>OX467719.1:4721990-5279623 GCA_950111635.1 Agelastica alni | reverse complement strand
TCAATTTGAACGGACTTATCCACCAACATTTTCTTTAATTTTTCTAAATGTTGCACCGCGTTAGTTTTGTCCTAAAACATTTAAAAAATCATTTCCTGACTAAAAGAACGTGATTTTTTTAATTACAAATAACTTAAAGACCTACCAAAGATTGCCTTTCGTGTCCAGATGTATTTTGATACAAATTGGTAACTCTTTCTAAAACAAAATGAAAACTTGGACTGTTGCATTTTTTCAGCAACTTAATAATACATAATATAATAAAATAAATTAATACATTCTCAGGCACATCCTTTTAGCTGGAACTTCCAATAAAAAAATGTACAATTGAACAAGTTAAAAATGTTATTACCAATAAACTAAGTCCAAAATCCCTTGGATATGACAATATTACAGCAAAAATTCTCCAACAACTACCACATAAAGCAATAAAACTGATAACATTTGTAATAAATGCTTGCCTATAACTAAATTATTTTCCGGCTCAATGGAAAGTTGCAAAATTTATTCTGTAACCAAAACCTGGAAAACTTCTTGAAGAACGAAAATAAAAAAAAATGTACCTTGAAGATGTCTATTTTCATTGGTCAATGTCTCTACAACATCAATTAGTTCTTCACACTGTTTTTGGGCACTCTCAAAATTCACTGTTAAAGCTTTTATGAGATTAGCGTCATCATTACTAGCATTTATCAGTTTATTCAATTCCTCCTTAAGCACATTATTTTCTTTTTCCTATAAAACATTCAAATTTTCAATAATAATGAATGAATATAAAGCTACCGAATACAGTTAATAAAAAGTGAACTGTAGGAGACAGTCAGCACTTAAATGACACTATAATCACAGAATATTTACCAAATGTTTGGTATTTTTGGCTTTTTCCTCTAATAAAACTTCTAGTCTATCAATTTGTTCTTGGTAAGCAGCTTTATATTCCTCAGAATTGAATTTTTTATTAATACTAATAATAGGATTTCTATCACCCTGTAATTGTAGGTGTAAATCATTTATTGTGGTTTTATAGGTAGATATTTCCAAATTCATCTAAAAAAATCTAAGTATAAGGAAAAAGTACCTAACTGTAAAGAATATTTCTTAATTAATAATTAGATTAAACATACATTGTCAATATTTTTTTTATAATCCTGAATTTGCTTTTCTTTACTCTCTAATACATAAGTCAACTCTTTCAGTGCAGCTGTTTTTTCCACTAAAAATATACAAATTATCATTTGAATAATCCTAATAAATATGTTTTTTACCTAAAAGGGAATCACTGTTTTTGTAAGAAAATTTAAGTTGTTCCAATTCAGCTTCAGACAGTAAACATTTTTTCTTAGCAGCATCAATTTCTTTCATTAACTTTTCATTTATTTCTTTAAGAGCTTGGTTCTCTCTCATTCTAACTTCATAAAGAATCTTTAATTGTTCCTGTTGATTTTCTGCCTTTAGATAATTATTTTGGTTGTCACATGATACTGCAGATATTATGGAAGAATTTACTGTGCTTTCATCATAATTAAAATCATCCAGTTTTGTCATTAGTAAATTTTGTAACTAAAATACAAGTAGAATTACTTATTTACTAAATATACTCTGCTACCATTTAGTGATCAATCCCAAGTTTTACCACCAAAATAATATTTGTACTAACTTCTGCATTTCTGCGCTTTTGATCTTCTAAATCTTCCTCTTCTTCTTCATTTCTAGATTTATTTAAATTTAAATCCCCATTTTGAAACAAACTTGTACCAGGATTATCCATATTTGTAACAAAATATTTCGAATTTAGTAATGTTAATAGTTACTATTTCAATATTACTAAGATATATTTATACACTTCGAAATACACTCCCAGTCACTTTGAATGCAGAAATTTATAAAAAACATGTTCTATAATTTTTCTTTTGTTTCTTATTGTAATTTATTTTATTTGGTTACTTCACCGGCGTAACAAATATCTTATTTGATAATTGTCTTGTAATTGTAATTTTGTATTAGACACACAATAATCGAATGGAAGAAATCATTTTAATTTGAATTTTTAAATTGAAAACTGTTTATACTTTACTCCTTGATTACATCGGTTTTACACCACTGACATTTTTCGATTCTGTCAAAAAAAAATATGGACTTGACACCTTGACAGTGAGTTAAATTCAGATATTTCAAAAACGGTAACATCGGTGCCAAATGTTGTTTCATTTGTGTTGTCTTTGTTTATCAAACAAAAATTCGTATGACTCTATCCTTATTACGATTACCAGTCCATCAGTACAAACATAATTTGTTCAGCCTGTGGCTCCTTTTGTGTCACCAACTTTAATCAAGTAAATTACTCGACAAAAACTTAACTACTAAATCAGTGGGGTTCCCATATCATTACATTTTTTACAGTTAAATTAGAAAAACAAAAAGCCATAGACGATGTCGAACACAGTGGATGTTTTAACAGAAATGGGTTTCAGTAGACAACGAGCGTAAGTACATCACCTGTCTTTGTAACATAACCTATTTCACTTACTATTTTCTAGTGAACAAGCAGTAAAAGTAACTGGTAGTACAGATGTACAATGTGTTATGGATTGGTTACTCACCAACGAAGAGGTAGTTCTACCAGAAACTGCTGAACTTCCAAAAGAAGAGAGTGTAGCAAATCCTGAGGGCCCCAGCCAAAATGTCGCAAATACTCAACCTGTAGCTGAAATGACAGACTCTCAAGAGTCTGTATCTGTAGCTAAATCAATTAAATGTGATGAGTGCGGAAAGTTATTCAAATCTAATGAAGAAGTAGAATTTCATGCTTCCAAATCAGGTAATTTTTCATTTAAAGTTAAGCAAAATACAGCTACTTATGAAATATTTTCCTGTGTTTTCTCAACTACCCAGTTTTAGTAAAGGTAGCTGCTGCATCCGACTTTGTCAATATAGAATTTGCTAAAAAATGCTTGGGTAACATTTAGTTATATTTTTATTTCAAAAAAAAATCTTAATCTATTACATAAAAATAAATATGTTATAGTTAAAACTAGTTTTTACTACTTGCCTATGTTACAACTAGAACTTACTAGTTAAAACTAGAATTTACTGCTATATATATATATTAGAATTTTAGATAAAACTAGGTCTAACTTTGAAACTTAGCTAAAACTAGCATTAGAGACACTTGTTTGGAGGAATGACTGGAATAAAAGCAATTTTAAGTTTTAATTGGGAATGGATCACTTTTTATTAAAAGAATTAAAAAAAACATCTAGTTATTTAAAATATTTCCTATTAATTTTTTGTTCACACATTTTTGTGGATAAATTAAAAAAGAATAATCTTAAGCCAATGGGGCATTTTTAAGGAACATAAAAAAAACATTTATTGAATCTGAAGCCAATATCATTCTCTTGGCCTGTTTGACGTAAGTTTTTATGAGCTATTTCTATGGCTGCTATTATTTGAAACTTCAATTCATATAAGCTACAGCTTTGAGATCTTCATTATTTGCTGGTATTATTTGAGGTTTCAGTTGCAAGAATTTGTATAATTATATTATAATCTATTCCTATGGGAATGTATATTGAATCTAAATTTAGTTTTAACTGATATTAATTTTTAAGTAGCACTAAATCCTAGTTGTAATATGGGCAGTTAGTAAAAAGTAGTTTTAACTAATTCTAATTTAAAGGTCATCAAAAATTCTCTGAATCAACTGAAGAAAAGAGACCTCTCACAGATGAAGAAAAGAAAGAACAATTGGCAAAGATAGAAGCAAAATTAAAACAAAGGAGATTAGAAAGGGAAGCCAAAGAAAAAGATGAGGCGTTAATGAGGGAAAAAAATAGAATTAAATCTGGAAAAGAATTGTTGGAAGCTAAAAAAAAACATGAAGAATTGGAAATGAAGAAAATTCTCGAGCAAAGGAAGAGAGAGAAGGAAGAAGAAAAGCTAGCTCGTCAAAGAATTAAAGAACAAATTGAGCAGGTTAATACTTTTTTGATATTATGGTTTTGGATGTAGTATAATTGTATTATTACTAATTTTGACTTGTTGTTTTTTTTTAGGACAAATTAGCTCGCAAAGCCAAATTTTCAAATCAAAGTGAGGTGTTACCTCCTGTTGCAACCGCAACAGCTCCTGCTTCACCTAAAACACCAGGAAATTATTCGGAAGCGAAATTGCAAATCAGATTGCCGGATGGATCTTGTTTAACTGAAACGTTTGGGGCCAAAGAACCGCTATCGGCAGTTAGGGTATTCGTTGAAATGAAACGGAACAGTGCTGAAGATACTTTTAATCTCATGACAAATTTTCCCAAAAAGGTTTTCGATTCTGATGATTATAATAAGCCACTGGACTCTCTGGGTAAGTTTTAATAATGTTTTATAATTATTGTAATCTTCTTCTTAAAGTGCCTATTCAGTCCAAATATTGGCAATCATTCTGGCTATCATTATCTTGTTTGCTGCGGCACTGAATAGCCTGGACTTGGTAGTAGAGAATCACATTCTCAGGGCCGCCAACCTAGCTTTCCACAGAAAATCTAGCCTTTGGCTTGCTGATTTTGCGATGTTAGCAACATGGTCATGCCAAGACATTATTAGACACCGTGACTCCCAAAATCGAGATGAAGGGACTTGATTCAAGGGTATTTCTGGACATTGTGATAAAGTGATTTGAGGAATTTACTTTCTTGGAAAACCTGGCGCTTTGCATTTTCTGGGAGTTAAACTTAACAAGATTGGTTCCCACTCGATGATTGCTTCAAGATCTCTATTGATGGAGTCAGCCTTTTCCTGCCTGAGTATTTGTATCATTCACCGAAAGTGATCCATAGGATGTGATAGTTGAGACAAGTGTGCTGTCATTTGCGATACTGTAAATGGGGTTTGTAGTGGTTTTCAAGAGGTTGTTGTGTAAAAGAAATAGGGTGGGGGACAGGATGGAACCCTGGGGGACGTCAGCATTGGTTTTTAACGCATCAGAAGAAATACCATCAACTGCCACATGTAAGGAGTGATCTTGCATGAAGCACATTGGCGCAGTTTGGTTGGGAGACAGTAGGCAGATAATTTGCTTAACAATGCCTGGTGCCAAACGCGGTCAAAGGCTTTAGATATATCCAAGCCTATTGCACAGGATTCACCAAACTTCTCAATAGTGTTTGTCCAGAGCTTAGTGACATAAGCCAGCAAATCTCCAGTAGACCGAAGTTGTCGAAATCCATATTGTCTGTCATGAATTATCTCAAATTTCTCCAGATATTTGATGAGTTCTATGTCAATCGCTCTTTCCATAACTTTGGATATGACTGAAAGCAATGCAATATGTAATAATTCGTAGGAATAGTCGTCTTTCCCTAGGTATTCATATTTTTGCGTTCTTTTGATGTTTTCATTATTAACATTATTGATAGGGGATTTGTTAATGAGCATATATTTAGTTTTATTGATGGTAAGATCAAGCCCATATTGGTGGCCAGTTTCAGTTATTATTGTAATAGTGGCAATAAATTTAATTTTTTTTAGGATTGGTTCCAACCGCTGTTTTAATAGTTAAGAAAAACTGAAACACCTAGTCTTTTATTTAACATAGAATGATTTTGTTTCTGTAAATCTTTTTTTTTTTAAATTTATTTTTACACATTTGCAGTTTTACGGAGATTAAATAAACTTGATGTTGTACATTTAAGTTAATTTTCCTGTATTTTTAATTTTAGCTTTGATGTAATTAAAATGTTATATTTTCAACAAAAAAAACATGTTTTATGAACTACTTTAATAAATCTAATCTTTAAATATTCTTTCATTTCCTTTGAGCATATCATAGCATAATATGATATTTTTTTCGTGATTAGATCATCGTCTGTAGATAAACTATTGCAGCACTGGGCCACTTTTGACATCGGTGGAAAGGGTGACGGATACGTGACGTCACTGCATGAGGTAGGTAACGTGCACATGGTACAACAAATGATATATCTTTTATAAGGTTATGTGTGTAAACGATTTTTATTTTCTAATCGTTTTTGGGTTTTTTTGAGATTAGAGTGAGCTTTTTGACAACTATTTAAGTTTAAGGAACAATATTAAGGTGTTATTAGTGATTTTTAAAGGATAAACATTAATATTCAAGTGTTAAAAAGTAGGGTTTATGTTACCTGTAGTCGAGGCCATTTTTTGACAGATAAATAGAATCTCGAGCTGTCACTCTAACATTAGCTGAAACGTCACGTGCACGTTACTCATGCATTTTGATCGACAACGCTGCCAACTGCATGAGTAATGGGCGCACATAATTTTATTTTATAGTTGATAATCATTGCGTTTTTAATGATTATTTTGTTGCTAAAATAAAAACCTTATTTTATCCTATTTGTAATAAAATAATGCAGCAGCATAAACTATGTTTAAACAATTTATTCTACAAAAAATTGCGCACCCCGATATGGCCGTTGACCCAAATTCATATTCCAACAGGTGGTATCACTGCTTTGAAGCATGTACTTCATTGATGACGTTGCATTGGATTTTGTTTGGTATTTATTTCATTAACTTTTCGTTAAAATAAACAGTCCAATATAATAAATCAAAATTTTACAATCTTTCCCAATTAACCAACCTCAATTTAATACTCAAATTATCAATTTGAACAGACTTATCCACCAACATTTTCTTTAATTTTTTTAAATGTTGCACACACACATTTGAAAATTCATCTCCTTGCTAAAAAAAACGTGATATTTTTTAACCTTTTAATAGCCAAATTATTAATAAGTGTAAACAAATTAAAAATATCCGTAAAAAAGATGTTATTTGGGTATCTTTTATCATTTTATTTTGTGAAAAAAACAATACTGTGTTTGAAAAAAAAAAGTTCCCAAAATGGGAACGTTGGCATCTGTATGCAAGTATATACCAAAGTACCTCCATTGTAGTAAAAACTTATTGTGTTGTGACGTTTTTAGATTAATCACACTCGGGGTAGGATTGAAAACGCGTTATGTCTAATAAAATTTAAATTTTACACGGAATACAACTATTTTCATTTCTATACGTGTACACAGCCATGAACATCTCTAGTTGTTTCTCAACTAATATCGGTGTTTCTGATAGTTTTTATATTTCATCCCTCTCCCACCCCTTATCAAACTCAAGTTTTTTTTTTACTAAAACCACCCCTGGTATGTATAAAACAACTTTTCATCCCAATCGGTACAGCCGTTTGGGAGTTTTTGAAGTACATTCATACACACAAACATTTTATATATTGTTACAACCGGCCCTGTTTATTTGTCGGCGTCCGAGAATCCACCACAACTAGGGTGCATATTAATGAACCCTTTGTCGGTCTCCGTAAATTCTTCAAAATAGTAGAAGGATTGTTCGGGACTCTAGAGAAACAGGTGGAATAGTCTGGAATTATGATTTAGAAATATAAAAATGACAGCGGTAGTGAAAAAGACAGTTTTAAAAGTGTTTATGAGTCATGAAATTTAAATAGTTGTAATTAGTTGAATATGTAAGTGAATATCTATCTGATTTGTAAAAGTAAAATTTACTGTGTAAAAGTATTGGAATAAAAATTGTTTTCTTACTGTATCGAGAGTTTAAAATCATCGAACCGAAGAAAGAAGTAATTTCGTAACAATATATATACATGTACATCATTCTTTCTATCGTCACCTGCACGTTACCAATTTAAATATTAAAAAACGACTAACAAAAAAAAACTTTATTGTTAAGTAGTTCCAATTACAGAAATAAGATAATTTTAAATAAAAATATCAAAATAATTTTACGGTGGAAACAATAAAAGTATTTTTAATTATTGTATTGTCTGTTACAATATACAGGGTGTAAAATTAAAAAATCACAGTACGAGCAGTGTTTCCTGAATATAAGTTTCCAGCAAAAAATGTAATAATCATCGAGGTCGTTTTTTCCAGGATACACTACCAATGTGCGAGTTTTCAACTCAATTTAAAATCGACAGGGCACAATATTACATAATTGTTTAACATGTAGCATTTTTCCTAGAACCTAATGCTACTTTATAAATTTTCTATTAATTCAAGTTGTGTATCATTATGCACGTTTATTTTTATCAGCCCAATCAGTAGCGGATCCAAGAGGGGGGCTAAGGGGCTCAAGACCTATCATCTAAATTATTTAAGTGAACAATTCAATTTTTTAATATTAAAAATTATGTATGTTACATAAACATTTTAAAAAGGCTAAGGTGGGGCATGGCACAAAAAAAGGTGGGAAACACTGGGTTAAACGGTTTAGCTGCCTTGTATCTTCTTCGTCTTTTTTAATAGCGTTCTTCAGTTCGCTTACGGACATACGCCTCTTCCAATTCTGATTTCCACCTTATTCTGTTTGTGGCTTTCCGCATCCAATGTAGTCTTGCTATTAGTTTGATTTGATTGTACCACCGCATTGGTGGCCGTCCTCTAGGTCTCTTGAAGGCATAAGGTCGCCAGGTTAAAATTTTTTTATGCCATTTATCAGCACTATCTCTTGCCACATGTCCAGCATAGGACCACTTTAGCTTCGCCGCCCTTTCGACTACATCTGTTATTCTGGTTGTTTGTCTAATCCATTCATTTGTTTTTCGGTCGTTTAGAGTTATTCCCAACATTGCTCACTCCATTGCACGCTGCGTTACTCTGAGCTTATTTAGATTATTTGATGTCATTGTACAATTTTCCGCTCCGTAACACATTATCGGCAGAATGCACATATCATACACTTTTCTTTTGTTCTTTAACGTTTTTTTTTTTGAGTGTATAACTCAGTCCCCAGTCTATTGTTTTGACGCAAGGCAATCAAGGGTAAACAGATTTGCAAGGTTGCCGATGTAAACTTTCGCATCAAATATGGTCTAATGGTTCGTGACTCTGTCTGTATATAAAATGTAAAGCTAGAAGCGGCTAAAAGTACAATAAATTTATGTTTTGTAATTTTTATTTTAATTATTCACCTACTTTACCTGACGAGCCCGCCACTGATTGTATTAACACTCTGCGACAATATTTATCGCGTCATTATTGATAAGGGTACGTCTTTTTGTAGTCCTCTGCATTATTCTTGTCCAAAGTTCCTTCCAAAAGAGGTACAGGTCTCAAATACAATATTATACAATATTTTTTTTGGAACGAAGTTCCTTATCGCACGGTCCGGCGGATGGGGGCTAGGCGAAAGAAATTGTAAGATTTTTTCGTCAAGAAACACGAAACAGCAAACGCGTATGCCGTGTACCAATTATACCTGCGCTGCCGGTGCGAACTTATTGGCTGCCTTGAACCAATAAGCGCGCACCTATGACTGGGCACAGCCAATAGCGTCTCCACTCCACTACAACAAAACGCGCATGAGCGTTATGAATCGTTACACATTTTCGTCTCGCTAGCTCGTGTGACGCGACCTTGTATTTATACTCTCAGCGCGCTTATAGAAGTTTCACTTTAAAAACATCAAAAATAAAGCAACAATGCCGAAAAATGCAAAAACAATCGTGAGAGAAAATATAATACGTTTATTAATAATAATATACTACGAAAGGAACTTCGTTCCAACCGAGTGCGGCACGACACTCACGCACATTTTTTTTTTTAAATAATTAAACTAAAATTATTGTGTCCTGTGTTCAATTGGAGGTTCCCTGAGAAAGCAGCCACGAAAACAACAGGTAAGTGGCCTTTTTTTGTTTAAAAGAGATCTCTCGTCAAACGTAATATTTTAAATTGAATCAGTTTCCTAACTCCGAGCAAAACTTTAAATTTATTGAAATATTTTCCAATTTTTTTTTGATATGTAGCTGCTACATCTGAATATTTATTAAAAAATTGACGTTCATAACGCATATTAATCAGATCGAATAGCGCGGGCGCTAACTGGTTAAATTTGTGATAATAATATATTTTTAATGTAAAAGTACTTTAATACTGCTTGATATTTTTAATGTTTAATTTTTTTATTGGTTCAAATATGCGTTTGAGCTCTACTAAAATCCCAAACTTTGACAGCTATTACGATTTAATTTTGTATAGTTGTATAAATGATATATACATATGATTACAATTATTTATAAATATATGTTGCGACGGTTATATTAACTAAACAACTCTTCGTATAAGTACTTAGGCCTCATCGGCATAATGGACATTCTTAAATCACATTTGTTCAGATCCAATGTTTCGCACGAGCTAATCTTATGCGTCATCTTACTATCTATCTATCTATCACTGTACGAGAAGTAATTTTAACACACTGGTCATTTTAACAGTACCTACAATAATTAAATAAGTCATTGAGTTTGATAAAAATCGTTTGTCGTTTTTGGCACTCGCAATTTAAATATTTTTACGACTCTGTTTATAACCCGAAACAATTTTATATTTTACTTTTTTGTATATACACATTTATAGGAGATAAGTAATATAAATAAAACAAAATTCAATTCAACCATAGGCCGATTAAACAACAAAAATTTACATATTAAATAATACATCCACAGTGAACAATCTTTTTTATGCGAACACTGTTATAAACCTGGTTAATGTATAACCTGGTCAAGAATTTCTGACAGCTCAAGCTCGCGAACTTCATTTTGATGTAAGCTGTCAACATAAAGTACAGATATAAACCTGGTTAATGTTTAATCTGGTAAACGGCCAATACGCTAGAAGAATTTCTGACAGCTTAGGCTCGCAAACTTCATTCCAATGTAAGCTGTCAACATAAAATACAGTGGCAAACAATGTGTAACCCGGTAAATAGTAACGTTGGAAGAATTTCTGACTGCTCAAGCTCGCGAACTTCATTCCGATGTAAGCTGTCAACATAAAATACAGCGGCAAACCTGGTTAATGTATAACCTGGTAAACGGCCAATACGATGGAAGATTTTCTGACAGTTCAAGCTCGCAAAATTCATTCCGATGTAAGCTATCAACAATAATTCAATCTGTCAATATAGAATGAACTGTCAACCACTAACTTTTACGTAAACGAAATCTAATCATAATTAAGGTTTGCTTTCAACAAAACTGTAAACCTTCGTCGATTTTTCGTTGTAAAACGATAAAAAAAATTAAATAGAACATTTTTAAAGTCATAACATCAATAAGCTTTTGAAGTTTTGGAATGAATTCAAAACTCCATAAATTGTATACACCTAACTATTCTAAAGGTACTCCATCCATATTTTTTTTTTAGTGCAGACAGTGTTTTTTTTTAAAATTTAGTCACGATTATTATTAGACATAGAATTACATTTATGACGTTTGTGCTGCAACTGTCATCTCAAAAATGGAGCCACAGTTCAAAAAACGGTTGATTAAAATTTATTGTTACGCATTGTGATCAGCAAGTACGCCCCTGAAACCATTATCTGGTCTGAGGGCACGATGCGGTATATCGTCTACAACAGATGTATGATTTTTTCTTCTTCCAACTCCTCAAATTTATTTTGCTTGAATTTTACGACGTCCTCCAAGGCGTCGTATGACGTATTTCGCAAATTCACCATAAATTCTTGGTCGCAAAAAAAAATCCCACTTCTGATACGATATTTCGTCTTGGGTTCGTTAATTTACAATACTCAATACAAAAAAACTAAACAATTTATTCTAATCTTTCTATATGTAATACGATAAACTCTTATTTCTTAAATCTTATTTCACAAATCTCGATGTTGACAAAACTATGCTTCAACTTAAACTTAAATTTTTCGCGAAACCGCAGTTTTATATAGGTATGAACGATCGTTCGAGAAAGGAAATTATCACGAATCTTCCAATTGCCGCCCGCGGCTATTAATCATCCGCTAATATGTCGGGCGTTTGATGCTACCAAAAAAAATCATACATCTTTTGTAGACGATACACCGCACCGTGCGCTCAGACCGGATAATGATTCCAGGGGCGTACTTGCTGACCACAATTCGCAACAGTATTATAAGATTGACTAGCTAGTTTAGTTTCGATTTTTTAAACGCGTCTGCCGAGGTGTCAGTTGGCAGTACAAACGCAGACGACGACGATGGAATGTTTAGTTTGAAAATAAAGTTAAATGGAGCGTAGTAATAAAAATCATGTAAGAATTGATAATTTTCTTACACAATCGATCCCGACTCCGTTGTATTTTTGGATTAAATAGTGAACCAAATGAGAAATTTTAATATCTTGTAAAATTCCATATAGGAACTTCTCCTGCGTTTTATTAATTCATCTATGAAGTCCATTTGAAATAATCCATTAGACGGAATGGAATTTAAGTACATGACTGGCTTTTTCCCACTACAATTTGTTATGATCGTACCAGATTTCCTACGAACCGGATTGGTAGAGTCGCAGTCGATCAAATCCAACGTTTTATTTAGGCATACTCTGATTTCGCTAATCATGGATTCTTTAGTGTATTTATCCACAACGCACTGAATCATCGGATTGTATTTGGTAGCCAGTTTAACAGCATTAGCTATTTGTTCGGTGGTGTAACCAGTGACGCTCGGAATTATCTGACTCTGTGCCAACATCTCGGTTAGATTGAATATCTTGTTCCATTCCAAACCTTAAAATGAACGTCGAATCAATAAACAAATATTTTTGAAGAGTAACTTCTTATGGGACACTACACTATAGAGAGTAAATTTGTCGAGCTAACAAAACCTCTTAATATAAGCAACTTGTCAGTTTCTAATTGCCCATTGCTCGACTACAGCGTGAGAGAGACTACAAAAGTATACGAACATACACACAAAGAGGAGACGCTGAGAATAGTCGCCGAGCATTATTTGTTGATGGCAGATCACGTTAATTATTTTTCAATAAAACGGGAGAGGTTGGATTTTCCACAACGAATTTTTTCAGTAATACGGGGGAGGCTTAAGATTTTCTGCAAGGAAATTTTTTTCCATTTTGCCAAATAAAAGTGACAGTGAAGATAAAGATAATTAAATCTGTGATTCGTTAATTTTTGTACACTCATCGACAATTTTTGCATACCGTGAAAAGTTTCACTTCTGATGCCTTTAGTTTTTGACTGACGCATAATTCTTGTTGTGGTGTAAAAAGTACTCACCCTTCGTAAAAAAATTGGCAACGCTATTCAATTGTGGTAAAGTCACAGAACAAGTACCGTGCTTCTCCCATTCGTGTTTCCAAAATAAATAGGGCTTAGTATTAGCTTCGATGTTCGTCCAATGAGATTGGAGATCTTTTAAAAGGGGATCCAGTTGATCGGGATCGAAATGTACAGAGGACGGACAAAAAAGTGGACCACTAGTACCGAATTTCGTCGGCCAAATACCGTGGACGTTCCATTCAAGCTTTTCTGGTGGCAAAGAGCACGTATTGTCTGGTTTTGCTTCTTCCCATTGAGTGCACGAAGTTATGGGCCACCGTTGGGAAAATATCAAGTAGTCCCAATCGTGGTATGGAGTGGGTGTAGGTCCAGGTCTTTGGGGTACTTTGTATGCGCTGAAACAAAAATTCAAATATATAAAATCATTAAAAAGTATAATGGGGCTGATTGATCATAAAAATTTTGAAGGTAAAAAAGTTTTTCAATGTGGAATATCTGGATTACCTCTCTAATTGGAAAATCCAAAGTATCTAAAACTGATAAGATCAATATTGTGTATCTTATTGGTACTGTATAGCAATAAAAACTATAATGGGGTTTGGTAGGATCTTAAAAACGTTCAAGGTAAAAAGTGTTTTTCAATGTGGAGTATCATGATTATCTAATTGGAATGCCCAAGGTATCTAAAACTGATAAGATCATTATTGTGATCCTTATTGGTATTGTGTAACATTAAAAACTATAATGGAGATGGTAGGATCTTAAAAACTTTTGAGGTAAAAAGAGTTTTTTAATGTGGAGTATCTTGATAATCTAATTAGAAAGTCCAAGTGATCGATACCTTTAGACCATTATTGTGAACTTAATTGTACTGTGTAAAATTAAAAAGTAAAGTGAAGCTGGTAGGATCTTAAAAACGTTCAAAGTAAAAAAAATTTTTTAATGTGGGGTATCTTGATTATCTAATTGGAAAGCCCAAGGGATCTAAACCTTATTAGATCATTATCGTAAACTTTATTGGTACTGAGTAACATTAAAAACTATAATGGAGATGGTAGGATCTTAAAAACGTTCACAGTATAAAGAGTTTTTTCAATGTGGAGTATCTTGATAATCTAATTGGAAAGTCCAAGGGATCTAAACCTTATTAGATCATTATTGTAAACTTTATTGGTACTGTGTAACATTAAAAAGTAACATGGAGCTAGTAGGATCTTAAAAACGTTCAACGTAAAAAGAGTTTTTTAATGTGGGGTATCCTGATTATCTAATTGGAAAGCTCAAGGGATCTAAACCTTATTAGATGGTTATTGTGAACCTTATTAGTACTGATGTGTTTCTATAGCAGCATAAACAGTAGCAGAATATAACATATTTTATTGGAAACACCCTGTATAATTAACAATAACATATCAACACTTGTTTATTTAAAAATGCTTGATGGAACTAAATAATATTGACTCATCATAATAGTGAGTGTTTACTACAAAAGAAAATATAAATGTGTCCTTATCTTTAAAAGAAGTGTATTAACAAATAACAACAACATGAAATCCAAATTAATAATGATGTAAGTATAAGGTTGATAAAGTTTCCAAACTTTTCAGTAGCGGAGATGAGATTCATTTACCTGTGAATGTTGTTTTAAAAAATGTCACAAAAAATGATGCAGTCAGCCTTCTTTTTGTGTACACAATTCTTCCTTTTTCTAATTTGACAAATACTTGTTTCTAATTAATGTTTACTAACTAAAATTTGTAGAATGCTGACAACAAAATAAAATATGAGCTCTTCACAAAATGACCAGAACAACAGAGAGGAATTAATTACTGATTTGAATAAACTTTCTACCTTTTGTTTCTTAGGTTGCAAAATCTATAAATACCTTCCACACTTTTAAAATTGTTCAAAACAGTACTAGTTGAATGTTATTGAATCTTTATCACGGTTTTTGCTTCGCAAGACTAAAATTAATCATTAATGTCATAATTGAGTGCAGGAGCAAAAAATATTTTGCAATAAACATACCTACAACAATGATGATATTATAACTATGTTAGACAAAACAATTTAAGTTAGGTACAAAGTGCATCTGAACACAAAACAAAAGACAACGCGTGTCAAAGTAACAAATCTTGTTTTATTTAATTCTAAAATTAATATCTAACCTAAAAACGCGATCAAACACTCATGTACGAAATTTCTATTAAAGGTCACACACCTAAATAATCTACATAAAAACAATCATATTCTTACCAAATATTCCCACAGATGGTCGCTAAACAGATTAGAATTAGAACGTGTAAAGTGACCAGCATTTCTAACAAAAATGTATTCTTTTAAATGTTTTTTAATATATGTTTATTGTCCCCATCAGCTGCTTTAACTACCTTCACATAATGTTTTTGGACACTGCCAAACAAATATGGGTTGTGAAATTCTAAATTTACGTAACGACGGCGTTGCCAAATCTAACTGGACATCTGCTACCACCAAACTGCGTCCTTTTCGATAATATGACCGAATGTTATTGGAAACTCGGTGCAGTCGAAGTATATTCTCGAATTCACGGGTAGGATGACAGATGTCTCGAATCTGACGTATAGCGAGATATTCTCGGAAATATTTGTATTTGTTTAAATCGTTTATTTTAAAATCTTGATAGCTACAATTTGTCATCGTTTTATTATATTGCTTTGCCATTAAACTTTGGAACATCTTACGTGATAAGTTATTAGACCTAAGGCTGAGGAGTTGCATATGCAGACGACCTGGTTGCGATTGCAGAAGCCAACCAGATAGAGCAATGGATATATAAGACTGATGAATCGCTTGGAAGAATAACGAACTGGTTGAAAAAGGAAGGACTCCAAATCGTACCGCAGAAGCAGTCATACTATCAAGCGCAAGAAAAACTGAAAACGTTGAATTTCACATAGAAGGTCAAGCTATAAAAAAACGCGCGAGCCTTACAGTAGTCGCATATGATGTGTAACATTTGACATCTCACCTTAGTAATAAGCAATTTTAAAGTTATATTCTGAAAAAAATGGGTCAAGTATAATTTAAAATGATTTTTCATAACAAATAATAATTATTTTTAATGAAACTTGTATTTTATTTAATTGACACTGACAGTGACAGAAATCAACATCAAAATTTAAAAAAGCTAAATACTGAAATATTTTATTCGAATAATTATTTATTATTACTTACTTGAATTTTTTATCAATGATCTGCACTTAATTGAGACTTATTATCAACATTCGTCAAATCAACTCTCGGAAAATTGGTTGACGTCTATCTGACGGCCAACTCTAACCGCGCGCTCATTCGTCAAATCACATATCGCGTGCTTCCGCGATTTCCTGTTACTATTAATGTTACACATTTCCGAAATCACTTCCACAAATTGCGAGTAAGCGAGAGGAGAGATGTTACACATGCAAGAAAGCGAGAGCAAAGACGTGAAACGTGAAAAGTGTCAGATACCTGGGAGTATATCTGAGTAGTAAAATGAACTACAAACCACACCTACAGTACGTCACAAAAAAAGCGGAAGACAGATTATCATCCCTAAGCCGCTTGATGCCAAACGTGAGGGGACAAATATGGAATCAACCAACTATAGAGGGAAGACGAAGACACCAATACAAAATACGACGAAAGAAGAACGAACTACTTCGTTACACAGTTTCTATGTGGATACGGCTCATTTGGAGACTATACCATCGGAATAGCAAAAACAGAAACAAACAACTGCAGATACTACTCGGAAAAAGACTTCGCCGAACGTACCGTTTTTGAATGCACCACGTAAGCGTGGATAAAAGAAAATGAAGGACGAATAACTAGATACACAACGACCGCTCAAGCACCTGTGAGGTGCTCCCGATATCTGGTTGGAAAAGGGAGGGAGATTTAGTTCGTATACAGGAGTTGAACACTACCAGTGGGAGATGAAACAAGTAACTAGTGCTCAAGTCTTATTTTGGTACATTGTTTTCATTGATATCCTTCTCGCGCTATTTTTTATTGGTAACCTAAGCGATCTCTGATTCGACTACTTATAAAGATGATAATAATTTTCGCAAATGGTACGGAATAAGCAAATGCACAATTAGTT
This sequence comes from Agelastica alni, assembly GCA_950111635.1. Lineage (NCBI taxonomy): Eukaryota > Metazoa > Arthropoda > Insecta > Coleoptera > Chrysomelidae > Agelastica > Agelastica alni. The sequence continues at coordinate 5,262,413 of OX467719.1, read as the reverse complement.
GAGGTAAAAAAAATAAGAGTACGCCTCTGTTGATGTTTCATCTCCATTATTTTCCTTCTATAGTTATAGTTAAGAGATAACGATTCAAGAATTAAGTACTTTTCGATCAACATTCTTTTAGTTTAGTTGTTTGTAGTTGATTGAATGTTGACATTACTGGTTTCGGCGTATTAAAAGTATTTTATTCTTAAGGAATAATAATTGGTTGAGATGAACAAAAATACTTACATATGTCATCGTGTACAAAAAGGTTATATTTCGCACTAAAAATTTGGTAATTAACGGTGCAAACGGAAAATCACCCACGCCTATTAAGATTATAAACTGATATTAACTCATGCAATCATTGCATGAATCCCGCAGATATAATGAAATGGTGCGCAGGTGCTTATCAGTATCTTTTTTTTTTTTTTTTTTTTTATGTTCTGGTTCCCACGAAAAGGGATATCCTGTAATGTTCAGAGAACATCGTGGGAACCAAGGGAAAGAAGGTAGGAAGTTGGTGTTCTTCTTAAATTTCTAGAGGTTGTATGCCTCGGGGAACACCTCCTCCTCCTCTGGAAAATTTGTAGACTAAAGTGATTGTGACGGTAGGTACTTCACAGAATTTATATAATTACATATAATAATATTTAAATTACTTCTGAAAATTTTATTAAAGCCACGTTTACACCGGTGTTAGTAACAAACAACAGTAACAAAGTCCCTCCATCTTTTGGGAGTCACGGTGTCCAATAAAATGTCTTGGCATGACCATGTTGCTAACATTGCAAAGTCAGCAAGCCAGAGGCTAGGTTTTTTGTGGAAAGCTAGAAAGTTTTTTACTCCTGATCAACTGTTGACGACGTACAAGGCTCAAATCCGACCTCTACTGGAGTAATGCTCGCAAATTTGGGGTTCAGCACCAAGGCATTCCCGTCGTCTTCTAGATTCCATTCAGAAAAGGGCCATTCGGTTGATAAACAGATCAACTCTCACAGATACCCTTCACTTTCTAGAACATAGAAGAAGAGTTGCAGACCAGTCATTACTCTACAGATATTTCCATGGCAGATGCTCCAGAGAAATAAAAACTCTTGTACCACCATTGGCCACATTCGGCCGAAGAACTCGGCACGCTGATCAGTCTAACCCATTTACTCTCAAGATTAACACTACAAGGACCAATCTTCATCAAGAATCCTTCTTTTACAGGGCTGCTACGGAATGGAATAAGCTTCCAAAATCAGTTTTTCCAGAGAACTATGACCTGCAACTTTTTAAAAAGCGTGTCCACAATCATTTTCTTTCTATAATTCCTTCCCCTTCTAATAGTCGCAGTGCGGGCCGTCCGCGGCCCACACGATAGGTCTACCCTTTTTGCGACTATTTTCTTAAAAAAAAAAATAGTTCAGGAAAAAATAATACAATTTCATAGAAGGTACTATGTAGCTAACTATAACCGTTCTCAAGTTATTGATTTTTTAATGAAAATGCTAGGTACAATTGGAAACTAAATAACATCAAAATGTATAGAAATCATCCCTTCGAATTCTGACCAAGCATAAAAGAGGTTTTGGGCTATTGATTTCGATAAAACCCGTATCTCAATATTATACAGAATGTTTAAAAATCATTGTCACTTTTTTATAATTTCGGATAAACATAACTTTGTTATTTCAAATGAAACACCCTGTATTTTTTTGGTCTGAACAATATTAAATTCTATTATCTTTCATTTCATATTGGGGTTCCCTATACCTAACCTAAATATTTTTCCAGATATTGGCTTTATCAAATAGTAGTTCTTATTTCAATGCATTCTTTAACTTAAGATAGCTTTGAAACGACATTTATTTGATTTGATCACAGAATTCTCATTGACAGTTGTTATACTTTACTTTATCGAAAATATTTACTTTTCCTATTCTGACAGTAGTTCATTAAACAGACTATGCAATTTTTTTTATTATTCGACTGAAACAAAAACAAAATATGAAACGTTACTCAACATATCAGGCGTGACCTATCTAATCGCAAGCGTTATCCGTCTAATGATGTCAGATCAGGGGATCGTGCTGGCCATTCCATCGTCCTCGCCTCCCTATCCACCGATTTGGAAATATTCGGTTGAGGTACTGCCGCACATTGCTTTGGTAATAGGGCGGTGCTCCATCTTGCTGAAACCATATCGTATTTGCTATGTCTGGGAAACCAGACATCGACTGGAGAGAGAGAGAGAGAGAGATGTTTATCAAATCGCAAGTCGGAATCGATTATAACAACCAGACTTCTGGATTCATTTGTGGGATGTAATATAACATTATTAACTCTAATCACAAGATATTCACTTACTTTCTGGCGATTCATTTTCGATCCAAAAAGGATGATGTTTGATTTATTGGCGTTTAATAACAGGCAATGGTCTCTTGCTGACTTAACGAACGACTCAAGATCTTTATTCATAAGTAGGCATGCGTTTTCTACATGTTGAGGGGGAAAGCTGTAATAGACTGAGTTTCATGTCATCGGCATAAAGGTGAATTTTACAATATTCTAGACAGCGTAACATATTTGATGAGTAAATAGTGAAGAACAATGGATCCAGTATAGAACCCTGCGGCACACCTGATTTGAGTTTCAAATAGCTGGAATTGATTTCATTTATGCATACTTTTTGTTCTATGTTTTTGATATAACATTCAAATAATTTAATAACACTACTCGATATGTCTAAATTTTTTTAAAGAATCCACACTCTGTATAGAAAGTTTTTTTTTCAAACAGACCGCCGTTTATTTATTATTGAATTTATCCCGTTTGGCTGCTACACACTGTATGATTGCTGCGTTCTTCAATTGTTATTACGTTTATAATATGCTTATCAAAAAAAGTTTCACTGTTTTCATATCTTGGGATTTACAGAAAAATGCTACTGTCATTGATCAAACAAATTTTATATTTTTGTGATGTTTTGCGTTTTATTTTATTTAACTTTTACAACACACATAAAGCATTATTTCGATATCTTAATGCTTGGTTTTTATGTTTACAGAACATTTTCAAATTCCACTCGCTTTTTACATTAAAATAACTAACAAAAATATACATTTTATAGCTTTAAAAAGCAAGTTTGGCAACGCCGTTTCGATCTCGTGGTAGCAGTTCGTACTTTTAAGAGAGGATAAAAGAAAACTGTTAACAAAAATGTATAGTTTGAAGTTCTAGTTCACAGATGTCGCTGCGCGTTCGAATCCGTAAAGAACACGTGGCGCCTCACGCCGAAGATTTTAACAAAAATGCGCTCTGGTCGTTTTTAGGCGCAATAGTTTTTGCGTGTTGGAACTTGTTTACTCCATTCTTCTGAATTTTGTGCGTATTCGAAAGATTCTAGATTGGTAATCGATGCTTATTTCCGGTGAAATATCCCGCCATTGACATAGATACTGCTAATTATTGATTTTAACAAGGACTGAGATGTCACTGTTTGTATTTTCATCCATCTTTCTACCTAGCGAACATTGTGCACAATTTTACTTACATACTTATTACTTACTATTTTTTTTTCCTTTGTTAATTAGGTTAAAGAGTTGAAGGGCACGAAAGAAAGAAATAACTTCAACTTAATCTTATCTAAGCTTTGCATTCAATTAGTAGATTTGCTTTCTAGCTTTAAACAGAAATTCAACTTAAAGAGTGACATTTTTGGCACCCCCTTAACATACATACGTAGTCACGTCTTTTTTCCGTAAGGGCAGACAGAGACCGCTATTCACTTACTTCGGTTCTTATAGACGTCTTTCGCTTCTTCTACTTTTATCAGTGCTTTCATACACGCATACACGGTTGCTGTTACTGGTACCCCTTTTAACACATACCAAATTAAAAATTTGGGAAGAATTTGAATTTAAATTAAAGTTGTTATTTTAACGAACAACTTACGAGCTTGGTTGTTTCGCATTGGATTCTTTGGTTGTTTGCAGCGTCGTAACTAGGAATAAAAAGCAGGAGGGGGGGCTCGGAGGGGCTCGTATAGATGTGTTTGTGTAGATCGATAGAAAAGACCTGAAAAATACCTGTATCTCACATCCTGAAAGCTTTTGTCAGTCAAAAAGCTCGAAGTGTCCAACTATTTTGATGTAAATTGTAATGAAAATGTGAAAATATAGTAATGATAAAATAGAGTTAAGTTTCGTGGTCAAGAATTTTATATTATTTCTCTGATACATCATTATCATTTAGCTTCGAGCATTTATTCATTCATCTTCTTGCATAAAACTAAATTTTAAGTGGGACACCAAAAATTCCTCAAAAGAACATTTTTGGGGAGGCTTAAAACATTTTGGGGTGGGCTATGCCCCCCCTAGCCTCCCTCTGGTTACGGTGCCGGTTGTTTGCAATGCATCACAGCATGTATGCCCGTTGTACAGGGTGAGCGAAACTCGATGTCCCAACTCTATTATAAAAAAAAAGAAAAACGATAGCAAAAATCTGAAAAGATGTTCTTAAATGGTATTGAGTAAGGTTTATTCTAAGCCCAATTTGCATATTTCACCATATTTGGAAAGTTAAGTAATTACATCATCGATTTTTCCACAGAAACACCTATATTTAGGAATATTTAAAAAAAAGTAATTTTTCTAAACAAATTTTGTTAAGAAAAAAATTGTTATCTTTTTACGCTATAAAATTAAAAGCAAATTTGTAAAAAAAAATCTGCGGTCAGGGGCCCCCGTTTTTTCTTTAACTCCGAATGTAAATCGAAATGAAATCTGTATATTTCATTTTTTATTTAAATTATTTTTTCTCATACAAAAGATATATAATACCTGGCGAGATTAGAATTCAACGTTTGACCTTTTTGTATCTTTTTTTTATTCTGCCGGAATGGCACGTATGATCTAACACAAAACACAAATAACAAATGCGTTTTCACAAAATTTCCACGTGTCTGTACAACCCTGTGTTGAGGTTATGTATATGATAACACACGCTTTTAGAGTTAATCAAACTAAAAAGTATAAAATAATTATTGACATAAGAATAAAATTACTTACGAGAAAATAAATGTCACTGTTTTGTTTGTCATACAAAGCAACCCACGCTTTTAGAACAGTGACATTAATTTTCTCGTCCGTAAACTATTCCATTTACGAAGAAAATTATCTTTCTCCGTTTTGATATGCCAAACAATTTTAAAATGTAGTTCGCGAAGTTGTAAGACAGGGATGTGTGGCTTCGCCATGGCTGTTTAACTTATACATAGACTATTGTTTAAAAGATTTAAAAAAGAATGCGTATGGATTAAAAATGAATGATTTGATCGTCAAATGCCTTCTTTACGCTGAAGATCAAGTCATATTAGCGTCATCTGAAGAGAAGTCGCAGGCGATGATTAATGTTATACATGACGCCCTGCAAATCAAAGGGATGAAAATAAATGTAAGCAAAAATAAAAGTAATTTATAAAGTATAAAAATGACATTGAGCGAAGGGTGTTTGTTGGCAGGAAAACAAATAAATGGGGCACTGGATAGCTTTAAGAACATCCAGAAAGTGTCAAAAAAAGCACGTCTGGCTGTGCATAGAAGAGTGTTGGTTCCTACACTGTATGGTAGTGAATGTTGGGTTTGGCAGAAAAGGCATGAAAATAGGATTAATGCTGTGGAGATGAGTAGTCTGAGAAGTATAGCCGGAGTGACTCGGTTGGATAAAGTAAAGAATAATGAGATAAGAGAACGCTGTGGTGTAAAAGAAGATGTGGTTACAAAGATAGATAAAGGAATGCTTAGATGGTTTGGACACGTAGAAAGGATGGATGAAGGAAGATTGACGAAACAAATTTATAAGGCGGGTACGAATGGACGGAAGTCGGTAGAGGTCGAATTCGGCGAACATATCTCGATCAGATCAACATTGTTTTGAAGAAAGGCCAGGTCAAGAATACCAACAAACGACGAGCATGCATGAGAGCCCTGACGAAAGTAGAGGAAGCAAAAGATATGTGTAAGAACCGTAGCGGAAGTGGTATCTGCCTACCCCTACGGGAAAGAGGCGTGACTATATATATGTTCGCGATTACAATTAAAAAAAAATTATGTATTAAGACGATTTTGACATGCCCACCATATTAAAAATCTAATTATTCTACTCACGCTGTTAATATACATTACTTTGCATCATTATTTTGGGGACAATTTTAATAATTACAGTTTAATGTCGGAAAGTTATTAACTTTTTTTTAATGAAAAAAATAGCTGGGAAATTTTTTTTATTTTGAAAATATTATGATTTTGGTGATTTTCCGACATAATTTACATTAAAAGTAACAAAATATTTCAATTATGTATTACCATAAATTGTTTAGTTTTTAAATAAAGTGAAACACTAACATTAAATTATCGTCCGCTGCGAAATTGTCGAACGGTGTAATCAACGACAAATGTTCGCAGAAAGTGCCTAATACAATGTAAGAGAAAGTATATGAGAGACATGACGTCACTTATTTATTGGATGTGTGGGTAGATTTGAAGCTAGACTGACAGAGCGGTTAACGGCGGGCGTGAGCAATTTCGTCTTAAATGGTAAAAGCACAAAAAGAATGCTCCGGCAGGGAAACGAACCCGGGCCGCCCGCGTGGCAGGCGAACATTCTACCACTGAACCACCGATGCGATGAACTGTGTTAATATTTGTTCTGCACGCACACGTAATTCACGCACTAGTTCTATTTCATGCAAAGGATCCCATTTCGTTATTTTATCTCTCTTACCCTCATGCAAAGGATTCCATTTCGTTACGTGACGATTTCTACCAAATCGCACTAAGCAGCGTTAAGGAACTTCGTTCCAAAAACTCGTAATCGTCTTAAATGTTAAAAGCACAAAAAGAATGCTCCGGTCGGGAAACGAACCCGGGCCGCCCGCGTGGCAGGCTAACATTCTACCACTGAACCACCGATGCGATGAACTGTGTTAATATTTGTTCTGCGCGCACACGTAGTTCACGCACTAGTTCTATCTCATGCAAAGGATCCCATTTCGTTATTTTATCTCTCTTACCCTCATGCAAACGATTCCATTTCGTTACGTGACGATTTCTACCAAATCGCATTAAGCAACGTTAGGGAACTTCGTTCCAAAAACTCGTAATCGTCACGCTTTAAAAAAAGGAAACTTTTGGAAATTAGCAAATTCGCATCTGTCAATAATTAAACTAATGGTTGACAATAGCTATTTGTGTATTAAGAGCGCAAAGTGATATATTTCCGCTCGACAAAGAGAGTAATTTTTGGAGAGCGGCAATGACACTTTATGCTCGAAATACAAGATTTTTTCTACAGATGCAGTTTTTAGACAGAAAAAAAACACTAAATACTTTATTCAAAATAAGTAATTACATAATATTACTTGTATTTTAATTATAACATTTTATAATATCCTTGAAAATAATTACTTCAGTTTATCATTCACTATATTGAAATTGAATGTGCAATTATGACAATCTTTGATATTTATTCCCGAACCTGATGGTCCATCAGGATATTTCTCCAACATAAATTCCTTCGAAGATTGGAAATCTATAAAACGAGATGTGGAAACATGTGATTTTGAAAATATTTTTTTGGTGGTTTTAATCTTTTTTTCTTTATTTGTATTAGAACTCCTCCACCATTTACCAATAAAGTAGCAGATGTTCGTCGAAAACAGTGTCCTGTATATAAAGTATGCTCAGGTAATTCCAAATATTTAGCAATTTTACTGGAAATTTTCCCGATTGTATTCATACTCACATCTTGTTTCGTACATCTACATTTTTGATAACGTAAAAATAGGCGTTGGGGAGTATTATTGTTATTTTGACAAAGTTGTCTGATTGCAATGTATTTTTTACAAATTGATAGATAATCAACTGAATTTTCTTCATTAAGACTAACAATCTTAAAAACACGGCTAATTTTCGTTTTCGAATCTGAAATTCGGACTATTAAAATAGTATCTTTATCTTCTATGTCACCGATCTCCATTTTCACCTATTCATCGCGTCTGCAGGCACCAGCAATACCCATAATTAGAATTACCTATAAAAAAATTAACAGTCAATAGCTACCCAAAATGTATAAGCTATCCAAATTACTATCAATCCAATAATTCATATTTTTAACGAAATAGAAGGGAAAATAAGTATGTAAATTAAAAAAAAGTGGCCTCGACCGGAATTGCACCCAAGCGACAGTTTGAAATGCCTGCGCTTCAGACCCCTAGGCTAATATGACTGCTCAAGTAAGTTTCATATTATTCAACTAAGAAACTATTCTATCTGCTTATCAAACTACAGAGAGTGTAATATAATTAAAATTTACCTTTTTCAGTAGATATTCTTCATCGGTAGCTTCTCGTAGAAATTTGTGAGTATCTTTAGTGGTAAATGTTTTGGATTTTTTCGCTTTGTATCCAACGGATTGTTTTTTGAGAAATTATGTTGCCCAATCGTTTTTTTCAGCATGTTTTGTGGACGGACGAAAGCCTTTTTGTTAGTAACGGTAAACCCAATAGAAAAAATGAACATTTTTGAGCTACTGAAAATCCACATTTTGTCAATCCGATTGAAAGCCAAGGGACACTTCAGACTTAACGTTTGGTGTGGTATTATTAATGGGCATTTAATTAGCCCATATTTTTACGAAGGGATTTTACATAGTAGGCGATATTTGCAATTTCTTCAAGAAGAATTTCCTATGCTTCTCGAAAATGTGCCATTACAGCTGCAAGCAAACATGTGTTTCTAGCATGATGGAGCTCCACCGCATAAAGCAAGAAGGGTCCAACAATATTTAAATCAGATAGCCAAGCAGCACTAAAAGCTCTGACGTCCTGCACTTGTGGGTCTAAGCTGACTTGGGACTGTACTGTTTACAGTCCCTGAGAGTGACTGTAAACAGTCCCTGAGACAACTGGCAGCAAGCAATCAGGTTACTCTGATGTGGGATAACATAAAGTCTAAAACACACCGACGGTGAAGGGAATTATTGTGCATGTAAATGGAAAACATGGTTTTGGTGATGGGGTGGATCTTCTATTTTCGTCAAAATCAAAATCAACCGATTATCATGACAATTTGGATACAGAAATGTGTGTAAAATTTTAAAAGAAAAACTATTACCATCATTACATAAACCATTTGTCATTGTATTATAAAATGCTCTGTATCAGTCGGAAATTTAAAGTAAGCAACCAAGAAACTCCTGGACGGTACAGAAAATAAAAGAATGGTTAACATACGAAAATATATCATTTTCACATTTCCACTTCTTTCTTGGGTTCGGTAATTTGAAACTCTCGATTTAGTAACAAAACAATTTTTATTCCAATACTTTAAACTTTACTTGTATAGATAATTTAGATATAATTTTTACAACTAATTACATTTCATAACTCATAAAAACTTAAAACGGACTTTTTCACGACCACTATCCTATTTATATTTCTAAATTATAATTCCAGAGTAATCGCCACTATTCCACCTTTTCTCGAGAGTCCGGAACAATCCTACCGTTTCGAATCCGCTAGACGCGGTGTTCGAGAATTCACCAGTCGAGTCGCGAAGCGCTTATTTATATGCACCCTTATTGTGATCGACTCCGACAAATAAAAACAGGGCCGGTTGTAACAACACCTCTTCTTCTTGTTGTGCCATACACCCTGGGGGGCGTCGGCGACCTCTCTGCAACTATTCATGTGCACGCTCAATCAGTGTTGCATGAATAGAAGGGACCTACAGTTTAATGCCGGTTCCGAACGGCTAGTTTAGAGAGGCCTTACTAGGCAGAATACATTCGGTGGTTTGCCATTGCCTTCCGAACGGCAGCGGTCGCTTATAATTCGTTGGTTTGACCTGGGAATCGAACCCGGGTCTCTTGGTGCAGAGGCTGGCGCGCTAGCAACTACACCACGGCCGCTACCGTAACAACACCAACCAGTTAAAATTAGTGAGACAAGGCATTGTTGTATGCTTTGGTGTAAAAACCAAGTAGATAACCATTATAGACATCTAAATAAATTGCTGGCAAAACTCTATGTTTCTGAGACAATAACGACAAATATGGTTAGTTCGTGGGTTTCCCGACACCAAATACCGGCGGTAATATTTCACAGATAAGTGTATTTAATGCTTGATTTGTGTAACATCTAGAAATAAATAAGAATTGTATTTCAATAAAATTTATAGGTTTAACCCACCAATCACAAAGTGTGCAATGACGTAGAGCTTAGAGCAAAATTGTAGGTTATAGGCGTGCAAAAAAATACGGAATTATAGATTTACCAAATTAAAAATTTTTGTATGAAAGTTTCCTAACTATACATCGGAAAATCATTTTCTAGTGATTGCAGAATGAGGGTTTTCTGAAATAATATCCACGAAGTGGCAGCACTGTAGCGTCTAATCATCTGTTAAATTATATAAGTATCTTGTAGTTTACGATTATTCTTTTTATTTAATTATATTGGCACCAATATCTTACAGAAAGGCTTTTTGGTTCTCAAGAAAATGAAAACCGATAGGTACTGAATGAGCTCGAATCGAATAATTCTTGGCAGACCTCTCTTGGTCTCAGAAAATATTAATCATTATCATTGATAATAACTGCTGATCTAGAGCGACGTCTTGGACAATCGTTTTTTGGATGCCCCACTGCTTTAAAAGAAAAAGTGCCTTTTCTCAAGCCTTTGCTGCTCAATCAATACACCGATAATTCTGTTCTTATTGATGAAGCTAACGAAATCTTTTGTTCGTGCTTGGCAAAAATGTGTCACAAAATGTGAAAATTTAATGGTGGGTTCGTGAAAACCGCATGGAAGCAGTTAATCCTGTTATCATTTACAATCCAAATGCGGATAGCGACGACAGTGATTCCTTTTATGATGACTATAAATCTGATGCTTGATAATACCGTAAGTACTACATGATTAAACATTGAACATTTATTAAATTTGTACCGATTAATTATTTTTGTTGTTGTTGCAAGATAATTAAATATGTGCCTATTTCTAACCAAAAAACTCATCGAGAGCTACATCAACGATTTCTGTTCAAAATAAAATAAAAATAAAACCTCCCAACAAAAGCATAATAATAAACAAAAAAATTTCGGGTTTAAATCTTAGGGGAATTGACTAATGTACCTCTCAACACAGTGCGCCCATTAAGTCGATGTCCTGGGTGACTAATACGATACCGTCGTATATTGGTGAAATGAGCTATTCGCTCCGTGCATGACTGCAGCGCCATGTTATCTGTGAACTAAAGGACGCTGTCACAGAGTTTTTAAATATATAAATAAATGGGGGGCTCTGCAATAAAAATTAATTTTTATTATCATAACAAATTTTTTTGCGTGTCAAACCAAGTGACAATTAATCTTGAATCCTGTGAATTTGTCATGCAAAAATTACCCATAAAAAGTAAGTATAATTAATAATTTAAAAACAGTATAAAAGCTGTAGCGTTTATTACAGTAAACAAAATAGGTTATAACCACAGTAGATCGAACTTTAAATAATATTGGCAATAATTACTAAGAAAGGTTTCCAAGCAATTAGTCATACCATCGAATTTCAACCTCAGACTATCATCAAAGGTAAAAATTTCGTCGTTACAGAACATGGCCGAGATGTCGAAAAACATGTCGAAATAACAAAAGTTATTTGATAAAGTCACGAATTATCCGACAATCACTACTTCTTTAAATACAAATAACAATTAAATTATTTATTCTATTAATAAAAATTTTGAAGATCAAATAATTGATGTAGCTTAATTTTTTTATTTTAGATAAATTAAGCTCGATGTGTCACCGATCTGCTGCAATTTCGTTTATAATAAAAGTAAAAAATGCCGCATTAATTTACTTAATTAATAATGAAAAAAGCGCATCTAAAACTGGTTGCAAAAAAAATATTCAGATGGAGAATATTTTTAAAATATGTTTTCGCATAAATAAAAGCAGTTGCAAGAACCACAGGAAGTCCAGATTTCCGAATTGATCTCAAATTCTCCTTTGAAGCAAATTACTAACAGCTCAATCTTATAAAAATTATGGTTATGGTACTACTTACTTCTGTCGTCTTACTGTCACTATCCACTTATTTCTTTGGTTTATTATTTTTTGCGCAACTGCGGTGGCTGTTTTTACCCATTTTTTAAGAAGTATAACAACATTATTAATCTGACGTTTATTTTTCAACACTGACATTAAAAATACCGTCCTTTATTGCCCAAGTTACCCACTGCGTGCGCTGGTGTCCACTCTGGCTTCGCCTACCTTGACTTCGCTCGGAGCGAATAGATTGTTAGGTTCTTCTTCTTACAGTGTCTTGCTTTCTCAAGCGTTGCCGACTCGCATATTGACTACTTCTTTGTATCTATCTCTATCTTGAGCTGCGTGGAGAAGTTCCTCAGCAGTTAAACCCGTCCATTGTCGGAGATTTCGAAGCTAGGATATCTTTTTGCGGCCTATCCATTTTTTCCCCTCGATCTGGCCATTCGGAATAAGCCGAAGCAGACTATAACGTGGTCCACGCATCACACGTCCCAAGTATTTCAGTTGGCGGCGCTTGATGGTAGTTAAGAGCTCTCTATCGTGCCCTATTTTGATGAGTACATTCTCTGTTGTCATATGGAGCTAAGACCTGGACTCTAAAGGCTGCTACAATCAATCGCCTGGAAGCGTTTGAAATGTGGTTACATAGATGAATGCTCCGAATTCCCTGGAAAGCTAGGCAGACCAACGAAGCAGTGTTAAATATTTTCGGAATAATTTATCGCAGGAAATAATTCAGTAATTATTCACTTAAGAACATACTTCTTCTTCATACACAGTGTCTTGCATTCTCAAGCGTTGACGACTTCTTTGTATATATCTCTATCTTGAGCTGCGTGGAGAAGTTCCTCAGCAGTTAAACCTGTCTATTGTAGGAGATTTCGAAACCAGGATAGCTTTTTGCGACCTATCCATTTTTCCCCTCGATCTTGCCATTCGGAATAAGCCGAAGCACATTATAACGTGGTCCACGCATCACATGTCCCAAGTATTCCAGTTTGCGGCGGTTGATGGTAGTTAAGAGCTCTCTATCGTGCCCTATTCTGATGAGTAGATTCTCGTTGGTAGTTCGGCTTGTCCACGGAATTTTGAGCATCCTTCTGTACAGCCACATCTCGAATGCACTAATGCGGTCAATAACTGTTTGGTAAAGCGTCCGTGTTTCGCAAGAGTACAACAGAATAGACCATACATAGTACTTAGTAAACCTTTCCCGCAGATGAATGTTAAGTTGCTTGGGACAGAGTAGCGGCTTGAGATTAAGAAATGCTCTTGTAGCTATTTCTATTCTAGCCTTTATTTCTTCGTCTGGATCCATCGACTAATTGATCCAGCTTCCAAGATATTTAAAGTGCTGAACTCTTTCTATATTCTCGCCATCAAGTGTTATTCTTTCCGGGCCAACATTCATTTTTCTAACAACCATAAATTTAGTTTTTTTCACATTGATCGATTGATTGTTAGGTTGGATCACATTAATCAAACAAAAGAAAGAATACCAAGTATCACCATGAGCTGTCACTAATGTACTTTTTTAATGTAAAAATTATTATTTTTTCACGTATTGTAATTATGAACTTTATTATATCTCAATAAGAACTTTAGAAAATAATTAGGTAGTAATCCTTTATGTAGCTTAAATATAAATATAGTCATAAAAAATATTAGACACTCTAACATTGATTTAATTGCTGTATAACGGCTACATCCCAATATTGACCTCATACCCCGATTTTGAAGCTTTTGCAATTGCGCAATTCATTTTTATCAAGTGGAAAAAGTATTGAACAATAATCAAAGTGGGGTTGTAGTAAACTTTTAAATAGAGTCGACCATAGACCTATTATCCAGAGGAGACGCATCATTCCATTCATAAAACTCTGTTTTATCGCAATGATTACACGAGAGTGGCCATGAGTATGACAAAGAATACCAAAAGATTCTCTTTGTCCCGTCCTCGTGCTGGCAACGCTGTAACATTATTGTGAAGTTACGGCCACGCTTGTAATCTGTGACGTGCTGTTTGTTTAAAATGAGAATATATCTATCGGGTAAAATTTAGTTTTTTATGAGAATATCTTTATGAATAGGTGATACTCAGTTTTTTATCAAATTAAAAATATATCTTTTTAAAAATGGGATCTTGTAAATTCATATAGATCCTCTGATTCAAACCTTTAAGTATTATTCAGTACAAAACACACGGCAAAGAAAAAAGCACTTATGTAAAGGACACACATCAAAGGAAAAGGCACTTGTCTTCTGCGGAAAATTTGCTTTCACTTAAGAAAAGAAACAGCAAAAGCTCCACGTGCTATAACTTCAAAATCCGCAAGTCGGAAAAAAAGTGCCAGGACAGAACGCCCGATCTTCGCAAAGGCCACCGGCCAAGAGAGAGACCACTTGTCTTCCAAATCAAAATTTCATACTCTTATCAAACGACAGGTCTCACGAATAGCATGTTAACGATTGTTGCCATATTTATTTAAATTCGTTTATGTGCCACTTTATGATTGGCATTCTTACAAGTTAACTTTATGATTTTATATCAGAATTATTATTCGGTTCAGTTTGACTCTCAGATATGCTGTTATAATTTTAAAATACATCATTTGTACAAAGAAGGTATTAAATGATTAAATTAGTTGAACGTAAATAAACTCAATTTACAACACCTAAAAATGCTGCTAAGTGACAACAATGGCCATTATAAAATACACATTTAACATTATACTGTTAATGATCAACATACATATACATACATACATATAGTCACGTCTTTTTCCCGCAAGGGTAGGCAGAGATTACTTTCTTTCACTTCCGCTACGGTTCTTACACACATCTTTTGCTTTTTCTACTTTCATCAGTGCTCTCGTACATGCTCGTCGGTTGTTGGTACTCTTAACCTAGCCTTTCTTCAAAATAATGTTGATCTGATCGAGATATGTTCGTCGAGGTGCTTGGAAGGCTGCTTAGCCTTTACGGCTCCCACTACAATCTAGAATTTTCTTAAGCTAATACGTTTTGGTTTGTCGCAGGCATAGACCTATTATCCAGAGGAGACGCAACATCCCATTCATAAAACTCTGTTCGTTTTGTCGCAATGATTACATGCATCTCGTGCTGGCAACGCTGCAACATTATTGTGGACTAATGGCCACGCTTGTAATCAGTGGCGTGCTGTTTGTTCAAAATGAGAATATATCTATCGGGTAATATTTAGTTTTTTATGAGAATATATGTATGAATAGGTGATACTCAGTTTTTTATTAAATTCAAGTGTTGTAGCCTACTAAAATTTCTTTTCTAAAACCCCAAAAGTTGGGCGACAAATTGTGTTACCCTAACTAAACTGTTTTTCCAAAGTTACAAAAGTGGGGTGCCAATTTTGTGTAACTTTAAAAGACTTACCAATTCCACAAATGTTGGGCGATAATTTTGTGTTACGTTACTTTTATAAAACTAAATTATTCCGACTCGAGAGCTGCTAATTGTGTAGCGAACAGTTTTAATAATACTCCTTAGACTAAATTATTTAATCAAATTAAAAGTACTGAAAAATTTTATCTAACTGTCTGAAATGAAAAAAAAAACTTAAATAATTATCATTGATATTAATTGTACAAATAAAATGTAAATGTATTTTAAATATATATTAAATAATGCTCAAATTATTTATTAAAAGCTAAGAAACCAAAAGGAAAAGAATAAACCTTCTTTCATTGTTGTTTGGTGAACTATATACCTAGCTATCATGGTTCTTATTGTTAGCCTCCATAATAATTGTGAAATAAATGGGTAAATAATCAATAGACTGCCGTTTCTTATGAAATACTACTATAAAATGGTTCAGGAAGGTATATAGTTCTTCAAATAACAACGAAAGAAGGATACTACCACTGTTGCTGAATAACAGGGAAATAATGACCATTTTCAAAAATATCTCGAAAAGTATTGATTTCCGCATTGTTTGGTTTTCAGATTCGTGTTTTACACCTCAAAATACGTAGGTGTATAACCAAAAATTTTGAGAGATCGCCAACTAACCGAATAATTACTATACCTGTTTATTTTGACATTAAAATCGTCATCGCTACACCACTGGATGAAAATATTGTAAATAAAGAGACATTCCAGCTTATTGTGAAAAAAAACACCGGAGCTTAAATAGTCCGGTTTTTTACACCCTTGGCAATGACGAACAATTTCTTCCACTAAATTTCACTGAATTTACCAATAATATGCTGAAAATCACCAATAAAACTCCAAAATCTCGTTGCAACAGCTTCGGCAACAACGCTAAAAATAATGGCAGATACTGTCAGAATTGTGTAGTACACACACTTCTCTGCACGTGGTATCCTTTAGACAAGCCGTGCGGCGTTGTCGCTTATTAAGCAACACATTTTTATTATCTTACGGAATGAAATAGTTAAAAGGTTAAACATTCCATAAAATTGGTTGTATTATTCAGGTTGATATAATTCATAAAATATTGATAAGAGATAGCATTATGGTCACAATATAATCAACAAATACTATGGACGATTCAATAACAATCACAAATCACATAACTGGAGAGCAGGCAACATCACAGCATAACACATTCCAGTCGGCAGTATCAAGACGATACAGTCGACCAGAAAGTGGGGATGTATGATCGTGTTTAAAAGTAAATAGTTCCGCCTCCTCTGATAATAGCTCTATGGTCGCAGGTAAACAAACAAGGAAATGGTATTTTATAAACTAAAAATGGATATAACAACGAAAGTTAAAGTAAAGTACATATGTACCCGCTAGATCTAACCTGGGTTCTACCGCCATTCACAAAAATAACGAGGAAGTAACGCAGTTGAAGATGCTGCTCTTCGAATTCGGTTCTACCAACGGAACCAAATTTAGACAAGTCGTGAACATTTGACGTATTTTTAGGCCGATTGTTTATTAAGTGCGCAAATATTTTTTTCATTGCATTATAGTTGGGTTTTTTTTTGACGCACCTGCTTCTCTAGCTGGTGTACACCTTACACCGTCGTTTTTGGAGGTCCTGCTACCATTAATGAGAGCCGTTTGGAAGAATCTGTAAAAAAAATACAGAACAAAGGAATATTACCACCCCTTTTTTGACGGGGAGTCTCGAGGGTGCATTATTTTACAAAGGTCTGCAGTCTGCAGAGATGAAAGTCCTGTCTGGTCCAACGACTACTCACATAAGCGTGTCGTATAAAGTCTTGCGTCACATAATTAGTGCACTCCAACAGGTGTCGGGAGAGAAACATACCAGAGCACCTGATGAAGTACAATAGACATGTAACATTGGTTGTTGGTATTAAGAATCACCTGGAATTTTAGCAAAATGGCGGATTTCCTAGTCTATCCATCAAATACGAACGTCCTGATGAGTAGTAATCTCGTATACTAGTAAATAAAGGCAGATGGAACAAGCTGGCGTATTGAAGGTGAAAAACGTTGTATATTGGCGTGAAGTATCATCACTTGAAATTCTGGCAAAATGGTCGATTTATCGTCTGTCTATCAAATACGAACATCTTAATGAGTAGTAATGTCGTAAGCTAGCATAGAAAGGTTCTGTTAGTTGTTATAGTACTTGGAAGATGACCTCTCCTTTGCGCGCGCTACTTCAGGTACCTGACTAGCTAGTACACAGCCTAGGCACCGAGGTAACGCTCGTAGCGAAGAGTTTTTGGTACTATAAAATTATTTTTTTCAGAAACGAAATCGAGACGTTTCCAAATTAATTCTAGTGTCACAATATGGCAAAAAGACAGGAGGACGTCATTAATTTTTATGGTTTTGTCTTCCAGAACGATTTAAGAAACTTTTGCTCTTTGCAGTTATAAATAAAATACATGAATGTGATAAATACAGGAAGTTAAATAATAAATAAGCCACAGTATGGGTTTTTCCTTGGTTTTAAGTTTGGGAGATTATATTTTATTGTGAAATGATTGTTTATACACACAACCTTGCGCCGATAACGTTTGTATGATCTGTTATATATTCCTCGGCTAATATAAATGTAGAGGCATAAAAAAGAAAAAAACTAGAAATATAAGCACGAAAAATTCACATTAATCTACCACAACTTACATTTGGGACTCTTCTTGAAAGGTTAAAAATGGACCCGTTATTAGACAAACTCCTACAACGGAGATACTGGACGGTCTTTGAAAAATCACCATCACTCATTTATTCGTTCCATACTCTGTACCGTTTGGGGTTGCCTCCCTAACATTGCGACCTAAAAGCCTTTTGTGCTCCTGCACTGGAGGATGAACTACTTACATGGTAAAATGCTTCCGTCCCAAAAAGGTGCAACATCGTCCTAGAAAGTGCTTCGCAATCGGAGATTGGTAGAAACGTGTTCCGTTAGAAGTCCTGTTATCATTTGGACCTTGACTCTGCCGAGCGTTATCAGGTCTTTTGACAGGCAGGTGTTCAGCAGAGCTTACTATTCCTGAGCACTTGGCCCCGTGGGCAGGAGGAAATGGAGTTTCCTAGTTTGATGAGGTGTTGCACGCAGTCCCAAACCAGATTGAAAATGAAAGCCAGGTCTATCTGATAGAATGGTAAGTTGCTGTCTTCTGTATTCGTTTTTAAGGTTTTCCACGACGCAGAGGTCACTGCATGGAAATTGAGGAATGTCAAGCCAAATTTGATGGCTTCAACCTACACAGAAAAGTTAAGAAAATGACAGGCACAGCTAACAGAAAAACAATTAATTTACTTACCGATAATCAAGGAAGAGTTACAGTAGATAAGATACAGATTAAACACACCTGGGAAGAGTACATTAAAGAGCCGTTTGAGGACGTCAGTGCGGAGCCACCGACCATCGAGAAAACCGAAGGTCCTTCAATCCTAGAGGTGGAAGTACAATCGGCTCTGAAGAATGCAAAAGACCGGAAAGCAACGGGTCCTGATGGAATGCATGTTTTATCGATTAAACAAAAGCGTTTGACCGAGTACGACACACCAAAATGATGGAAGTCTCGAAAGAAACTAGCCTGGATGGAAAATATATCAATATCATCCGAAATCTTTACTGGAACCAGGTGGCTTGTGTCTGGATAGCTGGAGACAGAACAGAATACATAAAAATACCAAGAGGTATTTCAACCGACAGTATGGGCTGGAAATAAACAAAAGTAATACGAAGTTTATGATAATAAGTAAAAGCCAAGACATCCTTGGAAACTTATTAGGCAGATGGAACTTTGGTTCAACCAAAAAAAAACTCGGCTATTCCGAGCTGCAGTCAATAAAGTGCGAATAGCCAATATGATAGCCAACATCCGGAACGGATAGGCACTACAAGAAGAAGAAGAGGTCAGTGGCTGCAGTTTCGGTTCGGAATACAGTCGCGGGTGTAAAAAAAGCACCTTTGTAACGCGACCTTTAAATTGTTTCTGAATTGCTGGTACTGATATCTACCAAACCTAATTAAAATAGTTCACCTGTGGGTTTAATTATTTTTGAGCTGTTCGAGAAAAATATAGTTTCTTACTGTTATTATGCCTGTGACTATTATTTTTTTGCAAGTTGTTGGATACCATATCACCACGAACCCAAATAATTAAGCCGATAAGATTCGTCTATGCGTCTGGTATTTGACTGAACACAAAATGTCGAACACAAATAAATGACGGAAACAGTGCCGGATTTAGAAGTCCGGAGGCTTCGGGGCAACAAGAGTGTGGAGGCCTCTTGGCCCCAAATTATTTTTCAAAAAAAATTGATCAATTTTATTTCAGTAGAGTTTTTCAATAAATGATTTATTGTGAAACCAAATAGATTCTTTTAGCACTTAACAAATATATGTAAATATAAACGAAAATTATCCGAAGCTGCGAGCAAGTACCGCCCCACTCAGCCATTGAGTCATTGGGATATTCGCGCAAGTGCACATCAGGACCATTTGAGATTTTGATATTTTACTGATTGCCTGATTGGGAGTGAACAAACATAGATGAATCATTTCTGTTTTAAAGGCGTTGGGAAATTTAAAACCGCAAAATTGCTCGCAGAAATTCAAATAATACTATAATTGCTCAACAATCAAACGATGACTATATTTCCAGTGGTTTTTGAAAAAAATGTGCAGATTAAAAAAAAATCATATTGAAATGAATTGTTTTCCGTCGCATACCTACCGAAACTACGAAAGTAAAAAAGAAGACCGGAGGAAAATACGAATTCAAAAACATCGATAAGAATATAAAATACGACATTAAACAATCCAGAGTCTATACAAAACATCCGTCAATTAATCCACCAGATTACAAAGCAAAAAATTGTAATGGATAGTTCACCATCACAAACCGAGGCCACCGGAAATAAAAAAGAAGACATCCGAGTTACTGGAAGAGACTTTTTTTACTGAAAATAGTCGCAAAAAGGGTAGACCTATCGTGTGGGCCGCGGACAGGAGGTAATATAGAAAGGAGATGATTGTGGACCCGCTTTTTGAAAAGTTGCAGGTCATAGTTCTCTGGAAAAACTGATTTTGGAAGATTGTTCCATTCCGTAGCAGCCTTGTAAAAGAAGGAATCTTGATGAAGATTGGTCCTTGTAGTGTCAATCTTGAGAGTAAATGGGTGAGACTGATCAGCGTGCCGAGTTCTTCGGCCGAATGTGGCCAGTGGTGGTACAAGAGTTTTTATTTCTCTGGAGCATCTGCCATGGAAATATCTGTAGAGTAATAACTGGTTTGCAACTCTTTTTCTATGTTCTAGAGGGTAAAGGGTATCTGTGAGAGTTGAGCTGTTTATCAACCGAACGGCCCTTTTCCGAACGGAATCTAGAAGACGAAGAGAATGCCTCGGTGCTGAACCCCAAATGTGCGAGCAATACTCCAGTAGAGATCGGATTTGAGCCTTGTACGTCGTCAACAGTTGATCAGGAGTAAAAAACTTTTTAGCTTTCCAAAGAAAACCTAGCCTCTGGCATGCTGACTTTGCGATGTTAGCAACATGGTCATGCCAAGACATATTATTGGACACCGTGACTCTCAAAATCGAGATGGAGGGACTTGATTCAAGGGTATTTCCGGACATTGAGATGGAATGATTTGAGGAATTCACTTTCTTGGAAAACGTGGCGCTTTGTGTTTTCTGCGCGTTGAACTGAACAAGATTGTTGGTTCCCCACTCGACTATTGCTTTAAGATCTCTATTGTTCCTGCTTAAGCCTATTTGTATCATTCACCGAAAGTGATCGATAGGATGTGAAAGTTGAGACAAGTGTGCTGTGTCGTCTGCGAAACTGTAAATGGGGTTCGTGGTGGTTTTCAAGAGGTCACTGATGTGTAAAAGAAATAGGGTGGGAGACCCCGGCATTGGTTTTTATGGCATCAGAAGAAATACCGTCAACTGCCACATGTAAGGAGCGATTTTGCATGAAGCTCATGAGCCATTGGCGCAGTTTGGTTAACAATGCCTGGTGCCAAACGCGGTCAAAGGCTTTAGATATATCCAAGGCTATTGCACGGGATTCACCAAACTTCTCAATAATGTTTGTCCAGGGCTAAGTAACATAAGCCAGCAAATCTCCAGTAGACCGAAGTTGTCGAAACCCATATTGTCCGTCATGAATTATCTCAACTCAAAGAAAAATGAAATACACGAGAAACATACACCGAAAATTACAATAAAAAATGTACATCACAGTTGATTTATGCTTAATCCAATGTAACAGTATTTAAGACTGCAATAAAAATGTGGATATAAATAAATTAAAGGGTTAATCACAAGGCTGGATGAAATACATTTTTTAAACGTGATTGTAACGGTGACAAAATTAAAAGAAACTTCCTTTTAGACCCTCTTCGAGTTATCATCGCCTTCCTGAAATGCTAAACGTAAAAAACTATCCCGGATTTGGAACATCTGCTGCATTTTTTTTGCTGAATATCATCTGCAACTATCACACACACACCTATCTATTGAAAAAAATCCCTGCGTCTATGCAAGATGATATATTAAAAAATATTCTAAAAATTCCGAGAGTACTTATGTGATTAGAAACACATGTAAAATATTGAGAGAAAGATACAAGATTTAAAAAAATGCGACTTTGAACGACCAAAAAAATTATATTTTATGAATCAAAATGTTACCTAAGAATAAAAATGGTTTTATTAATCAATTTAAATGTAATAAAAATGATGGAGAACGGATAAATGTACATTATTAAAAACGCATCAGCAAAATTACAAATCGCAAAATAATCTCTATATTTTTTCGTTACATATGACGATTACAAGAACATCCAAACTATAAAATTAAAAAAAAATTATGTCCTTCAATAATTTTCGGATTTTTACTGAGAAAATTTACAATTCAAATCCTGTTTATAAAAAATCAACGAATTAATAGTGGATTTTAAATTAGCCAATTAATAAGATAATTAAATTTTATTTGCGTTTGGGATTCGAACCGGCAAATTTTATACAACAAAATAATCGATTTCTTACCTGCGGAATAGAGAAAACTCCCAGAGGCACACTAATTTAATCCATTTTGAAGACATACCACATTAAATGTTACATTTCAATATTTCACAACATTCCGACCGATATTCAAAAATGCAAAACACCATTCCAGCACAATGCTATGCACCTGCCGATACAAATAAAATACATAAAATATTGTCTCGAACGCCTTTTTGTTAGCCAAAAAAAAAAGAGTCCAAGGTAACGTGACGTCATCATAAAATCCAAAATTTCTACCATTATCAATCACTTAAGAAATTCAACACAATTTACAGTGGCTTATGAAACGTTCGACGAAAACTTAAATAAGAACACAATAGCACTCAATTTAGTTCAATTAACAAGAAAGAGTGGCTTGATTGTAATATGGCAGCGACCGAAAACGAACTGTATCACACCAAGAGCACATCCGCCTCTACCGGCTTCTAATAGTTGTGTGATGATAACTGACCACGACGACACGACTAAAGTGAAGAATCTAGTAAGCTGACTGGAAATCCAACGACCTGTCCAATGAGAAGGCGACAAGGCGCGGAAACTACCGAGACGTAACGAGTCGTTTCGGCGACAGTACCGGCTTCGATGGTATTCTGTCTTTATTTATTTCGTCTAACATAAATATCCCTGGTCAATATTTTACTATTCGAAATAAATTAATTTTTCAATTTAAATTAAATAAAAATACGGTTTTTTCGTAATTGTACCTGTAATATTAATAAAGATGACGTTTTAACGAGTTCAGATTAATATTTGCAAATAAATGGTGACCATTATTAGTCTGGCAGACTCCTAGCGTATTATTTCATAAGTTATAAAAAAAAATTGTAATAACGTTCTTCTTTATTAATAAATGTATGTAAATGTAAAATATATGCAATAATATTTTGAGTTATATTGAAAAAGAAAAAATCAAAGTATAAATATGAAAAAAAATTTAAATCCCTCATTTTACTAAATTAACATGGGACATATTCAAAAAAAGCTCAGATATGTGGGAGTTTACATAATATAAGTTTAAAAATAAGTATTTACTATATAAGAAAATGTTAAATATAAAAAATATTGACAAAACCTGCATAAATCTAAAGTAGCAAAGAAAAAATCATTAATTTCGTTCTATCCTAGTACAATTTTTACAGATCTTTCGCGAACACCGCAAGCATACTAGTTTTTGGCACTTGGTACATAAATATGCAGTCTTTCTTTTTCACTTGGACGGGCAAATGTGACGATACTTTTTTATTTCTTGTTCATCAGCCGTATTTTCTTGACAACAAGGCCATACAAATCAAGCAAAAACATTTTATTAAAATAATAAACAGGACTGTCCGACTGTTCCATATATGTGAACGTATTGATGGTAGTACAATTATATTATGAGCAGGTGTACATACGTTTCTGGTTGGCTCTCTTTTACTTCACTTGTACCTGTTTCTTCCATAGTAATAATTACTGGAACAGGCCTGCTGATCATTGTCTAGATATTAGATACCGTTCTGCTTCATTTTTACTTAGTTCTTGTTCACTGTCCGTTGAATGATCAGTGTTTATGTAGTCTTCCTCTTCCACTTCATTCTCACTTATATCACTGGTCACCTCAATATACCATTTCATGCGTACTTCCTCGAAGTCATCGTCTAAAGTGCTTAAAGTCTGGCGAGAACTAGCCATATTATAATAACACTAATGGTGACTTTGCGTCCACTAGACTCCGCGATATCAATAACTGGAAAATAAGACGAAAGGGGTAAGATATCTAAAAGCATAGGAAAGTACACGGAATGGCCGCTTGGTATTTTTTTCTGGTGAGGATTGTCGATACAAAAAAGATCGTGCGGAGTCGGTGAGACGCATCGTCACCAGTTAGGGGTTAAACTGATTACAGTGAGAGTGTGTTGATCGTGTATTTTTATCCACAGAAACAAATCTTCGAAAACTACTACATTGGAGATCAAAATTTCATCGGTATTTTACTTACCAGTAAGTCGTCACTTTATATGCTGAGTTAGATGTGAATAAATGAAATAAGACTAATTTTATTTTTTTGGTTAGCTGACGATATTAAAAATGCGTGGTTTAAAAAATATTGTTTATATTCGGATTTGTGTTCTTCATGTGTGGAGCACAATTGAGCGGCAGCCCGACCTGTGCAGTGGGTTGGTGTGAAGCGGGTTTATGTCTGGGTCCTTCACCCAACTTAACCGCGTAGCGTCGTCCTTATCGCACATATCGGATCGGTATCGGCTTTCTCTTTCTGTTCGTCTGCAAATTTTGTTGTAGAAGTGCATCGTGAAACGTCTGCATTCTCATTCTCCTCCTGTCTTGGCATTTGGGAGCTGTCTCTCAGGAAAGTTCGGTGCGGGGTTGCCAACACGAAAAGCGAAATTTCTTAATTTTTTTTTAAATCCGAATAATAATTAATGACGTCGTTAATTAGGGGCGTTAAATGGGCGGGTATGACCTACGGAGTGAAAGTTATAGCAAGAGGGCAAACGATTATTCCTAGAATTGCCGAGTGATAACAAGTTTAAAATTTGGAATATTTATATAGTTATATTTCATTATAATATCATTTTTATAAATGTTGGTTTTTCAGCAAGCGTTTTTAAAAAATTATAGCGAAAGGGGTTAATAATCAGCGTAATATAAATATAATTACATCCGAATTAATTATAAAGTCCCTGCAAAACGAAACATAACGCATTCATAACTGCGAATAGCTTATTAAAAATAAGATTATATTAATTAATAAAGTTTAAAAACATGGATTGTGAATTAAGCTTTCAAATTAAAAACGTAAAAACATTTTTTCGTATTTTATGGACGCGGTCTAGCAAAACCGACACACCTGATAATTACTACTCATTTCAAAGGAACACGCTTCATTAATATAATAATTCTTAACAAAGGAATAAAATTACTGACGAGAAAATTAATGTCACTGTTCTAAAAGCGTGGGGTGCTCTCATTCCGAAACGCACGAGTTAATTTAAAAATGTCATACAAGGCACCCCACGCTTTTAGCACAGCGACATTAATTTTCTCGTCGGTAATTTTATTCTTATGTTAAGAACTATTCCTAACTTTTTAATTATTTAGGATTTCTCAGAATGTGACCTAGATACGCTGTTTTCCGTATCTTTACGAGTTCAAAACAGCTCACGCTCTATCCCCGGCCTGCGAAGAACCTCTTCATTTGTGGTGTGCGACGTCCATGTTATTTTGAGCATTCTACGGTACGTCCACATCTCAAAGGCTTTTAATTTATTGATGGTTTGTGCTTTAAGTGTCCATGCTTCTGCTCCATATAAGAGGGTAGACCAAATTAAGAATGGATAGTTAATAACGAAAGGGGCAAATAACAAATTATGGGGGTTTCACATGACATAATAGACGATATAAGGATTAAACAACTCAAGTGGTATGACCTCGTGCAGAGAACGTCCGAAGAACGGCTCCCCAAGCAAGACGAAAGCGAGGAAGACCAAGGAAAAGCTGGAGAGAGGAAATAGACAGTGAGATCAGGTTGAGGGAATTTGGGGATGACCTCTGGCAGGACCGAGATCAGTGGAACCGAGATTTATATATCTATTCAGTGTATAATTTTGGGGCAGTCGCGTTCGTTTTGTTCATATTTTCCGTGAGCCTTGCAATAAAAAACAAACTAAAACTTGCTATTAAAACGACAGCGTGGCGGGAACAAAACTGCGAAATAGTGTTACACTTAAAGAGCATAAAAAGGGACGGTTCGCCCCTCCTCCCCACACCTCGGTACGGCACTGGTATGGGGTTATATTTTACAATATAGCACAATTAACGGTTAAAAAAAACGCCTAATCGGGACGAAAAAAGAAAATGAAACGTGCCAGTCATTGGAAAGTGTATAAAAATAGTATTCGAGTGAATTTAACGTTGAATCATTTCCAGATGATCTCGGTGACACATGGATTTTACACAAAGTACTTTTATTAGTCATGGGAATAACTTTCTAATAAAATAGACGACTCATTTCGCAAGCAAAAAAAATTATACGTAAATCAATTTATCAAGATGACAATTCGATTGGAATCATACGTATAAAGAGAAATTATTACGAGCTAGAAATGCTGTTTTTGGCTTCTTATTACGACGGAGGTTCAGTAATAGTATTTTCCAAGTTTTTCATTCAAAAATATAATTTCGTTACCTTTGGATTCTACGTAAAAATGTAAGGCATTATATTATACAGGGTGTTTCATTACTAATTGGAAATATTTCAACTGTAGAATTCTTAACTCAAAATATGAAGATTCAACCCAAATCACCTAAATAAAATGTGTCTGCTGTTTGAGTTACAGGGTGTTTTATTTGAAAATTTAAAAATTATTTGTGCCCAGTACTTTTAAACTATATGAAGTAATATTGTCATATTTGTTGGAGTGTAAGTACTACTATACACCCTAGTAAATTGTGTTAAATGAACGTTACTGGCTACTACTAGCAGAGGCGTACGACAGGGGCAAGTGAATGGTTGATCCCTCCCAAATACTCGGCCACTGGCAGAATTAAATTTTCATCACAATTTTTCGATTCTCCAATACTCTTTACGTGAATATTGTACTCTTTCTTCATGGCGATAAAGTTATTATTTTTCGAGATATTTCGGGTTAAAAACATGAAGCTGCACAATTATTTTGATTTCAGTGTGTATTAATTATGTCGGTGTTTTGGTGGGTGATTTGATCGCATTTATTACGCGAATGAAACTTCAATTTTTATTAACAAAAAAACATAATTTTATTTATCGAAATTTATAAATAAATAAATTTAACAAAATTTAGAAATCTTTTAGAACAGACGTTCAATGTGACCCCAGTTTAACTCGAATAAAGTTATGAGAATTCTATTAAGGTGTAATAGATATACAAGTGTTAAAATAATGTTGCAAAGGCAAACATTTTTAAACGTCGCTCAAATAAAAGAGGAAGTCTGTCTGACGTTTACAAACAAAATAAAAAACCTACTACCTATGTATCTGTCTAAATTTTTAATAAAGAGAGCATTGTGGATAAATTTTAAACAGCTGTAATGCAAAAATCTCTCTTTGTAGAAGGCTTAAAAGCGTACTATAACTTGCCAATCCAAGCTAAGGAAGCAAAAAGTTTAAGAGTATTAAAAAAAATACTTAGAAATGTCTACGTTAAAGTTTAAGGTATTGTAAACAATTATTTACATTTATTGTTATCGTTATGAGTATGTCTAGAACCACTTTTAACTACGTTAAATTGAATCTGTTTGTACCAGCAATTTTTTGGCTAAATAAATACTAACTGATATTAATAAGTTTATTTATTCTTTCGCTAAACGGTCCTTTAATTTTACAAAATATGTTTGAATGATTGAAAATAACATAAAATGGAGAAATGATTCAAATCGCATTTATTTATCTGATTTTGATATTGTTACGAATTTTATTTTTCTATCTTGGGTTCGGCGATTAAAACTCTCGATCCAATAACAAAACAATGTTTATTTCAATACAATAAATATTATTTTCATTAACCACTTAGATATACAACTCTATATAACAATTTACATTTAATAATTCGTAAACACATAAGCTAATACTGATACTTGTTATGATCGTTTCCCCTTTTATATTTTCGATATCACAGTTCCAGATCTTTCTACCTGTTTCTCCATTATTCGACGCGGATCCGAAAGGTTGCGCGACTTTCATAGGCCCCGTCGGCGGCTACAAAGGAAAGCGGTCGAACACGAACCTTCGAGGCCGTCGACCTCTCGGTTGCTGACAACACCGGATTTGTAAATGCATCTATTCGTTGAAAAAATTTCGATAAATAAAATTATGTTTTTTGATAATAAATATTGAAATTTCATTCGCGTAATAAATGCAATCAAATGACCCAAATCACACCAGACACTTGCCACTGTCGTACGCCTCTGGTAGTAGCCAGAAACGTTCATTTAACATAATTTAGTGGAGTGTATAGTACTTACAGTCTCCACCAAATATCGCAATAATACTTCGATTAGTTTTAAAGTACTGGACACAAATAATTTTTTAATTTTCAATTAAAACACCCTGTAACTCAGACAGGAGACACATTTTATTTAGGTGATTCGGGTTGAATCTTTATTTTTTGAGTCGAAATATTTCCAATTAGTAATGAAACACCCTGTATTATCGTTCGCGACCCGATAGCAAGACGATCAAACCCGAAGTCGACTACAATAAATCGACATAGGGGCCATTCAGAAAAACAATTCAGTCACTCCCGCTCGATCTTGTGTTCTTCCATTTTAATGAACCGTCCTCTCACAACCCTTTTCCGGCAACGCCAACTGAGACCGCGAAAGGTTAATTCTTCTTCTGACCTTCCAACTTTTTCGAGACTCGTTTCAACAAACTAATACATCCATCGTTAGTATTCACGATTTTGACAATCAAACGATAAAGAAAATCCAAACGGCAACAAAAAAAAAAAGGAAATAAAAAGCGGAATATTTCGTTGGGCAATACAAATAAAAAAAAATGTGCACGAGAATTAGAATAGAGTGGGCACAGAATCAGATAGTTGGTTGGTACGAAGCAACAGAGGCCACAGGCAGTCGAACCGAAGACATTGATACGACCTTGGCTTACTGCGACGCCCGTTCTTCCCATTCGGATCGGGCCTCCTTCGCTTAGCAACTGTCAGACACATAGTGGGGGGTGGGGAGGGTTAGCAACCGCGGTCGCGACGTGTATATAGTGATGGGTTGCGACAGTTACGAGAATATCGTCGTTATCGCTGTTATTTCGAGCAGTTATGCCAACCGATTCGAGAGTGTAGCCGCTCTTTCTTTAATACGGTCTTTTTTTATCTAAAATAACAATCGAACTTAGTGCGATTTAAACACTTTACAGGAGGATACCCAAAAATTGCACGATCCAATTATCCAGATATTTTTTTCGTAATGTATTTAATATTTATACGTCTTTTTCAAAGTAAAAATTAAATTTATAATGAAACAAAAAAGCATCGGCAAGTATTGTTAATTTGTCAAACTATAAAGATTCCCGATAATGACGCATGAATATTTGTGAATAAATTTTTAATAAATCTTGTATGTTTTGTCCTAAACTGTGCCCCCGAGCCGGGTTTTAATATCGATTTTTATAGGGGCTGACGACCTCTATTTTTTTTATGCTCACTTGGATACGACCTTGAATTTAAAAATGATACGCTTCGATCGAAAATATATATAAACCATAAATATTATAGTTCACTGACTTATCGCTTAAATGACAATTTAAAAAGTTTATATTTGGGAACTGTAGCTAATATGTCCAAATAGACGGTCAAACTATTACCATTACCATACCCACTACCAGTTTTACTGGTTGCAGACCTCGTGAGAGCATGCGCATCAGAACTTATTACCGCGCATGCTCAGTAGAAAATCCTGCTGGTTCTGTGATAGTTTTTTTTTGAAATAATTTTGCAAATTCGATCCGTGACAGATAGTTTTATAATTATATATCAGTATTGTTCTGTTTCCGTTTAGTTTCCTCGCCCATAATGTGGTTGTTTTTCGAATATCATTTTATCTCTAAATTTGCGCGCACCAATGGCAGATCTAGGTACGAGAAAAAGGTGGCTGGATCTGCGAAATCGAACAACTACAGCAAAAACACGACCTACATAACGTACATAAAAAGATCAAGGAAATGACTGGCAGTAATCTCAAAAAGAACAGCGGAATACTGAAAGATAACAACAACACAATACTCGTGGGACCTGACGAAAGAGTATGTTACAAAACTGTAGCCGTCACACAGACAGGTTATGCATAAAAGACGTGACAGAACTTTTGCATTTTTGAATCCTCAAAATTCCGACGACTAATTTTACTGGAAGACCTTTAAATACCAATTCTTGTCCTTTTCAAGAAAGCACGTATACTATCCTAATCTTTACGACCCCCCAAGTTCTGTTCCTTTTCAATAACACACGTATAGGAAGCCTAACCTTTATGACCAGAAGCTTCTTTCCTTTTCATCTACTCACGCACTCTCGCAGAAACGAGGTAAATCTTTTTGACACTAAATTCCTTGCCGCCAAGTAACGCATTCTCTACGAACCGTCATACAACCAACGACCTGGAGGATGAAGATAAAAGGGACGGACAGAGGTACACCAGCACAGTCTCTCAACGAACTCAAACAGTCTCTCAACGGCCTCTGACACACTCTCTCGACGGACGACCCGGGCGCGCATCTCCTCTCTTGCCAAGCTTTGCTTTCGTTTAAATAAATACACGTAGTTAACAGTAATTCGAATTGTTCATCATTTTCCTAACACTCATAACACAAATATCCCAAAAAACTGTTTAGTGACGGACGACCAGAACAACCCCTCAAAGTAAGTGAGATCAACGAGACGAGTCCTAACATCACTAGTATAGAGTTGAGCCGCCTAACAGACCTGTTCAACGATATTTATAGGACTGAAAAATTACCCTCGGAATTGTCACGTGCCTATTTTTTCCCTTCTACCGTTCATTATAATTGTCTCAGATGAGTTTCGTATTCCTTGTTGCATAACTTGTAGGGGTAGGATTATCGTTTGGTTTGCAATTTCTGTGTGGATGGGACTGGATATCCGCACGGACGAGGCACAGATTTGAGAAGATTGTGGGTTGACGTTTATTCCGTGCCATTTTTCTTGATTTCCGGGATAGGAGCGGGAGTCGTGTTTTGAGTCTTGGAGGCCAGGTGTCGGTAAAAGTTGTTGGGGACGGTGTGTTATTAGCACGTGTGCAGAACCTCTATGGGATTTCTTTCATATCTGGCTGTATTTGATTTTTAACTTGACCATTTTGTCTTGCCTTTGTTGTGGAAATTTTTGGATTTCTGGCGTCAAGTTAAAATAACCGTTATCGGGATTTATTTGAGGGAAGCCATTGTTGACTAACCGGTGCCGCCCCATTATCTAACCAGCCACAGGAGTAGCCCAGGAGTAGGCCACAGGAGTAGGCCACAGGAGTACATGTGAATTCGCATACCCAAAGGTTATCAGTGATTTATTTTTAAATATATAACGCCGTGTCTCATTCGACACCACGAGTAAGTTTTGCTTTAGTTCATAAATATAGTACTTTGTGAATTCGTATACCCAAAGGTTATAAGTGATTTATTTTTAAATACATAACGCAGTGACTTATTTTGACACCACGATTAAGTTTTGTTTTAGTTTATTAATATAGTACATTGTTGGAAACTATTTATTGCATTAGATAATACGCCAAAACTAAACTTGGATTAAAATAACTTTCTCAATAATTCTTTATGTCCAAGTAAAAATATATTTTCTTCCTACTTATTTGTAAATATCCTACAATCTTGATATTTTAAAGGACAACCATTGTAAAAATATTTTTAAATGAACTCGATTGTTTTGGCAGTGAAAATCTTTATGTAAACGGTTAAATAGTGAATTTTATTTGCCTTTATGTAAATGTTTGAATTAGTGTTATTAATGAGTTGATTTATATATGTTTTGCTTTTTTTTTGTAACTTGGTAAAGTCTGTTACTCTTACTTCTGTTTCGGTTATTTTATAAAATTGTAAATTTTACATTTTTGGTTTGTTTTAGTAGTTTAGTTGTTTATCGTGTGGCTCTGCTAGTGCCTATAAGACCTAGGGGTTTCCGGCTTATACCGTCTAAGTCGGTGGCGCGGCTCACTTTTATATTTTTTTCTTCTACCCTCTACGGCTGAGCTCGGGCATAATTTGCCAGTAGGGAAACCGCTAGCAGAGTACTCGTTAGAGAACGGAAAAAAGACGTGGCAGAATGGCTAAGGTAAACTTTTGTCACTTTACCCAAAAAACTAAACGCGTCCCAATGTGATGATTACCGCATGATAAGCTTGATGCCCCGTGTACTAAAAACGTTCCTGCGAGATATACATACCCGCATATTTAAGAAATGCGAACAGCAAGTTGATGACACTCAATTCGGCTTCAGAAACGGATTAGAACTGGGAATACCCGGGTTCACGAAGCAGCGTTAAGGTGGAGAAAGAATACAGCGAGGTATTTGCCATAAACAAAGGTCTAAAACAGGGAGATGCTCTCTCTACTGTTCTCTTTAACATTGCAATAGAGAAGGCAGTAAGAACAGCAACTGTACACGCCCAAATATTTGGACCTCGTGGTCCAAATCTGTTACTGGCGTATGCTGATGATATCGACATTGTGGGGGTAGTGCGATTAACGTGAAAGAAAATTTTGTATGCATAGAAAAGGAAGCTAATAAAATCGGGCTTCGTGTTAATGAAAATAAAACAAAATAAATGCACGTCACAAGAAACCCTGCACGTGATCGACTGCGTCAAAACGTAACAATTTAACTTCGAGCATGTACAAAACTTTCAATACCTTGGAGCAATATTAACAGCGGACAACAACATGCATGAAGAAATCAAACGTCGCATTACAAAAGTAAATAAGTGCTACTTCGCCTTACGATCATTCTTCATGTCCAAGCACCTCGCTAGTACCTCTAAAATCACCTTATATAAGACCATCGTCATACCTATTGTAACCTATGCATGTGAAACCTTAACCGTAAGACGTTTTGAGCGGAAGATACTCCGAAAAATATACGGTCCCTACCGCGACCCAGAAACAGGCCATTACAGAATAAGAACTAACGCTGAACTAGCCCAGTTGTACAATAGCCCGGACATCATACAAGAAATAAAAGCAAATAGACTGAGATGGGCTGGCCACGTACAAAGGAGTCGGAACACAAGACTCATTAAATCTGTATGGGAGGAGGCCGCTAGGAAGGCGTAAATTGAGATGGTGAGATAACATAAGGAAGGACCTATCAACTCTGGGAATCGAAGTAGATAGATGGCAGGAAATTGCAGAAGACCATAACAGATGGAGGCAAGTAGTATAGGCAGCAAAAACCCACCCTGGGTTGTAAGGCTACAGAAGAAGAAGGTAACATCTACTCCTCCTAGGAGGTTGAACCATAAGGGCTAAAAATATTCATTGATAATAACATTGACCTGTTTTTTCGATTTCTCATATTATTTACTAAAAGGAAGGTATTCAAAGTGGGAAGTTTTCAAATTAACATCCTGTATATATTTTCGTTGGTAAAATTTTTAACCGACACACTTTTGAGACACGTTGTATATGCAGTCACTAAAAAGAATATTACTAGTTTTAGTAATATCTCTGGCAGTGTGCGGACTAATATTTGCGGGCTATTTTAGGAACATGAATGGTTGGTGATAAGCTTCTTTTGTTAAGTGTGACAACTAGCGTGGTCAAATATTTCCCGTCAAATTTACAATACAAGCGGACGTGACGCAACGCCAAGATGTTTACTTCAAGCTTAAAAACAAAAAACACACGTATGCAGAATTTATCGTTTAATCGCGAAAAATATGTTGGAAGTTTTAAAAGTTTCTGTTGTTCCTTCCATATCTTCAGGTAACGACCATGCTTTAGCGAATTGATCGACGGATCCCTCACTAAAGAAGTCCTAAAATCCGATTTTAAATAATATTTATTTCATCTTACATGCATTTCTGCATGACTGGTGGTAGACGGATGAAAATCGGACGAGCGATTAATCGTATCGTGTGAAACTGGTTTTAAAGTCGTTGGGGTGAAAATTTGTTATAGTTCATTTTCTTGGCGTGTATCTGAACGATAGCAGTAAAGATAAAGTAAAATATTTTGTACAATAAGGAAATTTATACTTGTACTAAGCATTGAAAAATAGGATTTAATAAATAATTTTATTTAGCAGCAAACTGTGTCTTAATTTATAAACTTCTAGGAGCTGAGCAGCAAGAAAAACTAAAATAAATTTTCGACTTTTGAAATTAATCAGTTTCATTCGTCACCCTTTTAATCAATATCTTTGCATACAATTTGCCGACTGTGCTGAGTAGCTTTATGTGCAGCCAGAAAGTGTCAAAAAGGCACGTCTGGCTGTGCAGAGAGATGTGTTGGTTCCTACACTTATGTACGGTAGTGAATGTTGGGCTTGGCAGAAGAAGCATAAAAAAAGGATTAATGTTGCGGCGATGAGTAGTCTGAGAAGTATAGCCGGAGTGACTCGGTTGGATAAAGTGAAGAATAGTGAGATAAGGGAACGCTGTGGTATAAAAGAAGAAGTGGTTACAAAGATAGATAAAGGAATGTTTAGATGGTTTGGACACGTAGAAAGGATGGGTAAAGGAAGATCGAAACAAATTTATAAGGCGAGTGTGAATGGGCAAATCGGTAGAGGTCGACCTCGGAAAACATCGATCTCGATCAGATCAACATTGTTTTGAAGAAAGGCTAGGTCAAGAGTACCAACAACCGACGAGCATGCATGAGAACACTGATGAATGTAGAGGAAGCAAAATATGTGTGTAAAAACCGTAGCGGAAGTGGAAGGAAGTGGTCTCTGCCTACCCCTACTGAAAAAAGGCGTGACTATATGTATGTATGGTTATTATTATTGTAACCAGTTTGTTTATGATTTGGAGTATAAAAATCTTCTATCAGTCTTAAATGTTAAGTATTTTTATAACATAATCCACTTTAAAGTCTTAAATCTTAAGTAATAAATGTTAGATGTAAAATGCCTAAAAGTTTTTATAAATCCACCCTTAGACTCTGTTAAAAATAAGTTTTCTCGGTACCGTGTCAAGCGAACGGAGTATGGAAGCTTTCTTACCTGAAGTTTCCTTCAACTTTTTTAAAATTGAATCCTGAAACAAGAAAATATATTAAGGTTTTAAAAAAAAAATACAAGACCATAAATATACATAATTTGACACACTGCGATATATATAATTCGGCAGGTGGAAATTTTACATAAATATGATTCATAAATATGTATCAAACCTCGTATGAATATTTATTATTCTAATAACCCTGATTGTGATTATCATTTTAACGCAATCTAGAGTGTGAAACACGCGAAAAAATAATGTTTGCAAAATTTAAACTCATGTTGTCAACATTATTTTTAACTTCAATAATTATCTCGATGAAACAGCGGATTTTTTTTTTTTGGCAATAAGGTAATATTTGTACAGTTTTTAGAATGTGTAACAAGGCTAACGCTAAAAGAGCGATTTCTGACGGCACAAAATAGTCGACTAAAATCGAGATGGTTTAACTCGATTTTTATTTGGGTTTTTACTATCTTTCCCGCGTTTTGCAGACAAATATATTACAAAAATTATAGCTAAAAGTCTCTAGACATATTTTTATTTTAAAAGTAACTTAAGGATGTCCAATGGTTGCAAAATTATATACAGGTATTTGTGAAATTTAAACAGTGTTATAAGATACTGAAAAAAACTCCAGTAATTTTTTTATTACTTTTTACCGAATGTTTTATCTTTTAAACTCCTAGTGGATACTGCAATCTGTCTGGTTTGTTAGGATATGTAGAGTACTACTCCAATAAGTGATCTCCTGAATGTTTTTTCGAAAATTATTTTTTAAAAATAGCTTTATTGAAGTGAGAACTTCTTTAGGCAGGTTAGATGGGGGTGTTGAATGCAATTGTCGGCATTCCGCCAATAGATCTTCTCGTGAAAGAACGTAAGAGACTTCTTCATTTTCTTTAGGTGCCCTGTCCTCCTCGGACGTTGGCAATCATCAGCGCTATCTGAACCTTGTCTACAGCTCGGCGGAACAATGTGGTAGTGCTCACTCCATACCATTGTCTTAAGTTTTTTAGCCAGGATATCTTTCTTCTACCCGGGCCTCTTCGTCCTTCGATCTTCCCTTCTATAATAAGCTTTAAAAGTCGATAGTTGTCATTTCTTAAGATGTGACCAAAATACTCCAGTTTGCGCTTTTTTAGTGTAAACAGAACTTCCAGCTGCTTGTCGAGGCGTTGAAGTACCTCGGTGTTACGCACTCTTTCTACCCAGGAGATTCTTAATAGCCTTCTGTACGTCCACATTTCAAAGGCCTCCAATTTTTTGCACATCGCATCTGTCAAAGTCCAAGCTTCCATTCCATAAAACAGTATGCTAAACACGTAACAGCGAAGCACTCGGACGCGCAGAGGCAAGCTTAAATTTCTGCTGCAAAGTACTTTACGCATTTTCAGGAACGAAGCACGAGCTTGTTCTATTCTGGCACGAATCTCCTGCATGCTGTCCCACTTCTCATTTAGTTGACACCCAAGATATTTAAAAGTTTCTTCTCGCTCAATTCGTTGACCGTTAATTGTCAGGTGTCCGTCCACGTTGTTTGATTTGCTAACTGCTAGCCACTTTGTCTTTCTCACGTTCAGGCTAAGTCCGGCCTCTGAGCTTGCAGCCGTCACGCGGCTTACCAGCTCCTGCAGTCCTTCCAG
Organism: Agelastica alni; assembly: GCA_950111635.1. Classification (NCBI taxonomy): domain Eukaryota; kingdom Metazoa; phylum Arthropoda; class Insecta; order Coleoptera; family Chrysomelidae; genus Agelastica; species Agelastica alni. The sequence goes on along the minus strand of OX467719.1, from coordinate 5,225,438 downwards.
TGAGTCGGCAACAAGAACCGTGTCATCCGCATACCTCAGATTGTTGATATTAATCCCATTGACAGATATCCCCTCGTCACATTCATCCAACGCCTCTTGAAATATCCTGTCGGAATACAAATTAAATAACAGTGGTGATAAAATGCATCCTTGACGAACGCCTCTCAGGATTTTGATCTCGTCGGACGCGGTGTTATCGATTCTTATTTGAGCAATTTGGTTCCAGTAAATGTTGGCTATTATTCTAAGGTCTCGTTGTTCCAGTCCTATTTCTTTAAGAATGTTGATCAGTTTATCGTGCTTTACTTTATCAAATGCTTTTTCGTAATCGATGAAACATGCGTAAACGGTCACCGACATGTCCCGGCACCTTTGGATAAGAACCTGTATGCTAAATAGTGCCTCCCTTGTTCCAAAGCCATTGCGAAAACCAAACTGAGAGTCCCCCATCATTGTCTCGCACTTCGCATATATTCTTTTGTGTATTATTTTCAAGAAGAGTTTAAGCACATGGCTCATCAGGCTAATAAGACGATAATCACCACAGTTCTTGGCCTTCGCGTTTTTGGGGAGCGGGACAAAAGTAGATTTTAACCAATCAGAAGGTATACTGCCGTTTCGGTAAATAAGATTGAATAGCTTTACCAGCGTGTCCAGTGATTCTTCGTTTTGCAGTATTTTTAGAACTTCTATATAGACGTCATCAGGACCACTAGCTTTCCCATTTTTTGAAATTGACAGCGCATACTGAACTTCTGCCTTCGTTATGTCCAAGCCTTGGCCTTGATTAAAGAATTCTTTCTGAAGTTCTGGCCGGGTATCGTGAAATAGGTGCTCGATGTAGTCGCACCATTCCGTCAGTTTTTCTGAAGTATCCAGTATCAGCCTGCCCTGTGCGTTCTGTAAAGTCGTCGCGTTTCTATTTCTGCAGATACCTGCTGCCTCTTTTATCTTCTTGTGCATGTTGAAGGTATCGTGTTTTGCTTCCATTGCTTCTATCTCTTGGCATTGCTCGTAAAACCTGGACACTAGAAACGCAGTATCAGAGGGATGTAACTGAGAGAATATTAAGTCAAGTGGAACGAAAACAACCAGAAGGCTCAATGGACAAAAACATTAATTCCAGATCTTAAAACATGGACAGAGTATAATTTTAAGTCGATCGATTACTATATTACCCAAGCTTTATCTGGCCATGGATCGTTTAGGACATATACCTATAAGATCAAAAAAAAAGCCACGATGAACAGTGTATCTACTGCGAAGAAAGAGACGACCCCAAGCATACCATTTTCGTGTGCCCATACAGAGCAATAGGCTAGAAACTGAGATTGGTACATAAGTAACCCCAGAAGATCTTATAGGTAAGATGCTTAAACGCAAAGAAATCTGGACAAATAGAGCAACCTTTCTACACACCATTATGGAACTAAAGGAGAGAGAGGAAAGAGAGAGGCAGGGCTTGCCTGGCAATGGCAGATGACCGTATTAGTATGAGTATGAGTATCTCAGTAGGTAACCCAGACAGTTCCGGGTACAGGACTAGGGGTGGTTTTAGTGAATCCCGTGCAATAGCCTTGGATAAATCTAAAGCCTTTGACCGCGTTTGGCGCCAGGCATTGTTAAGTGAATTATCTGCCTACGGTCTCCCAACCAAACTGCGCCAATGGCTCTTGAGCTTCATGCAAGATCGCTCCTTACATGTGGCAGTTGACGGTATTTCTTCTGATGCGTTTAAAACCAATGCCGGGGTCCCCCAGGGTTCCATCCTGTCCCCCACCTTATTTCTTTTACACATCAACGACCTCTTGAAAACCACCACGAACCCCATTTACAGTTTCGCAGACGATAGCACACTTGTCTCAACTTTCACATCCTATCGATCACTTTCGGTGAATGATACAAATAGACTCAGGCAGGAACAGGTTGATTCCATCAATAGAGATCTTGAAGCAATCGTCGAGTGGGGAACTAACAATCTTGTTCAGTTCAACGCCCAAAAAACACAAAGTGCCACGTTTTCCAAGAAAGTGAATTCCTCAAATCATCCCATTACAATGTCCGTAAAAACCCTTGGACCAAGTCCCTCCATCTCGATTTTGGGAGTCACGGTGTCCAATAATATGTCTTGGCATGACCATGTTGCTAATATCGCTAAGTCGGCAAGCCAGAGGCTAGGTTTTCTGTGGAAAGCCAGAAAGTTTTTTACTCCTGATCAACTGTTGACGACGTACAAGGCTCAAATCCGACCTCTACTGGAGTATTGCTCGCACATTTGGGGTTCAGCACCAAGGCATTCTCTTCGTCTTCTAGATTCCATTCAGAAAATAGCCATTCGCTTGATAAACAGCTCAACTCTCACAGATACCCTTCACCCTCTAGAACATAGAAGAAGAGTTGCAGACCAGTCATTGCTCTACAGATATTTCCATGGCAGATGCTCCAGAGAAATAAAAACTCTTGTACCACTATTGGCCACATTCGGCCGAAGAACTCGGCACGCTGATCAGTCTCACCCATTTAATCTCAAGATTAACACTACAAGGACCAATCTTTATCAAGAATCCTTCTTTTACAGGGCTGCTACGGAATGGAATAAGCTTCCAAAATCAGTTATTCCAGAGAACTATGACCTGCAACTTTTTAAAAAGCGTGTCCACAATCATTTCCTTTCTATAATCCCTTCCCCTTCTAATAGTCGCAGTGCGGGCCGTCCGCGGCCCACACGATAGGTCTACCCTTTTTGCGACTATTTTCATAAAAAAAAAAAAACGGTAGGATTCTGGCACTACTGGCTCGTGATGGACACTGAGCGGTCAGTGCGCATGAGCGTTTCCACTCCACACAAAAAAAAGGTTAGATGATGAAGGTAATGTTAAAGCATCCGGTAACGTCAGCTGTTTGGGAAAACTCACGTAAGTTATTGCCTAGAGTTAATACAAATATTGTTAATTCTATAAACAATTTCCCCTATCGATGCACATAACAAGTGCATGAACCACATGTTATGTCTAATATTGAGTGTTAGTCCTTAAGTACTTCAGAGAGATCATTTTTGAGAAAACTGGTGTAAGTAATTCCATTTAATGGCTGAGGCAGAAAATTTGGCCCAATTAAGTTTTCCCCTATAATTCCAATTCATACATTAACTGGAAACACATTTTGTATTTTTTTTTTCGCCAAATGAATTGGTTCTAGAAAAAAAATTTAAGATTAAAAGAAATGTTTTTAAATATACAGGGATTTTAAGTAATATTTTAGTTTTACAAAGCTATATCTCGAAAACAAAATTTAATATTAAATAAGGCAAGGTATGCTGATTTTACCCCCATATAATGTAACAGGAACGTTTAAAAAATACCGGTGGTTAGTCCTTTGCTCACCTTTTTTTAGGGGTGATATTTTGGAAGGGGGTGGGCTAAGGAAATTTTGTTACAAGAAAGATCCATCATAATTTCACACGGGCAATCACCTCCCGAATTTTTACGCATGAATTTAGAAACACCCTGGTACAACGCAATAATAAAACCACACAATATACTCTCAACGCGTATACATGCCGATAAATTCGCCATGAAATATCTTTTCGAATTTTCTAATCTCGAAACGTGTACCTACCTACCGACCACTTTCATTAACCAACTTTTTAAAATGTCAGTGCTTGGGTCGAGTTGAATATACGAAATCTGACGCATTCTTTACCATGTCTGCGCGATGATAAGTCATTTCTCGAAAATATTACTCACCCGAAAAATATAATCAACATTTTCTCGAAACGATTCGAAGAATGTTAATTGTCCTGGTAAGAAAGCTTAAATCGCGAAATTAATGTCTTATTCTAAAAAAAGAAGAATACTCGTCTGACGTATGCGCGTAGGCGGTTCCATCAAACAAATGACGTCAGTATTTTTATTAAACAATTCGTAATTAACTGTTGTAATTTAACGAATAATTGTATTTTTCGCAGCGGCGGATTAACACATTTCCCGAATATAGGCCGTTAAATTTTCGCCTCTACAAATGTCAGTTCCTAGATTATTATTCCAAAAATTTGGTTGAAATTGCACAATTCGAATAACGATAGAAAAAACTGTTGTTTATATGGGTGATTTGTATTTTTCTTGGGTTTTGATGTATAATAAGGTAGGGGTTGCTATTTGACATTTTAAAGAAAGAGCGGGGGATGTTAAAGGGGTACCGCTTGGAAACAGCAGAACAACAACATTTTTCAACCTTCCCCTTGGTTAAAAATTCGACGTGTTTTTTGTTTTCCTTACATTTACGCAAAATCAAAAGTTATTTGGACTATCTATTTATTCGTTTTAGAAGCAACATATTCAATAAAGATAAAATAACACAAAACAAAACTTGAGATGTTACAGCTAACAGGCACGACATTAAACATTCTTAGTCCAAAAGCGGGCGATGCAAATAGCATTTGGTTTTGCCGCATTGAGATCCTCCAGGGTGCATTGGTCTGGGCACTGTGGACAAGTGTACATATGAGTTGTTGTTTGTACGTTTCCGCAGTCACATAAGGTGGAAGGTGTGTTATATCGCCATTTGTTGAGACAGTATTTTGATCTAGCGGTGCCTGTTCGCAGCCTTTTCAGCGCTCTCCAGGTTTCCCAGATCTCCTCGCACCCAGGTGCCATATCTTCTGTGGGAGTCATCCAATGTTGGTTTCCAGAGGCTTTCTATCGGTCGTTGCTGCTTCTGGGGCCTGCATAATTTGTCGTCGAGCTGAGAAAGCATTTTCTGGACTTGAGTCTCCGAGGGGCCTGTAATTATTCTGGTTGTTTCGTTCAAGGCGACGTCAACTTGTTTAGCGTGCGCTGATCTGTACCAAACCCGACATGCATATTCACCCGTGGAGTGGCAAAGGGGCCAGAGCGGAGGCTTTTATTATTTGGATTGGCTGGTTTTACAATAAAAGCACTATACGAGGATAGTTTACGAATTGTTGTCTCTAACATAAAAACAAACACATGAGAAGAATGAAACTAATTTATTTTGCAACAAAGTCTCCTGGAACGTTTATACACTTGGTATATGGGTGTTGACGTGTTTCACACCCTTTTGAAAAAAATTCAGAAATTCGAGTCTTTCGGGTCGTCAGCTTCGTCATCATCAGCAAAGCGGATTCCATGAAGATGTTCTTTTAATTTTGGGACTAGATAGTAGTCGCTGGGAGTCAAATCTGGAGAATAAGGAGGTTGTACAAAAATTTCAAATCCCGCATTATGAATGGCAGCCATTGCAACACAACTTTTGTGGGCCGGAGCGTTGTCCTGATGGAAGAGCACACCTCGACTCAATTTTCCTCTTCTCTTTTCTCAGATGGCTTCGCGTACTTTTGGTATTAAATTCGCATCCAACATGCAGAGAGTTCTTTGAGATCCAATTCCGATTATCTGGTACGAAGGGGCAGAGTCACCCAATACTTCTACCATGTCCATTGTCCATTTCTTGCGGTGATAGCCCCTTTTTACAGAGGTACCTCTTTCCTCAATTTTGTCCATTTTTAAAAAATCACGCACACCTCAATGGAAAAAAATTAATATTTAACATACACGAATTGATGCGCAGATGCTAATTCGCAAACATTGTCATACAATAAGCTTTTGTCATTCAACGCCAACTATGTTAGGCACAACAATTCGTGAGCTATCCTCCTATAATGGACAATACAACGGATAATATTATTTACACACGTTTTCTAAAACAATGGTTAATTTAGTACCTACCAGGTAGACTTTTTCCCTTAAGATGTTATTTTCACGTTCATAATAATGTTGGGTATGTCTTTCCAGAATAATACCCCCCTGATTGCTACCATAACCTAAAATTCTAATTTGTTTAATTTAAAAGTCATTTGGACTGGCTGATTTTGAAATAAAAGCACGGTATAAAATACTCGTATTTAACAAAGTCACACATATACGTATACAACAGCAATTTATGATTAACTCAGTCATATGCTTTAGAAAAATCTGTGCCAAATCCGACCTCTACTGGAGTATTGCTCGCACATTTGGGGTTCAGCACCAAGGCATTCTCTTCGTCTTCTAGATTCCATTCAGAAAATAGCCATTCGCTTGATAAACAGCTCAACTCTCACAGATACCCTTCACCCTCTAGAACATAGAAGAAGAGTTGCAGACCAGTCATTGCTCTACAGATATTTCCATGGCAGATGCTCCAGAGAAATAAAAACTCTTGTACCACTATTGGCCACATTCGGCCGAAGAACTCGGCACGCTGATCAGTCTCACCCATTTAATCTCAAGATTAACACTACAAGGACCAATCTTCATCAAGAATCCTTCTTTTACAGGGCTGCTACGGAATGGAATAAGCTTCCAAAATCAGTTTTTCCAGAGAACTATGACCTGCAACTTTTCAAAAAGCGTGTCCACAATCATTTCCTTTCTATAATCCTTTCCCCTTCTAATAGTCGCAGTGCGGGCTGTCCGCGGCCCACACGATAGGTCTACCCTTTTTGCGACTATTTTCATTAAAAAAAAAACCGAGGAATTAACCTGGTAGCTACTTCCAAAAGCATTTTTTATGAAATGTTAATAAATAATAGTTACATTTTTAATCTTTCTTTCTTTTATAATCTTAGTCACGTATACAAATGTATATTTTTTCTATTCGTTCTTTTTGTAATGATATAATTGGATTGTTTGTTAATAAATAACTCACGCATGTTGAAAAAATATTACAAATAATAACATGCAACAAAAGAAGGGGACATTCTGTAGGTACGATAATTTTAAAACCGGATCTATATGTGAATCATTGTATTTTTTATTCGACTCATTTGCTTTCTAAATACGTCGACATCCGATTGGCAGTACGCTAGGTAGCGCAAATTCTTCGTAACCAAAACCAATTCGACTACCGCCGACTATTCATACGAAGAAGTCAATCCGTTTTATGACAACGCACGAGGACCCATTAAGGCGCTATTTTGATGGTTTTTTTAAACCCTAAAAATATATTTAAACCCTTCAAATAAGTAACGGGCAATGAACTTCGTTTGATGGTTTGCAAAAACGTTATGAACAATTATATTCAAAGAAGTGAGATTATGATAACATTTAAAGTCATAAAACCATATGAAATCTTTAAGGGAGATAAAAAATTAACAAAAAAACATTTCTATATGATTTTTTTTTCAGAATGTTCGTTTTTTTGTGTAAATTAACAAAAAAAAATATATGAACTTCCTTTGATGCTTTGCAAAAAAGTAATGAACGATTATATTCAAAGAAGTGAGATTATAATAACATTTAAAGTCATAAAGCCATATGAAATCTTTAAGTGAGATAAAAAATTAACAAAAAAACATTTCTATATATGATTTTTTTTTCAAAATTTTCTTTTTTTGTGTAGATTAACAAAAAAAAAATATAAACTTCGTTTGATTGTTTGCAAAAACGTTATGAACGATTATATTCAAAGTGCGTTTGTGATCGCATTTGAAGTCATCAAACAATATGAAATATTTAAGTGAGATAAAAAATTAACAAAAAAACATTTCTATATGATTTTTTTCCAGAATGTTCGTTTTTTTGTGTAGATTAACAAAAAAAAATATAAAAACTTCGTTTAATGCTTTGCAAAAAAGTTATGAACGATTATATTCAAAGAAGTGCGTTTGTGATCGCATTTGAAGTCATCAAACCATATGAAATATTTAATTGAGATATTTCCTAATTTTTTTTCCATAAATACGCCGTAAAAAAGAATATTTTGAAATAAAATACATTAAAATCTGATGGTTTTTCAATGTTCTAGAGCCAAAAAACGAGGGGACCGCGATAGTATAAAATTACCAATTGAGCAACTTTTTAAACGAGGTGTCACTCGACCCTTTTTTAATTGCGGCTGTAACCTAAAGGGAATCGACAGGAATGCCAACACTTTTATACCGTCTGATGAATTTAAAAAAAAAGCGCCTCGGAAATTCGCTTCTGATTATTGTTTGATAAGTCAACGAATAATAAAAACTGAATTAGCTATTCCATTGACGTTAACTACAGAATCATAAAACCAACAACCCCGGCAAGATTACGAAGATGCGTCACAATCTCAATAATGTTATTTATTTGATCGCTATATTTGTCGAAATGCGTCGTAGAGAGACTGTCGTATCGAGAAAGTAAAAGGCGTTCCAAATATACCCGATTTTATGGCGAATAATCTTTTTGACGCTTTCGCAAGTCTACTACGATTTAATCGAAAACTTTTCTGTTGTACTAGAAATTCAAACCATCAAGGAAAGAAAAATGCAATACCTGGGTCATGTGATGAGAGGTCCTAAATACGAAATATTACGCCTCATAATGGAAGGCAAAATACAGTGGAAAAGATCAGTAGGAAGACGCCAGAACTCATTGCTAATTGATTTGAGGAGATGGTTCGACCGATCGTCTGCAGAAATCCTTCGTGCTGCAGTTTCCAGAGCTACAATCGCCATTTGGATCGCCAACCTTCGGCAGGAGAGGGCGTGATAAGAAGAAGAAGAAATAATAATATCTTATTCTACTCAAAAACTATATTTATCTTAAAACCCTCGTTTATGACTCCACCGATGGACCTTGCATACAGGGTGGATCCAAATACATCTTACGTTAGTATTTAGCGGCTCTCCACTAAGTTTATACGAATTAAAATATGAATCACTAACGATGCTATTGAATTTCTAGTATAGTTGATTTAGCGGTAAAAAGTTAGAAACGAACATTACACGCTAACTGAATCGGCGTTGCGTTGTTTCCCATCTCTATCGCAAACATATTCGCAGACCGAATTCGTGACGTTCCAATCATGAGTAACTGACGTCAGGGGAACTTTCAGTTAGTAACTATTATCAATTCATATTTTCTATTACTGACGATTTATCAAGCGTGACGTGGCTCATTTACGAAGATGTTTTGCTTAGAAAACGCACTCTAGATATCATTTTATTCTAAACTGTGTATACACAAACGAACGCTAAATTTTACAATTACATCTACACACTACCAAATTTAGGAATAAAAAAAAGTCATCTTCGGAAATTAAAGTAATTTTTATTACTTAACCCTTCAGCGTAAGGGCGAAATAAATTTACACAAACGCACGGGAGAGCGGCCTCTCTCGCGACCAAAATGAAAAATTTCGAAAAAAATAAAACCGAAAGAAATTTTCCTAAACTATTTATCCATTGAATTATCCTACCGCAGCAGCGTTGGCTGTTTCAATATTCAACATAGTGCTCACTCCATACCAGTCTTAAGTTTTTTAGCCAGGATATCTTTCTTCTACCCAAGCCTCTTCGTCCTTCGATCTTCCCTTCTATAATAAGCTTTAAAAGTCGATACTTGTCATTTCTTAAGACCAAAATACTTCAGTTTGCGCTTTTTTAGTGTAAACAGAACTTCCAGCTGCTTGTCGAGGCGTTGAAGTACCTCGGTGTTACGCACTCTTTCTACCCAGGAGATTCTTTATAGCCTTCTGAACGTCCACATTTCAAAGGCCTCCAATTTTTTGCACATCGCATCCGTCAAAGAAGAAGATGATTATAGACACGCTTTTTGAAAAGTTGCAGATCATAGTTCGCTGGAAAAACTGATTTTGGAAGCTTGTTCCATTCCGTAGCAGCCCTGTAAAAGAAAGATTCTTAATGGAGATTGGTCCTTGCAGTGTCAATCTTGAGAGTAAATGGGTGAGACTGATCAGCGTGCGAGTTCTTCGGCCGAATGTGGCCAGTGGTGGTACAAGAGTTTTTATTTCTCTGGAGCATCTGCCATGGAAATATATGTAGAGTAATGTCAGGTGTGCAACTCTTCTTCTATGTTCCAGTGTGTGAAGGGTATATGTGAGAGTTGAGCTGTTTATCAACCGAATGGCCCTTTTCTGAATGGAATCTAGAAGACGAAGAGAATGCCTTGGTGTTGAACCCCAAATGTGCGAGCAATTCTCCAGTAGAGGTCGGATTCGAGCCTTGTACGTCGTCAACACTTGATCAGGAGTAAAAAACTTTCTAGCTTTCCACAGAAAACCTAGCCTCTGGCTTGCTGATTTAAATCAGCTCTTTTATTTAAGGAATTATCAGTTTGAACTGTTTGAACCATTTCCAAAAAAAGTCTCTTAGCAGTGTTTTTTTCATTAAATAAAATTTTAGTTGAATTATAGTCCATAACGTGTCCCTCATTGTAGACATGTTCACTCAGTGCACATCTTTCCGGGTGTAAACTACTGTCACTTTTATGAGAAGTGATACGGTCTTTAAGCTATCTAGACGTTTGACTTATGTATTGTTTTTTACAGTGCAAACAAGGAAAACAGTAAACCACATTCGAACAGTTGATGCATGGAGTCGTGTCTTTCAATTTAGTAAAAATGCTTTTTCTCGGAAAAGCGTTTTTATTGGAGATTTTTATGTATTCTTTGAAGGACTTTTGGTAAGTCCAGGTGTAATATCGCAGAACGAAAAATTTTTAGAAGGATATATGGACCAATCCAGGACAACGCCACACAACAATACAGAATTAGAACTAACAGGGAAGTGCAATAACTATATAACCAACCAGATATAGTAAAAATAATAAAGGCAGAGAGATTGAGATGGGCCGGACATGTGAAGAGATAAGACCAACGGACCCTAAATGTCCAACGACCAGAAGAACTTATGATGGACCGCAGAAAGAGAAGGCAAATTGTAATGTCAGCAAAGACCCACCCCGGGTTGTAAGCTACAGAGAGAGAGAGAGAGAGAGAGAGAGAGAGAGAGAGAGAGAGAGAGAGGTGTGATATCCTTAATGAACAGTAAGGAGGCATAGAAAAATTTTTGTTGGGAATCTACATTTTGAGAATTTACTAATGGAGCATTAGCTATGTAATTAATAGTTGAAGTCTTGTTAAGGAAGGACGATGGATAAGAATTTTGGAGAAATCGTCCATCGTCCAATATTAGTGTTTATTTTATTTCCTGTGTAAATGCGGTTCATTAAATATTTTTTCATTAATTGTCATTTAATTTTGATCGATTTTATCGTCTCAGTGTAATAATCAAAATTTGAATTTTTTTATAATGAATATCAGGTTTTTCATTCTTATTCCTACATCATGGCGAATTTATTGTTTTCGTAGCTTCTTATTCAGAACCATTAATGGAAAATCGGAAAATTACAAAAAAAAAATCAAAACTCGAATTTGCGTTGAAATTCGGTATGCGAGGTCAAACTAAATTTCTAAGCAACTTTTTTAAATAATTTTTTTCGGTATCTCCAATGCGAAGCGAGATATCGAGAATTTTCGCGGGATCGCAGTAGGCTGGGTTTAAGGCTGTCACTCGGACTGAGTATTGCCCGTGAAGGTCTACGTCTGTACTAAAAATCAAATCTCTGCTTTCAAAAATGACTAAAATACAGGGGTGTCTTCATCTTAAGTGTGTCGTACTGTATATTAATAATACTGATATATAATTATTATGAAAAGAAAAAAATTAAATCTGACGTTATCATTACAGGGCAAAACATTTAAGAATAAAATACATACATAGCGTGTAACGATGTATCGAAGTAAAGCTGAAACGGAAGTGACAAAATGACCATTTTGTTTATCTTGCGATAGGATCTACGACAGGCGTTGTTCAGCCGCTCTCCGTTTCAGTGTACATTTATCTATTTTTCGAAATTCTATGGAAAAAAGATTATTTTGATCCCGTAACGATTCCCCAAATCGAGACACTCTTTTGTCAAATATTCGCAGCTGCTTTTAAATCCAAACAATTGACGCTCACGTTTCTTTTGTGAGCACCACCAACAAATAGCTGGTCCGCTCGGGAAGTGTCGAACTACCTGGTCAGGTATGTTTTTTGGACAATACATAAATTCTTACCCTTCTGAAAAATGATTAATGTCTGTAGGAGCAACCGCAAGGCCATCGCACGGCTTAAGGCAAGTTTATACAGTAAATAAAATAAAATACGGAACAAAATAAAATAAGAAAGATAAACCATGCCCAAAACTATGAAAGCGTTTATACAATGAATAAGAACAAAAGATGGCAAACTTATAATGTCTTTGTATTATTTTATTTTGTTTAAGAACTGATAATGCGCGTGACCCAAATCTTTTCTGTTCTAAATGTTTCGAGTTTACAATCAACCTAACCTAACCTAACCTAATATTATTTGTGGAGGTATTTTTGATGTTCCTTCTATTTCTTAGAAGCTTCAATCTGTGTTCAGAAGCTTTAGCTACAGAAAAAGTGATTTAAAAAACGTTAAACTCTCTGATTTTTTGGCACTTACGTGCTTTCTCCATTATGTCAGCAATTGTGAGCCAAGCATTTTTTTCAGTCGACTGTTCTTGTATTTTCCATCAGTTTTTGCATATAACTGAGGAAAGGTCGATACCTGCTCTATCAACATGCCATCATCCATTATAATATTTTTTAAAAGGAACGCCTATAGCTGGATAATTTTAGATAATGATAAAATTTAAAAAATCCGTATTTTAGATAAAATAACAAATCAATTTGGAGATTATGTACTGTTATGCACAAAACACAAAAGTCATTGTCAAAAAAGCTGCGATTTCATCGGTTCATTCTTTTTCTTATTTTATTTTAGTCATCTGTATAAACCAATGTTTTTTACACTCATTCCTTATTTTGTTGTATGTTATTTCTTATTTTATTTGCTGTATAAACTCGCCTTTACTTTTTATTGACATTAGAATTAGTTGCCATTGTTTCCGTCTTGGCCATTTTTTTTTACTTACATTTTTCGTTACTCCTGGGATATTTTTCAACTTTGTTACTGCTTCCCAACGTTGTTAATGCTAAAACTTATGCAGCTGTCATAATTAACGACCGTCTGTTAACTTCAGACCGTAAGTCAATTTGCATTTGTTTCACGTATCAAACCACATGAATTTTTTTGTCCTTAAAAAATAGTTATCCATAAAATGGCAAATCAATTTCTAGGAATAATTATTTTTAAATTTACCCCGTACGTACGACGATTCGGGATTTCCGCATATCTCAATTTTACTTTCACAATTCGATAAAGATAAACCTGCAATAAATCCTTTATAAAAAATAAACATGTGAAAATGTTTTACGTGCTAACATTAACCAGAAATCTTTTTCAAATTAAAATAAATAAGTTACATTGTACTATTCTATACATTGACTATTTGTTTACGGAACATTTATTGTTATAGTACAAAATTTGTTCGCGAAAAATTGTATACAATTTTGAAGGGCGTCAAGCTAACCTATCTTTCATTGTTTATAACAATTGAACATTTTTTTTCATTATTACGATCGATAATCATTTTTTAGTAACAATATTAAATTGTTATAAACAATGCTTGATTATTACTAACAATAATTTTTCACTGTTATACGTCTTCAATGCTATTCTCTCAATACTGACGCAAGTTTAAAATTCTCCAATTCCTATTTTTGTTTTCTAAAACTATCATCTCTTTTTATGAAATATTGTCATCATATTTTTCAGACAAATATTCCCAACAAGCAATAATCATTTTATTCAAATGATTTTAAAAATTGCAAAATTCAGGTAGTTTACCATTTTTTTCAGTTTTTTTATTCTCCATAAAAAACAGCTTGACCGATTTTGCTAAAAATCTAATCAGTTCCAAGTTGCGTAATTATGCGTCGATATAATTTTTTTGTTTTCGAGATAATCAAGACGAAAAATAATTCCGAACGCACATACGAACATACGTACAAACACACACAGACGTCCACTTAAAAACTAATGTATTCGACTCTGGAAACCTTGAAATGTGGAGATATGTCAAAATTCGGGATTCGCAAAATCAGACCCATTAATAAAAAAACCTATTCGACGTGGCCTCCATCAACTCCAAAACATCTCCACTCAAAAAAGTAGTAGGTTTTTTTACCATTAATCGTTTTTAAATGTCACGAATTATTTCTTTTTGTCATTAGTAAAAAAAGTTTATTGTAATTAGTTACTTTTAAAATTTAAGTATGTTTATCGAACAGGAAAGAATAATGATTCTCATGTTGAGAGGTTACTATGGTGATCGTGAAAGAAGTTATGATGAGGTAGCTTACTTATTTGATGAAACGTATCCAAATCGCAACCAAATTACCAAAACTGCAGTTTGGAGGATTCTGAAACTTTCTAAAGAAGTGAGTTTGGAAAACTGCATTAGAACATGATGTTAGTGGGGGATCCGTCTGAAACATTATTAAGAAGAATAAGTTTCATCCTTACTACCGCAAGAATTATCTGAAGATGATTATGATCGCAGAATGGAATTTTGTAAAACTATAATTATTTTTTTTTTTTTATGAAAATAGTCGCAAAAAGGTAGACCTATCGTGTGGGCCGCGGACGGCCCGCACTGCGACTATTAGAAGGGGAAGGGATTATAGAAAGGAAATGATTGTGGACACGCTTTTTAAAAAGTTGCAGGTCATAGTTCTCTGGAAAAACTGATTTTGGAAGCTTATTCCATTCCGTAGCAGACCTGTAAAAGAAGGATTCTTGATGAAGATTGGTCCTTGTAGTGCCAAGCTTGAGAGTAAATGTGTGAGACTGATCAGCGTGCCGAGTTCTTCGGCCGAATGTGGCCAATGGTGGTACAAGAGTTTTTATTTCTCTGGAGCATCTGCCATGGAAATATCTGTAAAGCAATGACTGGTCTGCAACTCTTCTTCTATGTTCTAGGGGGTGAAGGGTATCTGTGAGAGTTGAGCTGTTTATCAAGCGAATGGCTCTTTTCTGAATGGAATCTAGAAGACGAAGAGAATGCCTTGGTGCTGAACCCCAAATATGCGAGCAATACTCCAGTAGAGGTCGGATTTGAGCCTTGTACGTCGTCAACAGTTGATCAGGAGTTAAAAACTTTCTCTCCCGATTTATCGCGTTTGGACTATTTTCTCTGGGGATATCTAAAAAACATTGTGTGCAAGATAAAACCTGATAATCGGGATGAACCGAGAAATAGAATAACATTTTTATTTGATATCCTTTATAACTGTAATCTGTTTCATACAAAAACAATAAACAATATAATGAAGAAGAATGCAATTGACATAGTTGGTATTACACCCAGTGGTGTATACCTTGGGAACTAAATGTTTGGTCTACGAGCACTGCTTGAAATAGTCTATAGATTTATATAATTATTATATTATTATATTATATTATTTCAGTCTTCCGGTTTGTAGTGGAATTAGAAGGTCGTTTGCTAGTGTATTGAGATGGTCTTGTAGTCTACTCTGATATTTGGTATGCAGTAAATTGATGGCATCTTTAATCGTTGTTACTTGTAGGTTTCTGTGTATTATGTTGTTCGGGACGTACCAAGGAGCATTGCAGATTTGTCTTAGTACTTTTGACTGGAGAATAACATCGCGTCAAATAACAAATCAGCAATTGCGTAATACTATATCAGACTATATAGACTTGAATACTATCGAATAGAAGAAAGAAGACAATTTGAACACCTAATTAAATAAGATTAATGAGTTATTTGCTCCTCGTAATTATTTTGGTTACAAAAACGTTCCCGTATATTATATTTTTCAATAACTGTAGAATAAATAAGGTTAGAATTATGCGGCCTTGACGGTTGTATTTGTAATTTAATAGATTATGAAAAACTGAAATATATACAGGGTGTACCATTTAAAAAAATATGTCAATAAGTTATTTTAAACCCTAAATTATACGCCTTACAGGGCGCGAACAAAATAATTTTATAAGTTTCTATAAACATTTACATTGGACCTTTGAGTTACTTTTTTGCCTGTCTAGCTCTCTGTAAAAGGCCGAAATACAATAGAAGAAGTGAGAGCTATATTTCCTTGAAAATCTGCATGAAATTAAAAATATTTGATAGAGACAAAATATTTTTATCTGATGAACTGATATCTACCTCTAAATTAATAACAAGTGGCTAGATTGTTGTTCCATATAATCTGACCTAACTCGCACATTTTCTGTTTCTGTTTCTTAATAACAGGCCTGTTCGTTTGTTATGCTCACGCTGCTCAATAAATTACAGTGCAGATTGATATGATTTTCGTGATTGATACAAATCCATGACGACAAATGCATGACGACATCAAAAAAGTTGAAGGCAAAGTTATCCAACAGGAAATGAAATATAAGTATCTGGGCATGGAAATCTCAGGCTATGGTGATGTTGAGACGGAGGTGAGAGAACAGACAACGAAGGCGGCAAGAATAGCAGGATGCCTAAATGACACAATATGGCGAAATAAAAACATTAAAATTGAAACCAAATCAAGAGTTTACAAGGAAATAGTAAGACCAACTATGACATACCGACAACCGAACTGAGAGTACTTCGTAGAATAACTGGAAAGACGATCTTGGACAGAGAAAGAAGCGAGAATATAAGAAGGACATGCAAGGTAGAAAACACCAATGAGTGGGTTCTCGGCAGAAAGAGATAGTGGAATGAGCACATCAGTAGAATGGACAACGAAAGAATAGTCAGAACAGCACGAGACAAATCACCAATGGGTCGCAGGAGTTTAGGACGTCCCCAAAAACGATGGAGCGACAACTTAGCAGTGCGATAGGCAGAGGGACGATGCAAAGAAACAGGCAATCCGCCTAGATTAAAGAAGAAAGAAGAAGAACAAGATACAAACCCACGAAGAACATTTACCAACTGCCTAATTCAAGGGAGCACAAAACCCCCACCAAAACAATTTGATATTTGATCCCAACAAAAACAACCTTAAATTGTCCATCGAATTTTCATTTCGTTAAGTAAATAAATTTTCCAACTCGGTCACTTCACCATTAATTATACTGAATTTTCTATTCATTTTTAATGTCCAATTTTTGAAATTCTGTTAGATCAAACTGATCCGATTTTTCTGTTCTACCTAAATTGGTGAAGCAAATAAATCCTGCTTTATCTGGTATATAGCAACTTGCTCCTGTCAAACGAACGGTCTCTGATCAATTGCTTGCAACAAACGAACAGTCGAATACTGCTCGAATCAGTTTTGAGCAACGTGAGCATGATAAACGAACAGGCCGAATATGGTCATTTCTGCCAATTTTTTGTATTGGCTTCCTTAATCTATCCGTGAAAACCGCATTAAAATCCGTTCAGTAATTTCAGAGATGTGACTGGATAAACAAACAGACAGACAGACGAACAATTAAAAAATGGATTTATTTTGAAATCACAGACGCTTCAAGTTTATTCATATGTATAGATAAAGATTTATTAAAATACTATGTGTCCACGGATGGGGTTCACAAGAGGAGAAACTTTTTTAATTTAAGTTTTAACGCAAAATGTCCGTCATTCTTGATAAAAAGTTGTGCTTGTTTTAAAATCTCAAAAAACTAAATAAAATGTTTGTTTTATTAAACCTGCTTCATTCATAATCAATTTTATGTAAAACCACATAAACTTTTGCAAGTACGAAAATTTAACAATAATCTAGTAATAGTAATAAAGTCATTATGTTTCAAGAATGCTAACTCTTCAACAAAGAATATATCTGGTAAAGTGTTATATGATTCGTCTTCTTCTTCATCAGCCTTATCCTGTCCAGTCCTGGACGTGGGCCTCTCAGAGTCTTTTCCATTCCTGTCGATCTTGAGCTAGTTGTGCCCAGTTTCTACCGGCGACCTCCTTGATAGTATCCAGCCAGCGCTTCTGCGGTCTTCCTCTACTTCTCTTTGTTTCTTTGTCATCTTGTCTTGCAACATGTGCTGCCCACCTTCATTTCATTTCGGCCATGTAGCGGATTACGTCGGTTACCTTTGTTCGTCTTCTTATTTCCTCGTTTCTGATTAGATTTTCAGCAAAATCGGTCGAGCTGTTTTTAATGGAGAATCAAAAAAATGAAAAAAATGGTAAACTTTCGGAATTATTTTTCGTCTCGATTATCTCGAGAACAAAAAATGATATCGACGTGGGACAAACTGCATTCGACGCGGGACCAATTGCATTCGACGCATAATTACGCAACTTAGAACTGAATAGATTTTTAGCAAACTCAATCGAGCTTATGGAGAATAAAAAAACTGGAAAAAACGGTAAACTTTGGAATTATTTTTAGTCTCGATTATCTCGAGAACAAAAAATGATATCGACGTGGGACTAACTGCATTCGACGCATAATTACGCAACTTAAAACTGATTAGATTTTCAGCAAAATCAGCCGAGCTGTTTTTTATGAAGAATTAATAAGCTGAAAAAAAAACGGTAAACTTTGGAATTATTTTTCGTCTCGATTATCTCGAGAACAAAAAATGATATCGACGTGGGACAAACTGCATTCGACGCGGGACCAATTGCATTCGAAACATAATTACGCAACTTAGAACTGAATAGATTTTTAGCAAACTCAATCGAGCTTATGGAGAATAAAAAAACTGAAAAAACGGTAAACTTTGGAACTATTTTTAGTCTCGATTATCTCGAGAACAAAAAATGATATCGATGTGGGACTAACTGCATTCGACGCATAATTACGCAACTTAAAACTGATTAGATTTTCAGCAAAATCAGCCGAGCTGTTTTTTATGGAGAATTAATAAGCTGAAAAAAAACGGTAAACTTTGGAATTATTTTTCGTCTCGATTATCTCGAGAACAAAAAATGATATCGACGTGGGACAAACTGCATTCGACGCGGGACCAATTGCATTCGACGCATAATTACGCAACTTAGAACTGAATAGATTTTTAGCAAACTCAATCGAGCTTATGGAGAATAAAAAAACTGAAAAAACGGTAAACTTTGGAACTATTTTTAGTCTCGATTATCTCGAGAACAAAAAATGATATCGATGTGGGACTAACTGCATTCGACGCATAATTACGCAACTTAAAACTGATTAGATTTTCAGCAAAATCAGCCGAGCTGTTTTTTATGGAGAATTAATAAGCTGAAAAAAAACGGTAAACTTTGGAATTATTTTTCGTCTCGATTATCTCGAGAACAAAAAATGATATCGACGTGGGACAAACTGCATTCGACGCGGGACCAATTGCATTCGACGCATAATTACGCAACTTAGAACTGAATAGATTTTTAGCAAACTCAATCGAGCTTATGGAGAATAAAAAAACTGGAAAAAACGGTAAACTTTGGAATTATTTTTAGTCTCGATTATCTCGAGAACAAAAAATGATATCGACGTGGGACTAACTGCATTCGACGCATAATTACGCAACTTAAAACTGATTAGATTTTCAGCAAAATCAGCCGAGCTGTTTTTTATGGAGAATTAATAAGCTGAAAAAAAACGGTAAACTTTGGAATTATTTTTCGTCTCGATTATCTCGAGAACAAAAAATGATATCGACGTGGGACAAACTGCATTCGACGCGGGACCAATTGCATTCGAAACATAATTACGCAACTTAGAACTGAATAGATTTTTAGCAAACTCAATCGAGCTTATGGAGAATAAAAAAACTGAAAAAACGGTAAACTTTGGAACTATTTTTAGTCTCGATTATCTCGAGAACAAAAAATGATATCGACGTGGGACTAACTGCATTCGACGCATAATTACGCAACTTAAAACTGATTAGATTTTCAGCAAAATCAGCCGAGCTGTTTTTTATGGAGAATTAATAAGCTGAAAAAAAACGGTAAACTTTGGAATTATTTTTCGTCTCGATTATCTCGAGAACAAAAAATGATATCGACGTGGGACCAACAGCATTCGACGCGGGACCAATTGTATTCGACGCATAATTACGCAACTTAGAACTAATTAGATTTTCAGCAAAATCGATCGAGCTTATGGAGAATAAAAAAACTGAAAAAAACGGTAAACTTTGGAATTATTTTTAGTCTCGATTATCTCGAGAACAAAAAATGATATCGAAGTGGGACTAACTGCATTCGACGCATAATTACGCAACTTAAAACTGATTAGATTTTCAGCAAAATCAGCCGAGCTGTTTTTTATGGAGAATTAATAAGCTGAAAAAAAACGGTAAACTTTCGGAATTATTTTTCGTCTCGATTATCTCGAGAACAAAAAATGATATCGACGTGGGACCAACAGCATTCGACGCGGGACCAATTGTATTCGACGCATAATTACCCAACTTAGAACTAATTAGATTTTCAGCAAAATCGATCGAGCTGTTTTTTATAGAGAATAAAAAAACTGAAAAAAATGGTCAACTACCTGAATTTAGCAATTTTTAAATTATACTATTTTTAATACAGATTTTAAGATCTTTTGAATAATATGATTTTTTTTAGACTGCGGGCACTGATTATATGATTATTGCATATTGCGAGTATTTGTATGAAAACTATGATGACAATATTTTTAATAATAATAATTATAACAACAAAACATATGGTATTTTTTTAGTGTTTCCACTGGGAAGTTAGTCGTGTGGACCTTTCGGGTCGCACCCAGACCACTGATATTTTACTGTTAGTTTTTTTTTCATGGTTACTTTTGTTATTGATTATAATTAAAAGTTACTGTTTCATGACAATTTGAAATTTTATTCCCTTGGTAATGACATAAACGTCACTTACTAGATTATTGTTACATTTTCGAATTTAGTGCAAAAGTAGGTATATGGTTTTACATAAAATTGACTATAAAATGAAGCAGGTTTCGTAAAACATAAATCTTAGTTTTTTGCGATTAAAACTTTTTATCAAAAATGACATTTTTCGTTAAAACTAAAAATAAAAAAGTTTCTCTTGTGAACCCCATCCGTGGACGCGCGATATCGAGTAAAATGGAATAATTTAATATTCCGTGTGCTCTTTTTTGTAAGAGAGATCAGCGGATCCAGTAGTCGGTGTAATTTCGTCAACGTCGTCGTCTGTTTCTTGCGTAAAAGTTTGAGCAGTGTCGAAAGGATTTTGCCTCGGACTGTAATCCGAATAATAGGATGACGCGGACGCGCTAGAAATGGATGGTCTGCTCAGTATATCTATTTCCATGTTCGAGACTACTTCGAATATTTTAGCTTTAACTATGGCCCTGTCCCTTACTGGAAAAGAACGCACGGTTGTCGTGATCCCAGCAAAGAATTGCCCGATATCATCGTCCGGAGGGGCATTTTTATTACTTTCTACTATATATTTCATCAACACTGTACTAGGTGACTGAACAGCTTCTTCGGCAACGGGAGCTTCTTCGACAACCTCGTTAACTGTATCATAATGAGCAAAATCAGTTGTTGGAAATGTATTTGTTTGTCTTTTCTTCATATAGGGTAACAAAAAAGACATTTCCTCTTCGAACTTCCATTTTTTTTCTGGAACACCGACTTGCCCGCTTTTGGCCTCTTTCCTTTTTTTCACAGCACGTCTGAAGGCATCTCGCAGCAGTGCCCACGTCCTTTTGCATTCTTTACCTGAAACAACCAAAAAAATGTGACGTATAAAGGGCGTTTCCAAAGTAATCCAAGATTCAATTTTAAGACTAAAAATTTCTTTCAACATAATTATGCGGTTGTTGTGCATTCAAAGATCGTAACACTTCGTTTAAATTTTATTTTAAATCTTGCGTGCCAACGTCTTAAAACCGTTTTGGAAAACAGCTATAATATTTCCCCTACACATCGCGATGTCTGTGACCGGCACGCCTGCCGGCTTTTTTCCCCTTTGTTTTCATTGCGCAGACTCGACGCATCAGTGCAGTGTTGCCAATGTGCGTGTAATTACACGAAATTCGTGTAATCTCATTGCATTGCGTCTAGGTTTCGTGTAATGGTCAAAGTTTTGATACCAACTGTGACCGAGCTGAATTTTAATTTTACATTGAATACGGACAAAGTGAATGCTAAGGGCTAAGGGCACATACCAAAGTACAATTAATTTATTTTTACCAAGTATTTACCTCTCTCAAGTGAATACCTATGAACTCTAACAATATAATAAATTCCTCGGCTTGACAGATGTCAAATTCTTTGGTGGCTACTACGCAGACTCGTTTTCGGGATGTTCAATTGGATGAGTTTTTCGGCTGGTGTACACATGAATATGAATAGCTGTCTAATGAAAGATTATGTCGATAGACGACCGCTGTTAAAAATAGATCACAAAGAAGAACTATAGATCAGTGGCATCAACTGACGTTTTAAGCTTCCCATTCATGCGCACAGATGTTCTGTTTATCACAAAACAAACGGTTGCTGAAAGAAAGTCGATGCACTTACTCAGAAACCGCTCGGGTGTGGTAGTGGTGCTTTCTAAATCAGTTGCGCATAAAAACGTGTAATTGGAGAGTTTGGTGTTGGCAACACTGCATCAGTAGTATCCGTTCAGCTGTAGACCAAGACGGTCGATAGTTGTATTGTTCCGACAGTCGCAGTGAGCGACTGTCATACAGTTCCCTTTTTTACGGCGATTAAACGTCGCTTGTTATTTGCAGTAGCGAGTCATTCAGTATTTTTCCTTTCATTTCGTTAGTTTAACTCCTTTTTATTTCACGGTATGGAATTAATTTCATTGCTTGCAGCAGTTCACTAGTCGGGACCAGTGCATTGTGAAGATAAAAATGGTGTTTATATTTTGTGTTAATTAAAAACCAGCCGAATTTGTGATTACTTTCAGTCCACTATATCGAAGTTGAGTAAGCATTTCTCCCGAGTGCAAAAAGGGAAATTATAAACCCCCGATTTCTAAAGTGGTAAGTTTTATCTTAATTGAGAAAAAAGGTGTCGAAATTTTTTGTAATAAACGTGCTCTGACTGTACCCAAGTGAAATTTACGCCACTGGTTTCCAAAACTAATAAAAAAGAACATGCTTATTTTGAGAAATATTTTAGATGACTTTGAAACAACCTGTATAAAGCTAAAGTAGGGCGATCTATTTCCCTGCTTGTAATAAAAATGCTAGTAGTATATTAAATAAAAATAAGTACTTACCATTCCTTTTTAGTTTTATTCCAATTTCCTTCCACGCCTCGTCCTTATTTTGATTATCACTATACTTTTTATCATTGAAATCATAGAGTAATTTATATTTCCTCACAATTTCTATGAGTTTCTCGTTGTCCATGACTGCTACGCGCGCTTCTGTACGGTTCCGATGCTCTACTCACACTACCCCTCAGACATGTACAGACACGCACCGCGCAGACAAAATAAGCTTTCTGGAAAAACCGATCGGGCACGGGCTGTGTCTGCGCGGGCATGATACGGTAGATATAAATAGCGTGTGAAATAATATTGTTTTGTCTGATACGCTTAATGTCCGTGCATATAAACGAACCTTAAATGGTGAATAATAAACTTTTACAAGTTTAACCGTGCGTTGTGGGCGTTACGAGCTAAATACTCCTCTGTTGTTCATATGTAGTCAGTACACAAGTGTCAGTCACACGTGGAATGACCTCCAAACGAAATCTCCTAATTAGATACTCGATATAAAAATAAATATCTGAGGTCATAAAACGCCATGATCGTGTAAAAAAAAGGTAAGTTAATAGACAATAAAAAAACGTCAACGTAGGCACCACAACTCTCATACACATCGACAAAACATGTGCAAATTTGAACTGTATCATGACGTGTACTGCGTAAATCGCGTTATTTGTCCATACTTTATGACTAATCGAAAATTTAAACATAACATACCACACGTTATTAGCGAAAAACTTCCATGTGACCAATAATATTCAAATTCCGCAATTTGAAAAATGTATATTTTCGGTACGATAATACATAACCTCAAAAAATGCCGGAGATAAGGTATCTTTATGAAAGTAATTGAATAATAGAAATTCTTACCTTGATCGAGGACACAGTTTACATTTTTTGTCTCACAAATCACTATCTTATTTAAAAACAATTATTAATTCTCAAATTATTTCAAGTTTACGAAAACCGAACACCAACAGCGGACGTAGTGGATGCATTAAATATTAAGAATATGGAGAATAGAGGTGTAATCTTCTATCCAGAGCAGTTATAGCTATCTAACGAATACTTGTTATTTTTATTACTACAAATAAGAAACAAATCTTGTAGTTTTGGATGAAAAAAAATATCCCATTATTTTACTTTTTAAACAACTGAATTTAAAAATTATACTCGATAACAAAATGGATTTATTTACTAATAACCTCTTAAATAAGGGCAATTTTATATAAAACCAGAAGCACATTAAAAAGATAATTTAATTTGTACTTGTTTAATGTATCAAAAAACAAATAAGACACGCATTACGTTATTAATATATCCATTTAACAATGCCTACACAGTTTTTTAAATAATTTTTTGAAGTTAATAGCAATACTAATAAATATTCCGTCATTTTTATTAAGAAAACTTCCTAAAATTTTGTGTTGCATGAAAAAAATCCATTATATTCTGATAGTTTTTCATTATTAAGTTATAACGTCCCATCTTTACACCGAGCACATGGTCTTGAAATTCTGCTACCTTCAATATCTCTTTATACGCTATTCTGAAATAACGTATGTCGTAGACTAGAACCACGCCCGTGAATGTAAGACAAACACAAGTAGCAACGTTGTCAAATGTATAGTTTTATCTAAAATATATGGTTTTATTTCCTGCCCGGCATGATTTATCATTCAGTCATAGTGCCATACAGTATTTTTCAGTGAATATTTTTTATGATTAACAGACCTGTATACATGTTAAATACTGTTTTACATTAAAAGGTACAAAGATTAATAAAAATTTCTAAATAAAGCAGATTTTTATTTGGAAAAGTAGGAGCTTTTTGTGAAAGATTACTTACTATAAATTTTTTTTTACTATAGTAGTTTTTTTATGCTTGAAAATGTACGATACGTATATATTTTTTGAAATACACTTCACGTAATATAAAAATTGTTTTATTACCTGATATTATTATTGTTGCAATGTAGATAAAAAGCTATAATAATCCATTAAGTACAGTTTTGACTTTCTATGTAGATCACTTGGCAACAAGGTATGCCAGTAACGGTCGCGATGATATGCGAAAAGTTTTGGTGTGTACGAGAATCAAAGGTAAACCAGTACATTTTCTGAGATTAATATCTCTCTAAGAATTATTTTGCGATAATATTCTTGATAATTTAAAATTTGTTGATGTTTTTTTTTAAGCAGAATTGTTTTTAATGCATTTTTCACAGTAAATTCGGTATCACAAAAACGTCAAGTGGCACGTTGACACACCAGGATCGGCTCCGGTGAATTTCTTCTTCATTAATATTTATAGTCATTTTGTGTACATTTTACTATTTTTGAAGCAAGACATTTTGAATGTTTTATCCAAACAAGAGGAAATTTGTTTCGGATCCCGGCTCTGCTTCGTAAAAATTACCAGGTTATTTTTAGGAATAATCCCACAGCAACACGGAACCGATGATGGCCGCAAAAGATTTCGAAATTGGGTCATCCCGTATAAAAGAATCTGTAGGCGTCGTACGTCAGAACGCCTACTCCCCACCGACTAGGTCGATATACTTTTAAACTGTGTCTATTGTGGATTTCATTCTTTTGTTTGGATAATATCGCTCTCTCGACGTTTATCCTTGCGGAAAAATCATTAACGATATCAAATAAATACGGAGGCGGTGGTGCTCCAGTATTTCCAGCTATAATTTAGAAGTACAACAGAATTTTTCCGGAAAATTGTCACTCAAATATGAATGAGCTCGAAATATTGATTTTTGATGATTTATTTGTCATTCCAACATACTACGCCGTTTTAAGAAAACGTTTATATACAGGGTGGCCAACCGAAAACGAAGCAAAGCCATTTGCAGGAACCTCGTCAACATTTTAGAAAAACGCTCAGACCCGTCGATTTTTGATTAAAGGGGGACACTCTTTTCTGGTATTTTTGACTCCACTACTTTCAACCCCAAGCGAGGGTAAGAATAACCCCAAAATTTTTAAATGGCATTGGAGGTCGAATAAGATGTCTTTTGAAAGCTCTGACAAATCTCTTTACAATAGTCTTTAAATTTTACATTTCCTCCCAATACTTTGAAAAAAATTACTTGTTAAATTTCCAATTATTTTAGTTGCTTACTTACTACTTAATAGATTAAATGTTCAAACTGATGATTGCTTCCATGTAATAATAAAGATTTTGTTCAAAACCTTCACGCACATTCCGAAGAATTTCCGGAGTAAATCGACGGCGATAAATCTGGCGATCGTGGAGGCCATTCAATGCTGCCTCTTTTCCCAATCCAATGCCATAGATTAATTAATATTAAGATTAATCCTGCTGTTGTCAATTATGTCCACATCATCTGCGAAGGCCAGTAGTAGGTTGTTCCTTCCTGATGGAATATAGCCGCTGGTGTCTCCATCTTGGCTTTTCTTAGTGTATATTCTAGGGCTATGTTGAAGAGTTGTGGTGAAAGCGAGTCGCACTGTTTAAGTCCATTATTGATATCAAAGAAATCAGAGTAGCTCTGTCCCACCCTTATCTTGCATCTTGTATCCTCTGTTCACATCTTTACCAGGGATTTTTGGATAGCCCAGTTCTTGCATTGCTTTCCACAGCTTTGCTCTACATACTCTGTCGAATGCCTGTTTGAAATTAATAAACATCTGGTGGAGTTCCCTGTCAAATTCCTAGCATTTCTCCATTATTTTTCTAATGGTGAAAATTTGGTCTATAGTGGACTTTGTGGCATTGTATTAACCAACCCTTCGCAAAGTTGTGGGGTAAACGAATCGCAAATTTCAAGTAGGTTTTCAGTTTCAGTGATACGTTGAAGTCTTCCATCCATTTTAAAGCTCTTTTAGAAGTGTGGCATGCAGCCCCGTCTTGCCGAAACAAAAAATCTTGTCCGGATTTCAAATATTGTTCCATTACCGGTAACAACGATTCCTCTAAAATTTCCAAATATTTTTCTTGGTTCACCATGCCTTCAATAAAATTAAGTTTGTTAATTGTACTGTACGCTATTATTATGTTGTCCAATTTTTTTGTTCTTTTGACGGTACGGGTGGGGGCTAGGCGAAAGAAAGTGTTCTCTGTCTATAATCACCACTTTGGTCTTGTTGTAATTGACTTTAAGGCCGTAAGCCTCGCTAGTTCGTTCTAGGGTATTAAGAAGAGCTAATAGTTCCGCTTCTGTGGTTGCTAGAAGAGCTGTGTCATCGGCGAATCTCAAGTTAGACATCCTAGTTCCACCAATAGTTATACCTTTCTCCCAGTTGTCCAGCACCTGTCGCATAATGAATTCAGAGTAAGCGTTAAAGACCATAGGGGATAGTAAACAGCTCTGACGAACTCCTTTTTCCGTTTTTGTTTCGGCTGACAGCACGCTGTCAATTCGCACGTGAGCTGTGTTGCTTTCATATAGTTGTTTAGTAATCGATATTAGATAAGCGGGAACCCCCATGACATGCAGATATATATATATATATATATATATATATATATATATATATATATATATATATATATATATATATATATACTAAGGGTCGCGGTGGAGGGGCGACCACGCCCCACTCACATAAAACCTAACCTAACCTAACCTATATATATATATATATATGTATATGTATATGTATATGTAAGGGATCCACCCTGTATACAAGGTCCATCGGAAGAGATCAACATTGCTACAATTAAACCAGTCCCTTAGGTTTTTAAGCCGAGACACACGGCGTCTTCCAATATTCCTCCTTCCAACAATCTTTCCTTGAACTATCAGCTGGAGAAGTGCGTATTTGGGTCCTCTTAGTATATGACCTAGATATTAGAGCTTTCTCTTTTTGATGGTGTTAATGACTTCACATTCCTTATTTATCCGATTTAGGACTTCCATATTAGAGATCTTTTCTGTCCAGGGAATACGCCACATTCTACGGTAGCACCACATCTCGAATGCTTGTAGTTTGTCTGTGTGATTCTTCTTGAGAGTCCATGCCTCCACTCCATACAAAAGCGCGGAAAACAACTTGTCACGTGCCTATTTTTTCCCATCTACCGTTTTATTATTAATTATGTCCCTTATAGTCTGGTGTTCGTAAATAGTTTTGCATTGTTTGATGTATATAGTGTTGCATACTTAGTAGGGATAGGATTTAATTATTTAAAGGCTGTGACGTGTTTGTTAATTGGAGTGGGAGTCTTTGTATTAGATTTCGCCTTGATTTTTGGCCTCGATCGTCGTGTGTTGTCAGCTATATTATTGTTTGATTTGCTTCTCTGTGTGTGGATGGGCTGGCTATCAACACGGACGAGCGAGATTATGAGTGAGGGATATAGATTTGCAAAGGTTGGCTGACGTGGGTTCCGTGTCATTTTTCTGATATCCGGCCTGGGAGTGAGGAGTGGACATCATTCGTTTGGTGTCAGTGGTGGAAGTCAGGTGAGAGTTTTTGGGAACGATTTGATATTAACACGTGAGCAGAACTTCTACGGTTCTTTCTTTCATATCTGGCTGTATTTGGGCCATCTTAATTGGATTTTGAAGAAGAACCATTTAATTTTTAACTTGACCATTCTGTCGTGCCTTTGTGGTGGATATTTTGGTTATTGGGGTCGAGTTAAAATAACCGCGTGCGGGATCTGATGGAGTGAAGCCATTGTTAAGTACCAGGTGCAGTTCCATAATTCAAACCGGGCCAGGAGTAGGCCACAGGATTCGTGAATTCGTGTATCCAAAGGTTATAAGTGATTTATTTTAGTATATTTAAACGACGTGACTTATTTTTGACACCACGATTAAGTTTTGTTTTAATTTATTAATATGGTACACTGTTGAAAACTATTTATTGCATTGGATAATATGCCGAGTCTGAACGTTGATTAAAGTAATATTCTCAAGAGTTCTTTGTGTCCAAGTAAAAACATTTATTCATACTTTTTGTAAATATCCTGCAATATTGCTATTTTGAAGGACAGCCATCGTAAAAAGAATTATTTTTGAAATAAGCTCGAGTGTTTTAACAGTGTAAATCTTTAAAAATACTACTTGGTGTTTCTGTTCTTGGATCATCGATGTAACAGTGGCGTCTTAATGAAGTTTTCAATTGGTTACATAGTATTGAGTTTAATTTTATCAACTTATCAGTTATTATGTGCTTGATCTAAGTTTTTCAATAGTTTAAAAGTAACAAATTATTTTTCATTAAATTTGTACCTGCTCCAAGTTGAATCTGAATTTATACATTACTGAATATAATTTATGTGGTTATTGTGAGGGTTTTTAGATTATTATTCTTGTTGCAAGTACATTTATTTTGTATTTATTTTTGTGTTAATCTTTTGCTATCAGGAATTCTATATAAAACCAATTATTTTTGAAATTTTAAATATTGTGAACATTTCTTTTTTGTTGTTGTTTTTTTTAATTCTCTTTTGTACCTCATTAGGTTTTTCTTTTTATTATTGTCTGAAAGATTGTTATAATTAATTTAAATATTATTTTAAGAAAAGTGTATTAAATTCGTTTAATCCACTTTACAAAAATGCAGAACTTGTAAAAAATCAGAACATCATTTTTACTTAATTAATATATTGCAGTAATTGTAAATATAGTTTTATTTATCTAGTTCACTATAATTGTTTGTTGTTTATCATGTGGCTCTGCTAGTGCCTACTAGACCTAGGGGTTTCCGACTTGTACCGTCTAAGTCGGTGGCGCGGCTCACTTTTATATTTTTTTCTTCTACCCTCTACGGCTGAGCTCGGGCATAATTTGCCAGTAGAGAGACCACTAGAAGAGTACTCTTTAGAGAACTAAAAAGACGTGGCAAACTAACAACGCAGCATCCTCATCCTAAGTCCAATCTTGATATCTCGACTGGTGAAAAACTTTTTCATTTTCGTAAATGTTGACCTGGCTATCTCTATTCTCGTTCTTATTTCTCTTGTTTGGTCACCTGCTTGTTCTATCCAGGCTCCCAGGTATTTGTATGACTGCACATTCTCTATTAAGATGTTTGCTACTGACACATTTATATGGTTGTGATTTTGGGGGAACTTTGTAACTACCAGTTTTGAGTAGAAAACGTTTTTATTATTTTTACAACTAATAACCTAAAATATCGTAAAGATCTCCTATTTTTCTGTAATTTAAAAAAAAACTGAAGTAATAAAAAAAAATTATAATTGGTCCAACTGAAATGGGAAGGGGCTCGCTCGCATATGTGTAG
The DNA here is from genome assembly GCA_950111635.1 of Agelastica alni. Lineage (NCBI taxonomy): Eukaryota > Metazoa > Arthropoda > Insecta > Coleoptera > Chrysomelidae > Agelastica > Agelastica alni. The sequence goes on along the minus strand of OX467719.1, from coordinate 5,195,286 downwards.
CTCGTCCGTTTCAAGATTCTGGCGAGTTATGATACGTATCAAAACGTTCCGACTAAGACATAGTTGCAAACAAAAGACGGACGCATCGCTCCAAAGGTAAAATTTGTACACGTGTCTCAAATGATAGCCGATAAAACTCGAAGGTCTTGTGACACTTTTAACAGCCTAGTCTGAATTTGAATAAAACAATCATAAACGTGACAGTTTTATTATGGTGAAATAAGCAACATAATGAATTAGCAAAATGCATTCGAGAAAAAGAGATAAGAGAGAGAGAGAGAGAAAGAGGTTATTATTGAAAGAACGCCCCCGCAGTCTAGACAAAAATGCACTTCCAACAAACAAAGATGGCGCTGGTCGTACGCCCACGCATTCGCATTTTTTGTGACATTAAATATACCAAAATGTCTGACCCTGCTGTGTATTTTTACTTTTCTTTGTTACTGCGCTAAATGAATTTAAAGTTTTATCTTTTTTATGGTGCAGATTTTAATAAAGTGACGCTTAGGTACGTAGAATACTGGTTGTCTTAACTTAACTTAATTATTGACAATGCCTCAACGCGTCCATCACTTGAGCTTCTCGTGAGAGAAGAAGGGAAATTAAAGTGTCTTTTTTTATCGCCCAACGTCACAAGTCTGCTGCAAAAGTGTTTCATTGAAACAGTCTTGGAATAAAATAAACGGCACATCAACAAAAGAGCAACTCGAGTTAGAAAAGCGAGCGAAAGAACGAGAATCAACCGCTAAAGTTAATGAAGACACGAACAGGAATTACCGTTAGTGGAAGAGTTTGTAAACACGGCTAATGAAATCGCGGGATGTTCTGAGTGTAATGTCGCTGATATGGAAGAGTGGTTGCACTATGATAAGAACGATCAAGGGTTCCAGATAGAGACAGACGATGAAATCGCAGCGAGTGCCGTGGACGAACAGGATAATGAAGAGGACGACAATGAGACCGAAGGGAAAGAGGCACAAGACCAAAGTGTACCATTTTTGAAGCTAAAGAACATGTTGCTGCATAGAGACCGAGAGTAGTTAAATGTTACGTACGGCCCGTGCTATTGTATGGCGCTGACACGTAGTCCGTTAAAGCAAGATCAATAAATCGCTTAGAAGCTTTGTAAATGTGGACCCTTCGCAGGCTGTTAAGGATGTCGTAGACACACCTCAAATGGAGAAGTACTCAGAAGAGCCGGTACTGAAAGGCAACTCATGAATATCGTGAAACATAGGAAAATGTCCTATTTGAGTCATATATTTCGTGGTGAACGATATTCTATCACGAAACTAATACAAGGAAACATTGAAGAACGCCGTGGACCTGGTAGGAAGCAGCAATCCTTTGGCGTGAATAAAATATTGCACTTTATTTTAGCATTTGTTTTGTAGCATTGTGGTATCCTAAAAATACTGTGAATTTCTTATTTTATACATCATCATCATCACTCAGCTATAGTAGTCCACTGCTGAACATAAGCCTCTCGTTTATTTTGCCAATCTGCTCTATCTTGAGCCATTTGTATCCAATTACCACAGATTCTTTTGATGTCATCGGTCCATCGTGTGGGGGGGGGGCGCCCTCTACTACGATAAGCTTCGTGCCTCGGACGCCACTCCAATAGTTTTTTAGACCATCTTCCGTCAGTTCTTCTAGCTACGTGGCCAGCCCAGTTCCACTTTAAAGTTGTTATTTTTTCGATTACATCTATAACACCTGTTCTTTGGCGAATAATCTCATTTGGTGACTTTTTTGTAAGCGTCAATGTTTCGGCTCCGTATGTCAACACTGGCAATATGCACTGATTGTATACTTTTCGTTTTAGACTGATGGGAATATCCGACTTGAAAACATACTTTAATCTTCCAAAAGATGCCCACCCCAAGCCTACTCTCCGGAGAAGTTCGCACGTCTGGTTGTCCCGTCCTATTCGGATCTCATGACCCAAATATTTGTAGGCGGTGACCTGTTCAATAGATTTGCTTCCAATAGTTATGTTTTCACTGGGGACTAGGTTTGTCATGACTTGCGTCTTTGCAAAGTTAATTCTTAGGCCAACTTCCCTTGAAGCATTGTATAATTTTTCCAACATCATGGACGCTTGATCTATACGGTCGGTGATAAGGACGATATCGTCTGCAAATCTTAATTTATTTAATCTTTCACCGTCTATATTTAGGCCCATTTCCCCCCAGTCGATTTTCTTACAGGCATATTCGAGTAGTGTGGTGAACAGCTTTGGAGAGAGTCTTCGACAATTTTTACAATTTCATCCTTGTTGGTAGCCACTTGCCCTGCCTTATTTTCTAGTTTGCAGATGTTGTCTTTTCCCACTTTTAAATTTCTACGTAAAACTTTAAGACTCTTGTTGTTTTTAATCACTGTATTTATTTTCTCTGTATTAAATTTTCTGGTATCTTTTCTTATAGCTTTTGATATTTCTTTATTTAGTTGTCTTAGTTCCTCGTTGTTTGTGGTGTATTTGTTCTTTAGTTCTCTTCTTTTCGTTAGTAGCTGTTTTGTTTTATACATACATACATACATATAGAGGCGTGACTATATGTATGTATGAGGGGGCCTCTTCGGGCCGGGGACTGTGAACCTGGCCAGTGCGGGCCTGTGTACTGCTATAATCTGTTCGCGCAAAACTACCAAATCTGAATATTCGAGGTGTTAAATCTTTTTTTTTTTTCAGATTCGAAAATATGGACGGATTAATGTCTGTTGAAGGTTTCCAGAAGAACCTGGACGCAATTATTGCGATTTCCGATAGATTATATGACGGCTGGAAAATGATGACTATCGGAGAGGTACTTAAGAGGGGGTTTACCTTTATAAACATGTCAGAGTAAATTTGCGGTGTAAAGCGGGAAGTAAAAATCCCGAGCGAAAGGGGCGGAGACCAATGACGAACAAAAAACGCTTAGCGCTATTTGCGTCTCACTCCAACTTACTGTTGCGTAAATTTCGTAGTAAATTCGGCCTTGCCGGGTCTGCGGTCGTCGCCGTCGGCCGTTAGAATTCTCAGAATAGACCTCCTTCTGTATTATCAAAAAATGTCCACAAGGATATTAAAAATAAAATGAGTATCCTTTTTATCACAATGAATATTTCGCGTATGATGAATATGGTAATAAAAAATAGATACACACAGAAAAAAGAAACGCTGCAAAAATGCTGTTTATGGAAAAACTCTATTGAACATTTTCAAATATAACAAAACATTTAGAAATATTCTTCTTCGGTAGGTATGATTGAATGAGATTTTTCAAGGTATTCAGTAATATTCAGTATGCTCACTGAACTTGAAATCTCGAAAACTCACAGAATATATTTGAAAACAAAATATACACATAACAATCTAATTGTACAGAAATAACTTATATCATTCTCTTATTTCCATATTTTTCTCGTATCTACTGTCAACTATTTCAGGCAGCAAATATTTCATAAAAAAAATCTACTAATTTTGATTTCATCTTATTTTGCCAAAATGTATCATTACGATAAAAAATTTTAAATTTTTATACCTTTATACGTCCATACCGCGAAATACCAAAACTCAAAGCCAATTACAAGCAACTGCCCTTGAACTTGAACTAATACCAGTTATGGTTTTCATCCTCATTTTTCCTCCAACGTCACCAAATTAGTCTTATTCGAGAATGCAATGAATCTCTTTCGCAACTTCTATTGACATCATCACACGTGCTAAAATTTTTGGAATAGCTTCAGTGCTATTTTTGAATGAATGAAATTACGATTCATTCAACAATTCATAGTATCCATGTAAAAGTGCTTATTTGGTGCGAGGGCGCGTTGGAATCATTTATGAAAAATGCTCCGTAATTGCTGCAGGGGTTCAGCAAAAATCATTTTTGACCTATTAATTCTTAATGGATCGCGATAATTTTTTTTTCAATAAAGACAACTGTATAATTGAGGCATCTCACGAAGTTATTTGTCCGAAATACGATATATCCTGTGAGATAAAAAATAGTGAATATGGCCGAAATTTCTCAAGCAGAAAGTGAAAAAAAATATCGATTTTTTTCAGCGAGGTCCGAGTAATATGGTTTTTGCCATTCCTTGTTTCACAAAGTTTTACTATCCATCCCAAATAAGGTTTAACCCGTCTTAATCTTTTGATTATTAATTTTTCACTATTGCATACGCGGATACGGGGCTAGTCAAGACTCAAGATGAATCTATAGGCATGTTATGAATAATAAACGTTTTAATTGTGTGATTTATATAATCGAAATTTGAAATAATACACACTCAGGCCTTCCTGACACCAACTGTCTATAAAAAATATACGAGGGTGAATAAAAAATTATACGTTTTAGGCAACAGACAATAACAAATACATCATCAAAAAGCAGACGAATTTCCTGACGAACCCGCAGGATGAAAATGACAAGATTATAGCGATTTTCGAATATCACGTTGCATTCAGTATTAGTTACGGAGTGCCGGTGCTCTGTTTTAACATTTGGAAACAAAGTAAGTATACAGGGTGAGTAGAGACTATTGAGATTTTCGTATTTTTTTGTTTAAAGATGGTGCCTTGATAACGCTCGAAGAATACTTGAAATACAACGATAAAATCACCGTAAGTGATATGTTTCAGACTCTCACACAAATGGTAAGCACGAAATGTTTTTATCGCTCGATAATTGACTGACCGATTAATTAATTTCAAAGAGCGAATTTGTTTATGTTTAAGTTAAATTTATGCACGTTATTGACTGCTACGAAATCGCAGTATATTATAAACAAACAACAACGAACAAATAACTATCAACAGTAAGTCATCGTTTTGCTAAACATTCAGAACAACAAAAATGTCCTTTGAAGGTCGATTCAAAAAAATATTTTGCACGATTAGTATAAATATTCAGGTAATAATTTATGAAATGCACTTTTAGGATCACCCTGTGTTGAATAAACCCGTATACACGTTACATCCATGCAGGACACAAGAAATCATGCAACCGTTCATGGAAAATAGGTAAGCAAAATAAAAGGACATTTTTAAAATAAGGGACTAATCTGTATCTGTGAAGAATAATTAGTTCGTAACACTTTATAATTCAATCACTGATTCATTCTTTTCATGCATTGTTCTACTTAAGTTGTCTCTAATAATCTTCCGGACATACAGTATTAACATATTAGCAAGTTTGAAGAGATATCTCTGAACGTCAATCAAAATCATTATTATTGTCAGTTTGATAAAATATTTCCTTAGATTTTCATCGAAAGGTATTTAAAGCCTACGAACTCTTTAGCTTCCTACGTAATTTTCCCCCAAAAATATTCAAAGCCCGCGAACTGTTTAGCTTCTTACATGACTTTCTTAGAAAGATTTGCATTCAAAGCCTGTGAACTGTTCAGCTATATAAATCCTCCAAAGGCATTCAAAGCCTACAAACTCTCTAGCTTCCTACGTAATTTTCATCTGTAAATTTTTCCCCAAAAATATTCTGTTTAGCTTCTTACATGTCTTTCTTAGAAGGATTTGCATTCAAAGCTTGTGAACTGTTCAGCTACATAAATCCTCCAATAGCATTAAAATCCTACAAACTCTTCAGCTTCCTACGTAATTTTCATCTGTAAATTTTTCCCCAAAAATATTCGAAGCCTGTAAACTGTTTAGCTTCTTACATGTCTTTCTTAGAAGGATTTGCATTCAAAGCCTGTGAACTGTTCAGCTACATAATCCTCTAAAGGCATTCAAAGTCTACGAACTCTTCAGCGTCCTACGTAATTTTCCTCTGAAAATTTTTCCCCAAAAATATTCGAAACCCGTGAACTGTTTAGCTTATTGCATGACTTTCTTAGAAAAACATTTTTGTTGTTGATTTGTGTTAAGAATGTTATTAACAATTATTTAATTTGTTTTTAGTAAAAATCCAGTTATTTCATGGTTAAGTGTCGTGAGTCCTTTCGTGAATTTAGATATGCTTGACGACTATCTTAATAGTTGCTAAATAAATGTATTTGTAATGTACCATTTTTTTATTAAAAAAAAAATTATATTTTATGCACCTGCAGATTTTTTTCACCGAACTATGCTTCCAAAGTCTCGACAATTCATAGCGCAACACTTCTTGATTTATTTTTATTACCAAGTGATGTTTTATTTAAAATACATTTACTGAGTGAAATGTAATAAATAACCATTAAAATGAATAGGAAGGGGGGCTGTGCAGGGCGCGGTAATTGATCAAAAATGACGGAAATGCAGTCCTAACGGCCGAAGCTACTAACAAGCCCGACTAGTTTCCGGAACCCAATATCTTACACAATTAAAAAAATGTATTATTATTACATTTTTTCTAAATAATTAAGCTGGCGAGCAGACCGAAAACCGTGACGAATAAGAACCGGGAGGGTCGTAAATTTATCCTTAATCATTCATATTCAAAACGTTTATTCAACAAAACGAATTTAAACAGATAAGTTTAGTGTCCCACTTACCAAAAAATCGTATCGCGTGACCAATTTTTGGTAAATTAAATTATATTTATACATGCTAACGAATCGCCTTGTATATGCGCAGTAACTACGAGATCAATCTATTAACTAAAACATTCACATTTAAGTGATATTATTTCATTAATGAGTCTCGAATTTATTACATTATTTGATTGCATTGACAAACTGATAAGTTACCTTGTATAACAAACAAAACTTCAAAAAAAAAAGTAGTCATAGCTACCATAAGAGAGTTTTTTTGAGAAAACATCAGTAGACTTTAGGGTGGATTATACAGAAAACAGTCCACCCCGATATTTGGCAATATTCATAAGAATTTAAGGAAATGCTGAAACATGTCAATTTTTGTTTTAATGGGGACAGACATCTGTCATTTGTCAACCCCCTACCTTCCACTTTCCATACATGCATATAGTCACGGCTTTTTTCCGTAGGGGTAGGCAGAGACCACTTCCTTCCACTTGCTACGGTTCTTACACACGTATTTTGCTTCCTTTGCTTTCATCAGTGCTATTTTCACACCATAGCTTTCCTTTATCGCACTATTTCTCACTTTATCAACAAACTCCTGGCCGCTGAAGGCTAGCAAGCTTTGCTCTAGCTGTCTGATGCAACCCTTTGGTCCACCAGACTACTGAACTATACGTGACCGTAAATATAGTCATTGTTTGATAAATCCAGTAAATATGTTTGGGGTTCGTTACCCAAGATATATATATATATATATATATATATATATATATATATATATATATATGATGAAATATCGATCCGGGATTGTATCCGTTTGTTAGTTAGAAACCGTTTGGTTTTTGGCAGACGTTTCGCCAAGATCTCAGCATTTTCAATGCGCAGTCTTCGCCTCAGTCCTTATATATATATTATATATACTCTTCTGAGATTCCAGAGAGAAAATTTGTTGTTTTGTTTTATGTGGGAGTTCCAGGTGAGTATTTTATTCAGAATTACATCCAAGTATTGTACTTCCGCCGCAAAGGAATGTTCTCTCCTTACAGGACAGGCTGCCGAAGCTTATCTAGCTTTTTCCTTTTCGTAAAAGGAATAATTAGTTTTCCAGGGGTTAACAGACATATGTTCTCTCTTGCACTATCTGTATACTGTTTTGAGGGCTTCTTGGAGGACGTTTTAACTCGTCGCTTCAAATTTCCCTCTAAACTATTATAACCAAATCATCTGCATAGCATTAAAAATCTACTCCCTGCATGGAAAGCTCGCTCAGCAGAGAGTCGACTAAGAGTGACCACATTAGGGGGGAAAGTACCCCGCCTTGTGGACACCCGTTTGTCAGAAGACATTGAAGAACTAAAGCTTAGAATAACTGAAGAATGTAGAAGAATTATTAGCAAAACTTTGCAAAGAGTTCGAGCAGAATTTGAAAATAGGTCATATATATATATATATATACTATATACTGTAAATAAATTTAATGAGCTGTTGGTAATTCATCAACTTCATTTTAGTTTTTGTTGTAATTTCGCTATGTTTAATGTTATCTGCAAAATAAATCTATAGAATAAATTGTTGTTTATTTGCTGATTTCATTTTTCTTGGGTTTTCATTTGATGCATCACAAGTTAGGGGTTGCTATTTGACATTTTAAAGAAGGAGTGGAGAATGTTATAGGCGTGCCACTTGGAAACAGCAGAGTAACATTTTTAAAACTTTCACTTGATTTAAAATTCGACGTGTTTTTTGTATTTCTTACATTTACGTAAAATTCTCAAAGAGAAAACAGAAAAGATACTTACAGCTACAGAGATAGATTTTTGGAGAAGGTCAGCTGGAAGATCGAGACTGGAAAAGGTTACAAATGAAAGAATTAGACAAATAATGGATGTAAAACACACCTTAGTAGATGATATTAGAACAAAACAGCTAATTTGGTATGGCCACGTACAACGCATGACCGAAAGATTACCAAAACATATGCTAGAATGGTCACCACGGGGAAGAAGAAAAAGGGGAAGACCCAGAAAAAGCTGGAGAGAAGTCATCAATAAAGAAATGGAAAAATGGAAAGGAGAGAGCTAACAGATAATATGTGTGGTGACAGAGATCTGTGGCGGTTGGGTGTCGTATATATATATATATATATATATATATATATATATATATATATATATATATATATATATATATATATATATATATATATATATATCGCGTTAAAACGTGCGTCGGCGTCTTGTGATTCCTAATCTCCATTCCTCTCTATTCGTCCACATGTCCTCTCTCAGATCTCTCTCTTCCATCTCTTTTTGTATGCCTTCTCTCCAGCTCTTTCGTGGTCTTCCTCTTCTTCTTCTTCCTCTGGGGTTCCACTGTAATATTTTCTTTGGGATTCTGTCTGGTGGCATTCTTTGAACATGCCCGTACCATATCAACTGTTTAGTTCTTATTTCGTCTGTGATGTCGTGCTGTACTCCCATTATTTGTTTTATCCTCTCATTTGTAACTCTTTCTAGTCTTGATTTCCCCGCTGCTCGTCTCCAGTAATCCATTTCTGTGGCTCTAATTTTTCTTTCGATCTTTTCTTTCAAAGGCCATACTTCGCAACCGTACATTATTATGCTCTTCACTATCGTGTCGTAAATTCTTTTTTTGTTGTTGTTGCTTATTGTTCTATCCCACAGTACTCCGTTTAACATTGATATTGCTCTTCTTCCTTTCATATTTCTGTCCAATATTGCTTCTTCGAGTGTCCCATCCTTTGATATTCTCATTCCTAAGTAATTGTAAGCTGACGTGTGTTTGATTTTTTGTCCATTTGATAATTGTAAGTCCTGTTGCACTCCCCCAATACACATATATTCCGTTTTTTCTACATTAACCTCTAGTCCCCAAATTTTATATTCTTCTATAAGTTTTCGTGTCATATACTCTGTGTCGTCTATGTCTTGGCCGACTATAATTTGATCGTCTGCGAATGAGAGTGTGTATAATGTTGTGTCCTCATCTAAAGGTATGCCCATGTTTTGGCATTTCCGTTTCCAATTCGCTAGTGCCCGTTCCAAATATATTTTAAATAATGTTGGTGACAAGCAACACCCTTGTTTCAGCCCTTTTGTGATATTAAACCCTGTTGTTAGGTTTTGTCCAACTTTAATTCTTGATTTGGTTTTATTGTATAATGACTTTACTCCTTTTATCAGTTCAATATTAATGTTGGAAGTTTCCAGAGTTTCCCAAAGTTTAATTAAGGGTACGCTGTCGTATGCTTTCTTTAGGTCAAAGTACAGTATATGGATCTCTTGATTGAATGCTAGTTTTTTTTCTATAATTTGTGTTAGTGAGAACAGATGGTCAATCGTTGATCTTCCCGCTCTAAATCCGACTTGCTCTTCTGCTTCCATTTCCGTGTATTCCCTTTCGATTCTGTTTTTTAAGATCTTGCCATATATTCTACTGATTGTGTTTGTTACGGCAATTCCTCGATAATTGTCGCATTTGCTTTTGTCCCCCTTTTTGTGTATTGTTGACATATGTGATATTTTCCATTCTTCTGGGACTTCGGACTGATTAATACACCTTTGAAATAGATCTTGCAGCATTTTATATAATTTATCTGTTCCGTATTTAAATAATTCTCCTACAATATTTCCTGGACCCGGGGCTTTGTTATTTTTTAAGGATTTACATACTTCCTTCACTTCTTTTGTATTAATTCTATCATTCATATATTCTGTGTTCTTAAATTAATATATATATATATATATATATATATATATATATATATATATATATATATATATAAATAAAGTTATTTGAACTGGCTGGTTTTGAAATAAAAGAACTGTATAATTGTATAATCATTTAACGTTGAGTGTATAATTTTTATCGTCGTTATCAGTTGGTGTTCCTTGGATTCTCTAGTATTAAGTTTAAAGAATTTAACCGTAAAAATAGAATAGTCATTTGTCCTCGAAGCCATTCACTCTCACGCGATGTATGTACGTTTAAAAAAGAAACTATTATTTTTAATTTGGTAGACGGATGTAGATTTTTGTTAGTCCTAATTAAATTAACGGATGTACAAAATTCATTATAACATCATTAATTTTAACAACCGAAATTTTCTACCTGTCATGCAACCCGTACCCGATTAAGTTGTTTTTTTTTTCAATGTTCTTTTCCCTTCTCGAATAAGCGGCATAGCCGTTTTTCATAATTCCTAAAATATTTTTGGTAAGCCCAAAAATAGGTTAAGGTAGTGTTGGAAATTAGTACTTCCAACTGTACGATTCCTCTTGATTTTTAACACTGCTCAGTACGGCCCTGACGCCGACAAAAAAATCATTTAAAAACACGTGCATCCGAAATAATCCGAAATCGTCGCGCGCAATTGTAGAAATCAACTATACGATCACGTGAAAAAGACGGTTAACACAAAGCCACGTCTGACCAGGCTTTCATCAGCCGAGGAATGATAATCTAACAGCGTTCAGAGCACCGCTTTAAAACACTACGTGGTAAAATGCATATCAATATAATCAGATAAAATAAATTAAAGCTAACAACCAGTGGAATTATTCTGAAGAAACAGGAGGCTTGAAACTGTAAGCTCCATGTATTAAATTACACAACATATTCTCGATGACAAGTGTGTTATTTTATTTACTGTGATAACAAAATTCACGGCGATAAAAACAGTAAACCCTTTAGCCAATAGTAGGTAAAACACCAATCGAGCCAGCTTGACTGAATTATCGAAGGAATCCAACATCTACGTTACGTCGTCGAAGGCAAGAGTGAGTCGAAGTAGCAGAGGTTTCGGTAAAGCTGCCCACATCTCAGAGCATATCTCCAGCTTTACGCTTCAACGTCACTGTTAGTTTTTTGTCGTCGTAACCGACGCGCGCAGGTAGGGTTGGGTTTAATAAACAACCTATGTGAATCGACTTTATAGAAAAAAATTCATGTTACTAAGTCCGATAACTTAGGTGGCTAATCAGAGACCTTCCTTTTATGATCAGTTTCTTTAACTGAATGTAAAACTAATGTTTGTGCGGCTGCAAATAAGGTCACTCTTACATGGGTTCCTGGACACACAGGAATAAATGGCAACGAGGTAGCCGATGAACTGGCAAGAAATTAGACCCTGGTGGAACCAAGAAGCTAGTTTGTCGGATTGCCAATTGCCGAAGCAAAACATAAATTGAAATCAATCCTTGAGCAAGAACATAACGCACAGTGGAATGCAAATACTGTCTGCAGAACATCAAGAAAGCTGATGAAAAAAACTCTCTAGAAGAGGGCAGACGCACTCTGGACGGTGAACGTGAGTAGGCTAAGCAGCCCGTTTGGCCTGCTCACTGGTCACATCGCACTAATGGCGCACCTCTTCATACTTAAGCTTGCGGCGGAGAAAAACTGCCGACTATGCGGCGAAGAGGAAGAGAGCAGCATACACATTCTGTGTTGCTGTTCGATGATAGCGGTGTACAGGTACCAAACCTCGGGCCGCATGATAATGCATCCAAGTGATCTAAATGAGACAGAGTCAACAAAAATTCTGCGGTTTCCAGGAATTCTGGAATTCTGATGCCCTGAAGACACAGCGGTAGTTACAGAGGATCAAAGATTTAGGTGACGTAGGTGCCTATACCAATGGCCCAACCGCAAAAATGTAATGTAATGTAATATAAATATAATTTCATAACGAATACTTTTTAGCTAGTTAGACTTTTGCCGACATTTTTAAGTTTGTGATTTATTTTTGGAAAGGCTAAGATAGTTTTGTGTAGGGTTGGGTTATTCAACAACTCACTTTATAGAAAAAAATCCGATGAAGCTAAGTCTGCTGAACTAGCTGGGTGGTTAACTGCAATAATTTCGGAACCTAATAAATAGTTGAGTTATTTAATCGCCAATATGCGATGTTTGGACGTGGAAAAGCACTTTGAAATCAAACGCGATATCCAGTTACGATATTAGACGTCGATCATCATTAATAATGATGATAATGTTTCATTATTATCATTAATTGACTGACGAATCATCCTCGATACGAGAAAAATTGATAAGACGATGTTTACATGCCGTTGCACGTACAATATTATTGCTACGTAAGAGCGAAGGTGATTACGATACACGGAGTTGGCTAATCCTATCGATATTTTCAATTGTTTGGGTTATAAAACAGCCCACGTTATGTTATTTTTCTTACCGGCTCGCATACAGGGTGTCCACCGATCATGCGATTACAAACATCCATTTAACCGTCTTCTAACTGTATTAGAAGAAATTGTGACATTGTGGACAGCTGATCACAGAACTAGTGACAGTCCTGTTTCTTTAAAACGTAATTATCGAATAAAACGTACGTCTCGGTCGTTAGTGCATCGTTTTCGCCCTTGCTCTGGCCTTCTGGAATAACTTCCTACCTCATTCAAGCGTCTTACCATACGACTTATTGTGGAACGGTTTTTGTTTAACAAATTGGACTTGGAGGAAATGTTAAATTCACAGCCCATTGAAGAAGAGGCTTCAACAAGCACTGGAAACGTGATATTTAATTTGAAAAATCTTAGTGAAGGTTTAAGAATGGAAAATGAGCTTTGTGATTTCTTTATGAAAGTTGATCTGTCTATGGAACGAAGTCTTATTTTTAAGAGGAAAATTGCTAATGCCACGGCTGAATATCAGTCTGAATTGAAGGAGCTGCCAAGCAAGAAAAAATTACAAAATTCTTTAAACCATTGCCTAAGCCTGAAGATAATAATTAATCAATACGGTCAAAAACTTTTTTTATATATTTGTTTTTTATTTTGTCACCTAGGAACGTATAAATTACCATTCCATATTCACGGTTTCTGTATTCGAAGCATAATTACGAAACATATACCCCGCATATAAAGAGCTTTTACTGTATATTAATATACATACATATAGTCACGCCTTTTTGCCGTAGGGGTGGGCAGAGACCACTTCCGCTACGGTTCTTACACACATCTTTTGCTTCCTCTACTTTCATCAGGGCTCTCATGCATGCTCGTCGGTTGTTGGTACTCTTAACCTGACCTTTCTTCAAAACAATGTTCTGCTAAACTCAACTTTCACTACCATACATAAGTATAGAAACCAACACACCTCTATGCACAGCCAGACGTGCTTTTTTTGACACTTTCTGGCTGCTTATAAAGCTATGCAGTGCCCCATTCATTTATTTTCCTGCCAACACCTTTCGCTCAATGCCACTGTCTTACTAACCATCTCTCGTAAACTTTAAACCCAAGTACACAGATTCATTTACTTGTCTTTCTCCCTCAATCGAAACTTCACAGTTTGTCATACCCGATCTCCAAATGTGCTCGTGTACCCATAAAGCTTTCCTTGCATACAGGGTGGATCCAAATATATCTTACAAGTATATTAATAAAGTGACGTTAGATCATGATTACATTAGCCACCGTTACTGCATCCATATTTGTGAGTTTTTTAAATCATCTCTCTCTCTGTCAGTCGTACTCTCAAAGCTGAGAGGTCGTGATTCCATGATTTTCAATTTGTATTGTTAATGATCTGCTTCCAAAGTGTTCCATCTTCTGTCTCTAATGGTTGTTTGTAAGGGTCTTCCCGTAATTTTCTTTACCTGGTCTACCCATCTGGTGGGAGAGCGACCCCTTGTCCTCTGGCCTTCTATTTTTCCTTGTATCATCAATTTTTCCATGTTATCTCCTTGTCTTCTGATTATATGCCCATAGTATTGTAGAATTCGTCGTCGGCATATTGTTGACAGTCGATCTTTTATGCCTATTTTTTGAATAACTGATACATTTGTCCTCCGTGCTGTCCAAGGGATGCACAGTAGTCTTCTCCAGCACCAGAGCTCAAAAGAGTTAATTCTTTTCCTGTCTGCTTCTTTGATCGTCCAGCTTTCTACACCATACATAAATTTTTCGAATATTAGTGTTTGTACAAGTTTTATCTTTGTGTTTCGCGAAATTTGTCTGTCTTCCCATATTATTTTTAGATTGGTCATCGCTGTTCGTCCCATTTGTATGCGTCGTCTAATTTCAGGTTCGCAGTTTCCCCGGTTATTTATCTCCTAAATATGTTAGGCTGTCGGTTCTTTCGATGTTTGCTAAGTTGTTTCCGTCTTGTAACTGTTGTTTCAAATCATAGAAAGGAGCAAATGCCCCTTAGAGGACGCCTATTTGTTAGCGTGTCTCCAAGGCAACGAGAAATTTATTGTCAGACCTCGTACATTTAAAATGTTACGAAAAAGGGTTGTTAATTCTAACATTCGCCCGTCATGTTAAACGCGAACACAAAGAAAAAAGATGATCGTAGCGAACATTATTGCAAAAACGAGCGAAGGTTTTGCGTTTTAATAAAAAAAAAATAAAAAAGAAAACGTCCGAGTTCTTCTTTTCGATAGCGGACGAAATCGGGGAACGCAACGCGACGCTCGAAGGCCATCGTACGTATTTGCACATTCCAAGAAACGGCCAACAATGGCGGGGTGATAGAGAATTGCATGACTCTGACACTGCTACCACCGGACGGCGGCGACCTTGAAGATTGCCACGGTTGGCTATTTATAAGTATCGCGGGATTTTTCGAGAGTGCGCTGCCCGATAGCATTGTGTTGTTGGTTTAGTGATGGGAGCATAATAATTATCTCGTAAAACGTCATCTTTATTTCAATACCGTTCCAAAATACCAGCAGTTATTTTCCATTGTTTCGAAAACATTATCTCCACAGAAATATAATAAATACTAGTGATGTATCATTGGGCACCCCATAGGGCGATTGACCTACCTCCGAGTTTGCGCAATAGTTACTATGTATATTGACCGGGATATTCAAATGTGTCACCAGTGCGGGACTTCTTCTTCTTCTTTTGGTGCCATATCAGGTCCTCCTCATGTTGACAATCACAATGGCGAGCTGTGCTCTGTCTGCGACGATTCCAAAGAGTTCTTCTTCGCTTCGAATTCTGGTCCACTCTCTAAGATTCCTTAACCACGAGGCTTGTCTTCTACCGACTCCTCTACGGCCTTCTATCTTGCCCTTCATTATAAGTTGAAGGATACGGTAACGATCACCCCTGAGTATGTGACCTAGATAGGACAGCTTTCGGCATTTAACTGTTATAAGTAGTTCGCGGACGGCGTTTGCTCCATTTAAAACCGCTTCATTTGTCTGCTTGGCTACCCATGGGATTCGGAGCATACGTCTATGTAGCCACATTTCGAATGCTTCAAGACGATTAATGGTTGCTGCTTTTAAGGTCCAAATCTCTGCGCCATACAAAATTATAGACCATAAGTAGCAGTTGATCATTCTCTGGCGAAGCTTTAAATTTAGATTATTATTGCAGGAGAGCAATCTCATTTTATGAAAGGTTGCGCGAGCTGACTCGATCCTGCACTTGACTTCTTTATCAGAGTCGAGATGCTCTGTAATATAACGACCAAGATATTTGAAACATGAAACCCTTTCAATGTTTTGACCATTCGTTCGCAGCGCAGCATCATTATACGGCTGACGGCTGAAAACCATAAACTTAGTTTTAGTGATATTTATGTTTAGATGTGCGGGTCTTGGGAATATGAATGTGTCATGAATAATTTATCGATATCATCATTTTCAATAACAATACGAGTTTTCTTTAATGAAATATACAGAAACTCGATCAGACTTCTTGATAACGGCAATGTTGAGCTCATAAAAAAGTTTGAATCTACAGAATAGTTTGAATTTTTATAAAGAGAGGAAACTTGTTCATCTTATTGGATGGATTAGAAAAATACTACGAGTACAATAGTTGCTGTAGGTATTTTATTTTGTAATTATTTTACAACCTATTTTTTAGCATCACTAGTAGATAACTATCTATGTAATAAAAACATCTTGCAAGTTAAATTTTACCCACTTTTTAGATTACCTCTCCAAAGAAGCAGGAGTTGGTTCAGTCACAATAGAACTGATGATATTTGTTTTTGTTTTTCATATGAGAATCCTGGAAGGTTTTCTTGGGATGAGTTGAATTGCATCAAATCAATGTTAGTTTCATGCTGATTGTCCACCAACTGAATGTTTTCGATCCTTTTTAGTGATGTAGGTGCCAAGATTTCAGAATTCCTAAAAATTTCTCGAATATTACACAAATAGCTGGTTGTGTAAATGTGAAAGTCAGTGGGTTGGTAAAAAAAAATGTCTTTTAATTACTGCATACACTTGATGTATATTCAACCCCTGTAAATGAAAGAATATATAGGAATCAGAGTATAATAGTATCTTATAGACAGAAAGAAGTTCCTTTCATGTAGCCTTCTTACTTAAATCAGCCCGTTATTATTCATCTTCATAATAAACTAACCTGAAACTTCCAGCAATTTCTGTTTGGAACTTTGGAACAAATGGTTTCCACAAATTCAGACATGGAATAGCATCAGATTTCAATCTGACTTTATTGTCAACTATAAAATTATCTTCCTTCCTGAAGTGCATATCACAGACGCTATTTTCTTCTTGAAGTGAGCCTGAAAAATAATACCGTTATATCTAATCTGAATTCATACATATTTTATTACACCCAGTGTTATCATCTTGGTCTTTTAGACATATTGTCACGTGCCTATTTTTTCCCTTCTACCGTTCATTATAATGGTCTCAGATGAGTTTCGTATTCCTTGTTGCATAACTTGTAGGGGTAGGATTATCGTTTGGTTTGCAATTTCTGTGTGAATTGGACTGGATATCCGCACGGACCAGGCACAGATTTGAGAAGATTGTGGGTTGACGTTTATTCCGCGCCATTTTTCTTGATTTCCGGGATAGGAGCGGGAGTCGTGTTTTGAGAGTCTTGGAGGCCAGGTGTCGGTAAAAGTTGTTGGGGACGGTGTGTTATTAGCACGTGTGCAGAACCTCTATGGGATTTCTTTCATATCTGGCTGTATTTGGGCCATCGTAATTGGATTTTGAAGAAAAACCATTTGATTTTTAACTTGACCATTTTGTCTTGCCTTTGTTGTGGAAATTTTTTTTGGATTTCTGGCGTCAAGTTAAAATAACCGTTATCGGGATTTATTTGAGGGAAGCCATTGTTATCTAATTGGTGCCGCCCCATAATCTAACCAGCCACAGGAGTAGCCCAGGAGTAGGCCACAGGAGTACATGTGAATTCGCATACCCAAAGGTTATCAGTGATTTATTTTTAAATATATAACGCCGTGTCACATTCGACACCACGAGTAAGTTTTGCTTTAGTTCATAAATATAGTACTTTGTGAATTCGTATACCCAAATGTTATAAGTGATTTATTTTTAAATATATAACGCAGTGACTCATTCTGACACCACTATTACGCTCTGTTTTAATTTATTAATATAGTACATTGTTGGAAACTATTTATTGCATTAGATAATACGCCAAAATTAAACTTGGATTAAAATAACTTTCTCAATAATTCTTTAGGTCCAAGTAAAATATATTTTCTTCCTACTTATTTGTAAATCTCCTACAATCTTGATATTTTAAAGGACAACCATTATAAAAATATTTTTAAATGAACTCGATTGTTTTGGCAGTGAAAATCTTTATGTAAATGGTTAAATAGTGAATTTTCTTTGCCTTTATGTAAATGTTTGAATTAGTGTTATTAATGAGTTAACTGATATATATGTTTTACCTTTTGTTCTTTGCCTTTATGTAAGCGTTTGAATTAGTGTTATTAGTGAGTTGATTTATAAATGTTTTGCTTTTTTTTTGTAACTCGGTAAAGTCTGTTACTCTTACTTCTGTTTTGGTTATTTTATAAAGTTGTATATTTTACATTTTTGGTTTGTTTTAGCAAGAAAATTTTACCATAGCTGTTAATTTCGACTATATTTGTTATGATGTTGCTATTGAACTGTGTACCTTAATTATCTATTGTGTGAGTAAAGTATCCAACATATTTTTGCTATAATTTTATTTATTTGGTTCACCATAATCATAGTTGTTTATCCTGTAGCTCTGCTAGTGCCTATAAGATCTAGGGGTTTCCGGCTTATACCGTTTAAGTCGGTGGCGCAGCTCACTTTTATATTTTTTTTCTTCTACCCTCTACGGCTGAGCTCGGGCATAATTTGCCAGTAGAGAAACCGCTAGCAGAGTACTCTTTAGAGAACGAAAAAGACGTGGCAATATATTTTTTTGTAAGCAGTGTTAAATAACTACAATAATAGCGCATATTCCACTCCTAACTTCGGATGTTCCTATTAGTGTTCTAATATTTATTATATTTCAGTGATTATCTCCCGCAAAAAATGTGAAACGACTAGAGTTCTTGGCGCCATCTTAGTTACACGTAAACGTAAATATAAAGTTAATTATTTATTAGAAAAAGTCCGTTTTATCGCAGCCAGAATGGATTTTGACCGAGTGTTTATTCGAAGATCAGAATGCGAATGTTTCATAAAGATACCGTTCCAAATTCGCAGTTCATCGAACATTGTAGCCTCATCCCTAGCTGTTGTTGCCAACCGGAATAAAATGATATTCACGCCATCGCAATGGTCGGCTGGTTGTCGGCCGAGGTGAGTTTGCTCTGCTTCGGGTAGGAATGTCGCGGTGATGATGGTGTTGGTGGTCGTAAGACGGCGAATGCTTTATGCATATTTTCTAATGACTAACACACATAGACGGATCATATTATTGTTGTTGTATTGTTCGAATTCAAAATTTGATCAATTTAAAAACCGTCTACGGTCAAGTCAACCTTGAATTGAAGTTTTGCAGTATTAATCAATACTTACGTTTGACATTTTTTTCGACCAAAAAGTAGCTCGGGAGTTAACACGTTTTTATTATTATTCTTTGACGCAAATCTTCCAACGACGCTGGTTGTGTTTTATAGATTTTAACTTCCAGATGTCCCCACAAAAAGAGATGGAGTGGCGATAAATTTGGCGATCATGGAGGCCAATCAATGCTGCCTCTTCCCCCAATCCAAAGCCGTGGAAAACGTTGATCTAAATACTGACGAACAATCGCCGCATAATGCGAAGGAGCACCGTCTTGGTGAAAATAAAAATGATCTGTGTATGCTGTAAAGGCACCTCGTGAAAAACTCTTGGGTTTGAATCGGACCAATGGCGGCAATTGTGGCGATTTACCGTCCCATGCATGGAAAAACAGCATTTATCGGAAAAACAAATATTAAAAAGGAACTGTGGATCTTTCCCTGCTCGCGCACCCATTATTTCGCAAAACTGCAGACGGCGGTCATAATCATCTTCATTATGTTTATGGATTAAACGTATTTTATATGAATGTAATTTATTTTTCTTCAAAATGGTTTGGATGCTAGTTCGATTGATCCCAGACACAGATGCCAGCTGCCTCGTACTTAACGTAGGATCAAGATGAACATGTCCCAAAACTGCAACTTCACTAGCTTCATTAACTACAGGCTTTTCTATTTCTCGTTTTTTATTAGCTACATTTCCTGTCTCTTGACATTTTTTTACCAACTCCAGTACATACTTTCTGACATATCGATCTTGACGTTGTACATTAAATAGCTGAGCAGAAAGGTTTCACATTTCACATACTATTGTACAGAGAATTGTAAGAGCTTTTAAAAGACATTCTTATTCGACCCTTAATGAGATTTAAAAATGTTGGGATAATTCTTAGCATCGCTCGGGGTAGAAAGTAGTGGAGTCAAAAATACCGAAAAATAGTGTTCCCCTTAATAAAAAATCGACTGGTCTGAACGTTTTTCTAAAATGTTGACGAGGTTACTGCAAATGACTATGTTTCGTTTTCGGTTGGACACCCCGTTTAACAACTATGTTTAAATTTTACAAATATATGTATATAATTTTGTAACCACTGAACATCCTGAAAGAGGACTAGTTTATTAAAATTTCTTTACGCTGGGACCAACCTTCATTCAAACAGTCTTATAAAATAGGAATTTATATGAATCCGCCCCTGGGAATTCATTAGCGAGTTGTGCATTTTATCATTTTTGAAAAGACACTAACATCTTTTAAGAACACCAATTTCCAAGAACGAAAAAAAATAATAAATGTTTTCGATTAACCTTCCAACTGATTTACAACAACGCAGACAATAAGACGAACTGGTTATTTTGAGAAATGGAGGCTGAACATCGAATGACGTCCCAAACGGAAATGCCTAATGTCTGAAGCGGGAATGCTTATGATACGGTTCCCAATCGCGCGCTAAATTCGTCTGAAGATGACCCGAAACCGCGTCTCGGCATTTCCGATCGACATTTTTTTTGGCTGCAACGCAATTCTTTCATGGATTTTAGTTCTTCTTCATACAAAAATAATTTTGTTTCATAGCAGCGAACACAATGCAATAAAAAAGAGATGAGATTAAAGCCAGAAATTTATATTCTCGAATTATGCCACATAATTCAACATACTTCACTTGTGTGGGGAATTTATTGAAGTGGGTTGGTATCATTGTCAGTGCTAACTTCACTTGTCAGATCGTTGTCATCAAAACTTCAAAGGCGGCGACTAAATAGGGGACACTTTGAATGATGGAATTTTTTCACATCTATTCATTGATTACCCTTAACATTCAGAAATTATTAATGCTTATACAGTGCGAAACAACCAACTGGAATAAATTCATTATTTTATTTATACATACCTAAATACAGTCACGCCTTTTTCCCGTAGGGGTAGGCAGAGACAACTTTCTTTCACTTGCTACGGTTCTTACACACATCTTTCGCTTCGTTTACTTTCATCAGTGCTCTCATACATGCTCGTCGGTTGTTGGTACTCTTGACAGCTGGCCTGCATTAATCCTATTTTCATGCTTTTTCTGCCAAACCCAACATTCACTACCATACATAAGTGTAGGAACCAACGCTCCTCTATGCACAGCCAGACGTGCCTTTTTTAACACTCTTTGGCTGTTCGTAAAGCTATGAGGTCACTGTCATACTTTCCATCTCTCTTAAACTTTGAACCCAAGTATACAAACTCATTTACTTGTTCCACTTATTCTCACTTAATCAGAACCTCGCAGTTTATCCTGTTTTCTTCTATTTAAAAACCCATTACTTTCGTTTTGCTTACATTTATTTTATTTTCAGGGCATCATGCATAACATTAACCATCGCCTGCAGATGACGCTAATATGACTTGATCGTCGGCGTAAAGAAGGTATTTGACGATCAAATCATTCATTTTCAATCCATACGCACTTTCTTTCAAATCTTTTAAACAATTGTCTATGTATAAGTTGAACAGCCTTGGCGAAGCCGCACATCCCTGTCTCACACCTTTTTCGATGTTAAACCAGTCCGTGTAAGCTCCGTTTATCTTGACACTTTTCATTTATTGTGTATATCTCAAAATTGTGTACATCTCAAAACACGTCAATTTTAGATTATAAAATAACATCCTGCAACAACAAAATTTCATCCTTACATTTTAAATTTTATTAGATATAAAATTTAATTTTTAAAATACACTACAACAAAAACTTAATGTGTCTTTAGTTTATGTAGGAGATACTCTAAATGTTCGTTTATTGATTGCAACAACTCGAGAAGCAGATTAGTTTTTATCCCGATAAGCCCTTACGAAAGGAGTGAGAGTGGGTTGAAATATAAAAACTATCAAAAAGTGCCGACATTAGTGTAGAATTCAAAGTTTTTGAGTTCGCTGAGTTTGATATTGATATTCCTAAAGCAGAAAAGCCAACGTTTGGACAGAACAACGTCTGCCGGATCTGATAGTCTTAAATAAAACTGTTTCCTTACGTTATTCAACATCTGGTTTATGACAGACCTAATTGCAAGTGTTATTCTTCTTCTTAAGTCTTTTTAATATAGTGGTCCAGTTTTATAAACCATACTTTTCTTCACATATCTTTATTGTAGGGGGGGGGTCGTGAAGGCTAGCAGCCTCTTAAGCACCTCGACCTATCAGATCTTTTGTGCGTAGACTCATATCTTCACAAGAAGAAGTAAGATCAGGCGATCGTGATGGTCATTCTATCGATCATCGCCTCCCTATCAACAAATTTGGAAATATTAGGTCGAGGTACTGTCGGACATGGAGATATTGCCGGAGATTCATTCATTGAAGTCAATGAAGTCATGCAGTTATAATCAAACAACAATTTGTTGTGAAGAAAATTAAAATTGCCATGGTAACTTTTTATTACTTTTTTTTGTTAATTGATACCGTCTAAAAAGAACACTAAAATAGTTTATTATTATCAAGTAAGGGTATAAATATAGTTTGTTGCAGCGAATTTCGTCAATCTGAAGGCACGCTTTATATGGGGCGGGGGGCGAAGCCATAAATGAAGCCCTGAAGCAAAGTCCTAAATAAAGCCCGAAGGCTTTGGGGCTCAGTGGAGAAGTTTTAAATGGAGCCTTGAAGTAAAGTCCTTAATGGAGCCTAGGGAAGAAGCACTAAGTGGGGAACAGGGGAGGAAGAAAACCTAAATGAAGCCCAAGGAAGAAGCCCTAAACGGAGCTCTTGGGAAAGATCTAAATAGAGCACGTAGAAGCACTAAATAAAGCATTGGATAAAGACCTATACGGGAATCGAATGCGAAGCCCTAAATCGGGCTCTGGGGAAATATTCTAATAGGGACCATAAAAGGAGCTGAGAAGAGAAACTCTAAATGAGAAGAACTAAATGGAGCCCTATATGGAGCATTTTGAATTTTGAAAACAGTTTTGGACAAAGAATGAAATTTTAAAAATGCACAACAATGAATTTATTCCATTTGTGGGTTCCACACTGTATAAGTCTGAAATTATTGAACGCGTCACTGGATTTCTGCCACATACAAGCATTTACATAATTAGACCTTTGTTTTTGTTTGTCCAAATACCTCTCTTGTTTTTATTAATAAGCACGAAATTATCCAATATATGTATAAATTATAGGTCTAGACAAAATAAAAACTCGTGGAATGATCTTCAAAGTGGAAAATACATTGATATGACTACAACATAGTAAATAAACTGTGTTTTAGGAACGTTTTACATTTTGTTAAGAAATTGGGATGTAACTAAATGATGTAAGATTAAAACGTATAGAATTTTTGAATGGAATAAAACAGTATCGTGAGAGAGGAAGATATATCATTTATATCAATGAAACATATTTGCGCAGATTCTCATTCTACGGAGTATGGCTGAGTAAACAAAGTAAATTCCACGGGTTTTACCCAATATCCTGATATTTTTTGATAACGCTACAACGCGTTATACCGTTCCAGAATAACGTTCCACGAGTAACGACCCATCCCTACTTTTATCGCACGCGCACGATATTATTACCAAAAAAAATTGGACGGAATAGGATCCTTCCTACACGTCGATCGAAATTGTGATGGCATAATTGCTCGTAAAGGGACTAATTTTATTGAATATCATGGCCCGAAGCGTAGGGATTGCTGAGACACTCGAATTTTGCAAAAAATCTTTATTACAACAATAGAAAATTGAACACATTGACACATTTTTCCCAAATTTCAAGAGTGGCAGTATTAAGTGCTTGTTGCCAGGTTTCCAAAACAGTCTTATCACTGTAACCATTAGATCCAATGTGATTGTCATAATAAGTTTTGCATATTCCCCAAATATACCTACTCAATGGGATTAAATTGGCGAAAGTCTTGGCACACGATGTCCATAATTGAGTATAATTTGATCCACTTTGTAATTTTTTTCTCTTTCGTGCCTTTTAGCTATCGATAATAATTCCGGCTTGAAGCAATACTGCGAAAATGAAATATTTTAGTTCGTTAACCATTCTTTTATTTTCTGTACCGTTCAGAAGTTTGTTAATTGCTTATTTAAAATTTCCGAATGGTACGGAGCATTATCTAATACAATAACAGATGGTTCATGCAACGATGGTAATAGTTTCTCTTTTAACCATTTCACAAACATCTCTGTATCTATATTGTCATGACAATCGACCGATTTTGATTTTGACGTAAATAAAAGATCCGTCCCATCAACAAAACTATGCTTTCCACCTGCATGCACAATAATGTGTCTTTTTCCTTTACCGTCGGTGTGTTTTATAGACTTTATGTTATCGTCCTGCCAAATTCTTTTTGTGCAACCTTTAGCAAAAATCCAAGATTCGTCCAGATAAACAAATAAAGAGCATTCTTGTTTACAGTGAGTATAATTTCTTAAAAATTGAATTCTTTTGTGCACGACTCTAGCTATTTCACACGAAGCCTTTCGGTTGTCTTCATTTCTAAACTTAAACCCTATATGTTTTAAAATTCTCCAAAGACTCGTTCTAGAAATTTCAAATACATCTTTTTCTTTTTTTAATATTAAATCTAAAGAGACATTTTTTTTCACAGAATGTGCGAATTTCAAATTTGTAATCTAACAAAAATGAATCAACAAGCCAAACTGAAGCTTAATAGCATTGTTAATTGGTGAAATTTGTTTGGTTACTTACTTACCTTTCTTATTATGTACAATAAATACAGTCATTAAGAATAGATTTGGTTGCAGAATTAACTGTGCTAACAAATAAAAATATTTATCTTTAATTTCCAAAAAAGAAGTGCCCTACAAAATAAAAGTTACTTATGGACTTCTTAAATGTACAGTTGAATTCTGGTTAACAAGTTTCTAACGATAATCTGTTGCCACCGTATATTCGTGAAATATGCTGTATACGTTCACGTAAATAGTTTCAATAACTACTTAAGTCACCCAGTCACAACTGCTAAATTCACTTCATACACCTTTGCTACGTTAGCGCCATTCTGGTCGGTTTTTAAACTGTTATTTACAGTTTACAAGTGGACACTTTTTCAACTTGTCACCCATATAAGATGGTTTTTCGTACCTCTATCCTCCATAATTCAAAGGTTGTATTCATGTCGACCAACTCCTGTCAAATCTTGACAACGAAAATGGCGAGTACTTCACATCTCGCACCCTTTACATTCAACATAAAGCACAGATACTTTGTTGTTATCATGTAATTATATCCGTTACGATTGGTCTTTTTATCTGGACAACAAACGCGAGAGGCGTTAACCTTTCTTTTTTTAATGAAGCGGAAGCTTAATGAACCGCCAATCACAACATCCACCTGCCACACCACCTGTTGGATGCAAAAGTGAAATTGGCAGCACTTACAAAGAGACATCAATCAAAATAAAACAAAAGCCGGCGGACGGCGACAGCTGGCTACATTGCTAGAACGCTAAGCGAAACCGTTAACGCGAAAAAATAGGTCGGACGAAATGCGACGAAACGTTTCATCATCAGCATCGACAAAACCGATTCCAATTCGCGAAAAAATATATATGAAGAGGAAAAAAACAATATAAAGAAAACGAACACAAGCAAAACATTTAAAAAAAAACTCGGGAGGAGGCGTTGCGTTTCATTTTTAAATTAATTAAGACTTTTTTTGCAAAGACGGTGTAAATATCAAAAAAAAAATTATGGATGATCATATGCCTAAATACTCCATCTAAATGCCTTTCCAATGATGTGCCACACATGGTACATTCCCCATTTTAATTTGGGGGGTTTGGGAAGTGACACGGAGGTCGTTGACAAATGACAGATATCGGTATCGTAGAAATGTTTTTCGCTTGGAACAAAACTCGACGTGGTTTAGCATTTCCTTAAATTCTAATGAATACTGCCAAATATCAGATCTTTTGTGCATAACTCTTAATCTATTCGAGAACCGGGATTCCAAGACTTCGTACAAAGTTTATTAATTTCCTGGAAGCTAAGTTCCTGACATCGGAGGGCTTCCAGAAATTTAAGCCTCTTGCAGAACAGCGCTGGGAATTCGCAAACCAAATGTTTTAGCCCACTCTGTATACACTGTGTTAATTTGAAAAGGACCCGACCTTAATTATTTCATAAATGCAACATATAAGAAAGAAATGACGAAATACGTCAGCTTTTAACTTGAGGGGGACCCTTTTTAGCGCTTATGTCATAAACGTCAAATTCACCCCCTCCCTACTGGATATACCTCTTAATTTTTTTCAAATGGCGTTAGGTATTAAGTCATACCTGATTTAAAAGGTCTGGTAAATCTCTATTCAATCATATTGTTTTTCCTTTGATACCAGCCTTCTACATACATACATATAGTCACGACTGTTTCCAAGAGGGGTGGGCAGAGACCACTTCCTTCCACTTGCTACGGTTCTTACACACATCTTTTGCTTCCTCTACTTTCATCAGTGCTCTCATACATGCTCGTCGGTTGTTGGTACTCTTGACCTGGCCTTTCTTCAAAACAATGTTGATCTGATCGAGATATGTTCTCCGAGGTCGACCTCTACCGACTTCCGTCCATTCACACTCGCCTTATAAATTTGTTTCGTCAATCTTTCTTCATCCATCCTTTCTACGTGTCCAAACCATCTAAGCATTCCTTTATCTATCTTTGTAACCACATCTTCTTTTACACCACAGCGTTCTCTTATCTCACTATTCTTTACTTTATCCAACCGAGTCACTCCGGCGATACTTCTCAGACTACTCATCTCCGCAGCATTAATCCTATTTTCATGCTTCTTCTGCCAAACCCAACATTCACTACCATAAATAAGTGTAGGAACCAACATACCTCTATTCACAGCCAGACGTGCCTTTTTTAACACTTTCTGGCTATTCATAAAGCTATAGAGTGCCCCATTAATTTTTTTTTCTGCCAACACCCTTTGCTTAATGTCACTGTCATACTTTCCATCTCTCGTAAACTTTGAACCCAAGGACACAAATTCATTTACTTGTACCACTCCTTCTCCCTCAATCGAAATTCCAAAGTTTGTCATGCTTTTTTCTCTTTTAAAAACCATTACTTTCGTTTTTCTTACATTTATTTTACCAGCCATCTATTGTTATTTAATCGTTGTTTAAAATTGGCTCTTTTTAAAATTTTCGTATGCCCCACAAAACTGAACATTGTTGTATTGTAATTATCAGTATGACTTTTTTAATTATCATTATTGTTTTTGTCACTGTTACTATGACTTTTTGAATGGTCAACATAATACGGGGGCATATGAAAAGTTTAAAGCGAGCCAATTTTAAACAACGATTAAATGACAATGAAAGGCTTTTACCAAAAGCAAAACAATATGATTGAATAGAGATTTACCAGAACTTTTAAATGAGGTATGACTTGATACCTAAGGTCATTTGAAAAAATTTAAGGGGTATCTCCAGTAGGGAGGAGGTGAATCTGTGTCCCCCTTAAGTTAAAAAGTTGACGTGTTTCGGCATTTCATTCTTATTCGCATTTCTGAAATATTAGGAGCGGACTCTTTCAAATGAACACAGTTTATATAGTTTGGACAAACAATAACACTCACCAAATAAAGCCAGGACTCGGGAATAAAGAGAGGAAAAAAGTTAGGGTGGGCAGCACTTGAAAAACTGAATTAAGTTATGAGAATGAAATTACCAACGAGATTGAAAACTAAAGTGTCTAATGAATGCATTCTTCTTATTATTACATACGGAAGAAGGACACTGAACGAACGAACTGCAAGTGCAACAAAGAGCCATGGAAAGGAAAATCTTGGGAATATCACTCCGAGACCGCAAGACCAACGAATGGATACGTCATCACTTGCGTGGCAATGGGCAGGCCACGTAGACCGACATTTTGAGAAGTGGAGCGGCAGAATGACGAGATGGCGGCGCTTGGGGAGAGAAAAGAAGTGTATAATAGATCGAATTGGAAAGACATGAAAGAGGCATACGTCGCATCGATGGAGACAGGCTAAAAGAAGAAGAAGGAATTCGTGATACGTTTCCACCGATAAAAGTTAGTCCAGGTCCATTTGCTCTGTTCGAACGGCATCGATGACGCGAACAAACTATAGGAAACGTTTTTAAAAAAAACAAAATTTAACTTATTTTTAATTATTTATTGGTAAAAATTTAATGTACAACAAAAACAGCGTTTTAAAAAAAATTCTCATCAACAATTTATTTACTTTTTTCGTCTAATATTTATAGTCCAGCAGCCACCGTCTGTTTTTTTCGGTGATTATTAACAGGCTGAATCTTCGTGAGCTCGTTCGGTTTGACGAGACGCCCAAGTTTTTCCTCTGTGGAAATTCATGAAGCAGGTGTAAAACATGTCGATTTGGTAGACTGTCGAAATTGTCTGAATAACAGAAAAATATTTATTGAAATGTTAAGATAATAGGATAATAAACTCGGAAAACGAATTGTCCTTCAAAATGGATAGATTGACTGGAGCGTGCTCCACGCCGAATATGTCGAAATAACGAGGTCATAAAAATGATTAATAACCAGCTGATTTTTTGTATGGAGCTTAGTAAATATTTGTATAATTAAATGGCCATAGAGTCCTACAAATTTAGTGGTACGGTTTTCCAGTCCTACGATTGGATGTTGTCGATTCTACGATAACACTTTTTTCATTAATCGTAGGACAAAAAAAACACATGTTAAGTTAGTGCAATATTTGCCTTAATCAAACAGTGTCCAACCAAAAAATGGGTATGTATCGCTAGTCCTAAAAGAATATTGAAAATAACAAGTAGTCGTAGTTATATATGACTGAATTATCGAAGGAATCCACCATCTACGTTGCTGAAGACGTCGTCGAATAGCAAGAGTGAGTCGAGGCATCAGAGGTTCCGGTGGTGAAGCTGCCCACACCTCAGAGCATTTCTCCAGCTTGTCGATTCACTACTGCTACCTTCTCTCGTCGTCGAAGCAATATTTAGTTATTTAAAACGCAAAAAAATACTGACAAGATACACATACAGTGTAAATATTTAGGCACACGACAAAGTGACAGTGGCCATTTTTGACTCATTGTTTCATTTCGCGAGCTTTGTAGGTATGACGTCAGGGTACAGGTAAATTTATTCTGCTGTAGCTACCCTCTTCGAGAATTTCCACAGAGGAAAAACTTGGCGTCTCGTCGAAGCGAACGAGCTCACGAAGATTCAGCATGTTATTAATCACTGAAAAAAACGGGCGTTGGCTGCTGGACTATCATTAATTTTTATTCTCTTCGATGATTTCTCAGCGAATGTCTTTTAAGTTATTTGTCACTTTAAAAAAATTATATTTACAATTTGTACAATAAATACACTTGACGCAGAAGATATCGTGTATAATTTTAAAAATTATAAAAAGTTTGGAATCGTAAAATAAATCTCCACAAAAAATAATAATTTATATGCATAGTGTGCATTACAGCAGGGGTCTCCAAACTCTCCAGCCTTAGGGCCATACTGATTACTTCAGTAAGTTCATAGAGCCAAAACCATTTATCATTGTTGCCGGTGGTAAAAAGTGAAATAGTTCACTGATGAACAAAAAAGTCCGAAAAAGTACGCAACGTTTAAAAAAGGCTGCAAATCGGACTAAACTCCGCAAAACGGCAACAATGCATATTATTAATTTTCCTGTCATTATCTGTAATTTCTAATTGATACTGTTTCAATCACAACTACGTAGTAAATGTTTTTCACATTTTAAAACATGTGAAATATTCAGCCACACCAATGAGTCTGAGTTTCCTATCGATTTTGCAATCGAAACTTTGAGTGTTTTGAAAATAAATTTTGATGCTCGTTTCTCGGACTTTGATGCCATTGCGAATCAAATTAAGATTTTTCAGAATCATTTTGATACTGACATTAAAACCCTAGGCCCGGAACTTCAAATGGAAATGATTGATCTACAGTGCAGTGATATAATTAAGAACAAATATCAAAACTCATTTTTTTTGGAATTTTATAAGTCTTCCACTGACACAATTTGATAATTTGCATAAAATTGCTCGTGGGCTGTTTTCTGTTTTTGGTACTACTTATTTGTGTGAGAAGACCTTCCCCAAAATGAAGTACACAAAAAATGTTTACAGATCTAAATTAACTGATGAGCATCTTAAATCTCTTTTAATAATTGGTACAAGTAAAATTAGTCCACAACTACAAACTATTGTCAGTGGAAAATCTCAATTACATAAATTTCATTAGTATTTCATATGTCGTTATGCTTGTTATAAGTTATGTTTTTATTTAAAATGTATAAAATGTTAGTTGGATTTATTTCGATAATTTGTTAGTTATTATATACTGAAGTTAAATTTTCTGCTTATTATACATGTCTTTACTCGTTACAATTCTGTGTTTCTTTATCCAACTTATCACAAAAACAATAACAATAAGCCTACAACAATGTTATGAGTAGTTAGCCCATGACCATATCAATGTAGATGTCATATTAATAATTATTCAACATAAAATTAGAATACTTCAGTAAACTAAATTTAGTTTGCTATAAAAAATATGTTCTCTAAAAGGAGTTTTCAAATATGCTAGCTCTCCGCGGGTCGGATGTGGCCCTCGGGCCGTAGTTTGGAGACCCCTACATTACAGGAATGGGTTAAGGGAAGTTAAAATTAGAGATGTAGTAGATTTTAAAAAAGGATAAAGAATTTACAACATTCCAATTATTCGATATTTTTGGTGACAAATGTAGTTGCATAGACGCCGTTTCAATGGTCAACAGACTAGAGACGTCACGTGTGACCACAGTCGCTCCTTCATTATCTGAGCTACCGAGCAAAGCGTTGGTATCGCATCTCGTGCAGAGATTATTAACAACCGGGAAAGGGGACGTCGAGTGTCCACCACGCCTTGGATTGCAACTATGCGGTGGCGGGTTGTGGCGGGATCCATCTCAAACACGTCGGATCCACTTCCTTGAGTAGGGATCCTCGTTTCTTTACGCGTTCCACGTACTCGTCCAGGACGTCTTGTTTCTTCAAAATGATATGCTTACCTTTCCAGTATTTCATCATGCCGAGCGCCTGCAGCGTGGAAACTATGTCGTAGGAATGTATCGCCATCTCTTGGCTGATGTCCTTCACAGAGAGCGTCGTACCCGCCCTGGAGCACAAGTAGCCCAAGAGAACGTCTTTCCAGTAGGAGCGATAGGATATCAGACCCAAATCGCTCAGAGGTTTTTCGGGAGAGCCTATTTTTCCCTCCACTCGAGTCAGAAGGTAGCCTACAACAACAAAATAAGTTTAAACACCCTCCCACCAACATTGTTCGATAGAAGAATTAAAAAAGAAGATTTGCGATTTTAT
Source organism: Agelastica alni (assembly GCA_950111635.1). Taxonomy (NCBI): domain Eukaryota; kingdom Metazoa; phylum Arthropoda; class Insecta; order Coleoptera; family Chrysomelidae; genus Agelastica; species Agelastica alni. The sequence goes on along the minus strand of OX467719.1, from coordinate 5,163,644 downwards.
CGCCGTCAGAACGAACAAGTATTTATTTTATCTTTAATCTTTATTTCTCTTATTTATCTGTACAAACGTAAATTTACTCTGTTCGTTCTTTTTGTAACTGCTTATGATTGGCTTGTCCGTTAAATAAATTTTCTTTTCCAAATTATGATTACTTACAAACTAACTTTATAAATTATCCGTCAGTTGGCGTACATATTTTTACAAACGCGAAAAATAAGCTGTCAAACGTACTTGGAATATATTTTATTCAAACGAGATGTAATAATAATGAATTTTACTATTCCTAAAGAGGATGGATGAAAGAAGATTGACGAAACCCCCGCTGCTGCTATGGAAACAATGCTAAACATCCCACCTCTAGATATTTATATCCGGGGCGTATAGACTAGAACAACGGAACTGTTGAAAAGGTACTAAAACACATGGACATACAACCATAAACAATATAATCAGACACCCACCCATTTCTAGAAATGGCAACTGATTATATGAGTTAAGAAATATACTTCGAGAAAAACTATGAGGTTCACGCAAAACTCAGGAATAATAAAGGAAATGATGATCAACCTGGTGAACTCACCTGGTACACAGATGGTCAAAAACCAGCGAAAGAACTGGCTCAGGCGTCTATTGTTCAAACCCCAAATACGAGCAAACAAACTCATTGGGGAGACATGCCTCGGTCTTCCAAGCTGAAGTACAAGCCATAAACGCTTGTGCTGTTGAAAATCTGAGACGAGGATGCAAAAAGAAAACAATTCTCATAAGATCAGATGGTCAAGCGTCACTCAAAGCTTTGGCATCACGGAGAATAGACTCAAAAATTGTCCGGGAATGTGCCAGAAACCTACGAACCTTGGCTAACCATAACAAAGTCACTTTGTCGTGGGTGCCAGGGCATAAAGGTATTTCTAGTAACGAAGAAGCGGACAAACTAGATAGACGGGGCTCTGAAACACCATTTATTGGGCCAGAACCAATAATAGGGTTACCCAAGGCCAGCGATCAATGGCTGGGTCCACTCTCAGCAACAGCTGAAATGGGCACAGCAAGTTAATTTTGAAAAAACCCCCATCTAAGTAGACAGGGAAGCTGCTCTCTCTCTCTCTCTCTCTCTCTCTCTCTCTCTCTCGTTAAGTAGGGATAAACTTAGAACAGTTGTAGGGCTTTGTACCGGAAATTGGTTTTTGAGGAAATATCTGCACAATATAGGCGTTTCTGACACAGAACCTATATACAGATTATGTAATGAGGAGGAGGAAACAGCCAATCGCTTTGAATGCGAAGCCACCGCCCAGTGAAGGCACTACCTGGGTAGTGTATACAAGAACAAAGAAGTGATCCATCTGGGGCAATAGCAGTACATGATCTTCTACTCCTTAACAGGAGAATTGAAGAAATGGGTCTAAACTAAGGAGCTGGAAAGGTACATAAAGCTAACAATGTAGCAGTACCTATGAAAAAAAATTAGACTACTGATCATCTCCTATTTATTCATTCAACTAACGCCCTCTATTAGCAATGCTAAATTATAGTCCAAATTGGCAATCGTGAAAACATGAAAAATGAATGCGAAAATCAAAATCCATATTCTCTCGGTATCTCGGAAACTATATTCAATGATATCCTGTTTCTTCCACGCAGTCGTTGGAAGTCTTTCTACTAGTCGTGAATGATAAGGTGCATTATCTAATACTATAATTGAGTTTGGTGGTATATGTTCAATCATCTGCTCAAAATACTCTTCGAAAACATCAGCTGTCATCTCCTCGTGATAGTCTTTTGTGCTTTTGGATTGAAATTCCAACAAACCATGCTTAGCAAATCCTTTTTCACTGCCAATGTGAGAAACTATTAATCTACTGCCTTTACCAGAGGGTGGGGAAATACCAGTAGACCAACCTTCCATAAAGGCTTGCCTGGAGCTTGATATATTTTTATCTGACCAAATTTTTGTGAGAGTATGACCTGCGTTTACCCACGTTTCGTCCTGATAGTAAATTGGCTTTCCTTCAGCCCGAAATTTTCGTATAGATCTTAGATACTTTCTTCTCCAACATATTATCTCTTCCCGGTCAATCAAAAGTGATTTTCGGTCTGATTTCTCGCACCGGAAATTTAATTCTTTTAAAACTTGCCACAATTTGGTTCGTCCGACATGAGGCAAATCCGGGTCGTCTCTAACTTCTTGTAAAATTTTGTTTAAGTTGGGTATTTCTTTTTTGTAAAAAAATTCGTGAATTTTCCTTCGAATACCATTTTTGGCAAATTCATCAATTTCAATAGGTTTTCTCCCCCTCTTTAAGTATTCGTTTGTATTTGGGTTAGCTATACCTTGTTTTTTTCTTTCTGATAGGAACCTATATATTGTTGACTTCCCTACGCCCGTCATGTGGGCACAACTCTTGATTATGTTCTGAACAGTGTTTGTGGGATTCTGAGAAAGCAGAGCATCGTGAACGTTCAAAACAATAGTCTTCTCTCTTGGTGAATAGACAGACTTACTGACTGTACGCAACAGTACCGGTGTAAAACTTGATGATGTTGATGATGATGACGAAGCCATCGCAAGCAATCAAACAAAACAAGCAGGAACGAAAGGTACGTATATGTTTGTAGGAATATGAAAAAAAGTTACTCACGCACTGCACAAAATTCGCAAAATAAATATTAGAGACGTTAATTACTGCCGTAGACGCCGAAACACCAACGAGCCGTAAATTAAATGCGATCAAAAACGTACTAAACCTAATGAGGGTCAAACTTGCAGTGAGCTATCAACAAATTGTGTACGGACATGAATAAACACCTCAGGAACCTCCGCCTATGATTTTACGACTATTACGGCCGTTTTATGACTTGGACGCACATTTTGTGCTATCGACAAATTATGAACGGACTATAGTAATATTTGTATGAGACATGTTGGGCAGAATCATCATATTTTGGGGTCTAGAATATACAATTCAGAGATTATTCTTAATGAATCACCCTGTATGTATGTAGGAGTGTGTTTTTCGCCGTTCATTGCTTAACTCGAACTACTGGTTTACGACAAACTGAATATCCCACAAAGATAAGACCGTCTTAGAACAGCAGGGCGAGAAGACGCGATGTCACAAGTCAATTACAAATTTAAATGTGTCAAAATCATAATACAAAATTTTTGTTCTCTACACATAAAAACAATTTTAAATTTTTGTAAATAATTTCCTTCTGCCAGAGATAAACCCCGACGACTTTGAGCGTTTTTTTTTTATTTAACTAAAAGGAAAAATTATAAAAAGGACCTTGGCATCAATAATGTTCCAGTGATGCAGGTATGTGGATACCCTTGCCATATGCAAACAATTATGTGAAAAGATCGTACAAAACTTGTGGATGGAAAGCAGCGCGATGGTAAGGACATCACGTAATAATATACTTAATATCTATCATTTTCGCCCTTATCGTGAGCGATAGAAATCATTTTCCACTAGAATCTTCCGTTTCATTAGCTTAAAAGTTCTTTGCATTTCATTGACTTCTATACTCTTTGATTCCGACTATAAATTCCCGATTGACTCTGGGTTGTAGACAAACCTTGGAGGCATTGCAACAAGGTCACTCTTGTCTGGGTTCCTGGTCACTCGGGAATCAAAGGCAATGAGAGTTAGCAAATTATCTGCCTTCGGTCTCCCAACCGAACTGCGCCAATGGCTCATGAGCTTCATGCAAGATCGCTCCTTACATGTGGCAGTTGACGGTATTTCTTCTGATGCGTTTAAAACCAATGTCAGGGTCCCCCAGGGTTCCATCCTGTCCCCCACCTTATTTCTTTTACACATCAACGACCTCTTGAAAAACACCACGAACCACATTTAGTTTCGCAGACGATAGCACACTTGTCTCAACTTTCACATCCTATTGATCACTTTCGTCGAGTGGGGAACCAACACTCTTGTTCAGTTCAACGCACAGAAAACACAAAGCGCCACGTTTTTCAAGAAAGTGAATTCCTCAAATTATTCCATTACAATTTACGGAAATATCTTTAAATCAAGTCCCTCCATCTCGATTTTGGGAGTCACGGTGTCTAATAATCTGTCTTGGCATGACCATGTTGCTAATATCGCAAAGTCGGCAAGCCAGAGGCTAGGTTTTCTTTGGAAAGCTAAAAAGTTTTTTACTCCTGATCAACTGTTGACGACGTACAAGGCTCAAATCCGACCCCTACTAGAGTATTGCTCGCACATTTGGAGTTCAGCACCAAGGCATTCTCTTCGTCTTCATTCAGAAAAGGGCCATCATTCGATTGATAAACAGCTCAACTCTCACAGATACCCTTCACCCACTAGAACATATAAGAAGAGTTGCAGACCAGACATTACTCTACAGATATTTCCATGGCAGATGCTCCAGAGAAATAAAAACTCTTGTACCACCACTGGCCACATTCTGCCGAAGAACTCGGCACGCTGATCAGTCTCACCCATTTACTCTCAAGATTGACACTGCAAGGACCGATCTCCATCAAGACTCTTTCTTTTACAGGGCTGCTACCGAATGGAACAAGCTTCCAAAATTAGTTTTTCCAGAGAAATATGACTCGAAACTTTTTAAAAAGCGGGTTCACAATCATCTCCTTTTCATAATCCCTCCCCCTTCTAATAGTCGCAGTGCGGGATCAGAGCCCAAGTTCGTGGGCCCAGAGCCAGCACTAGGAATTCCCTTCTGTCTAGATAGATGGAAAATTCGGTGCTGTCTCAAAGACCAGAACTTATTGTACTGGAAAACAGAAACCAGAGACAAGTGTAGACAGATATCACATGCACAACCTGGGGCTTAATGATAGCCCTAATTGTGGATTGTGTGGAGAGGAGGAAACCAGCCTTCATATCCTTGGCCAATGCCCGGCGTACGCCTGACTAAGGCTGACTGTGCTGGGCTCAGATTTATTTGGGTCCGAGCAATTAAGGCAATTATCGATTAACGACCTGCTCCTTTTTATTGGAGGAGACACCCGTCTCCTCCAAAAAAAGGAGTGGATCGCTAATGACTGTCACAGGGAGACACAATGGACATTGTCTGAGTGCAGTTGGCTGGTTTCGGAAGGAACCGCCCCCCAGTGTATAATTATACTCTTTGGTCAGATGAAAATAGATGTACGTCTCAAATTCATCGTTGAATTCTCCATAAGTATCAGCAGACTTTTTGATAATAGAACTAACTCTATCTAAAGTTTTTTTTACTTGGACAAATTTGACTCGATTCCTGTTGCCATTGGATATAAATTGTTGAAGTAGTTCCAACAAACGTGTCTTATTTAGACGACCAATACTTTTTAATATCCTGTAGATGCAACTCTAATGTAAATATACATTTTGACGTTGAAAAATAATAATGACGAGTTTAAAAGTTGATTTACCAGTTTGGGCAGTAAATAATGAGGATGGAAGGTTTGTGATAAGGACTTTTTGGTAGATACCGTATTCCTTGGAAAAATTTTGGTATGCCAAAAAAGGAAAAGAGGTGGTTATTTGCGCGAATGTATCAGTTGTTATGATGCCAGTCATCCTGGAACCCCTATACGGCACTATTGGCAGAAAATACTTCTTTGTATGCAAAAATAATGTTTTTTTAATAATTAGAGATCTCAATAAAAAAAATTATTAAGAGAAAAAAGAGTTTTATAAAGTGTTCTGTGCTAAATACTTCAACATACGGGAAATTTCATGGGATATACGTGTTGTAACTGGATTGTTAGGTTCGTAGAAATCTATCACTGTAACTTATTTAAACAAGACAAGTATTGAAATATTAATAATGTATTTTTAGAACTTTGACCACTCAGTTTATATAATTTTGATAGTTCTATTTACATCGTTGACATGGAAAACATTTAACAACTTACACCTACTTTCTAAATATGATAAAATCTCATTTCCAACATACTCCCCCCCAAAATCAACATTTAAAACGATCTGGTATCTTCAACATTCTGCCACTTCTTGTAAAAACAGTCTCCTCTCGGTTTTCATGTCTCTGTTCTTTCCTTTCGTCTTCTTCAGTTCTTTTTTCTTGATCTACCATCTTGCTTCTGCTTTCAGAATTTTCTTCTTGTTCATTTCTTTGTATCAATTTCCCAATCTCTTCTCCTGAAGATATTTCCAAGGGGTATAATCGTTGGAATGGTCTAATGAGTTCTCCACTAGCAGTCTTGACCCTTGCAACTCTGCATACCTTATCTCTTCCTGGATATATTTCTTGGATTTTACCAAGTGGCCAATCGATTCTTTTCGTATTATCAGAACCAATCAAAACGATGTCCCCGATTTTGAAAATTCCATGTTTTCTTTTACCAATATTAACCAGTGCTGCCAAGTACTCCTTCCTAAATCGAGTTCTCATAGTTTCCCTGAGTTTTTGAATGTATCTCATTCGTTTCAAAAGATGATTTTTGTCGATGATATCTACATCAGGCGTTTCTGAAGTATTTTGTTCACTTATAAACATTGATGGGGTTAGGGGCACCAAATCATTTTGTTCTTCTGACAAATAGGTTAAAGGACGTGAATTTATTACTGCTTCGCAATCACATAATAACGTTTCTAGTTCTCTTCTATTTCTGCAAAACTATTGTCGACCTGCTCCCTAACTTTTTCTCGTTTAATTTGATAGATTTCCATTTCTACTGTTCACGGTCGCCAAATGTTGTAACTGGATTGTTAGGTTCGTAGAAATCTATCACTGTAACTTATTTAAACAAGACAAGTATTGAAATATTAATAATGTATTTTTAGAACTTTGACAACTCAGTTTATATAATTTTGATAGTTCTATTTACATCGTTGACATGGAAAACATTTAACAACTTACACCTACTTTCTAAATATGATAAAATCTCATTTCCAACAATATGAGCTTCTACAAAATTTACGTTTTTTATGAAAGGATTATTTGGTAGCTGTTTTTCGAACTAAAGAAAATTTGCAATATAATATTTGTATAGAAAACCGGAAGAAAAACATTTAAAATCACGAGTTGAATAACCTCAACCATTTTATTTTTAATTATTTTAATTTCTAAATAAAGCTAAAAATGTATTTATTTAACCACAGAAGTTTCAAAATCTTATCTACATTAGTTTAGGAGATACATGAATTAAAGTACATACGTAGGTCGGTTGGTTAGTACGAAAACGCATGACTGCTTCACACGAAATGCCCCCAAACTTCAATTGTATGGGAAAATTATTGGAGTACATTTTGGTACCATTGTCGGTGTTACTTCACTTGTCAGATTAACGGAATAACTTTAATGTTTTAAGTTAAATTTTAGTTATTCCGGGAACTATTTAAAAAATAGTTAATATATATATGCATGCACATATTTTTTTAATGCCGTAAATAATTTTTGTCGTCGAAATAAGGTTTGTCTGATTTCGAAAAATTGATTACGGGATTAAAAGAAGAATGTTCGTCTATAATATTAATTGTTTTTTATTTATTACCAGGAAGAAAGAGACTATAAAACGACGGACTACGTTTAAAATGAGGACGAAACACAAAAAGATAAAACTAGTGTACACGCAAATCAGGTATGTTATAGTCCTTCACTCGATTGACAAATATCCTCGATAATAGCACAGATTAACAAAAGCGCAAATGCGAAACTCGGCGAAAGATCAAAGGATTTTCTGATGTATGTATGGACATTTAAATGGGTTTGATTGCATTGTTGCCACTATCGTTGCTCAAATTATTTAATAACGTTTCTGTGTGATCGAGGCTTACGTCCGAACATCCCGAACGCACACGAAAGCTCTTTAAAAGCTCTTGAAATATACACGAGGATATTTAATTTGGTGTGAATGTTTATATGTTTATAGACTTTCGCATCTATCCGGTACCTAATCTGTGATAATAGTAATCTCTTAAGAACGGAAGCCGTCGTTTTGGGAAAATTTTAGAAAGCACGGAAGCGTTGGGCTTCTGATACTTTATCTGAGGTACTCGGATCACAGTTTATATAGAGATGTTCACACGCAGCTGAGCCAGACACTGTAACTGCAGCGAAGCCGCGTGTTTTTACAGAGAACGGACCTCAAATAGGAAGGGATGCTTTAGTGTGGTACACTGATGGATTCAAGATAGACAAAAGGGTTGGAGTGGACCGAATTTTAGACTTTAAAAACCCCTTGGTAATACCCCAACCATCATTCAAGCAAAATTACATGCCATAGAGACATGTGCCCAGGAGTGCATCGAAAGAAACACCCGAAGGCAGAAATCTATATTTTATCAGATAGCCAAGCAGCACTAAAAGCTCTGAAGTCATAGCCGACTTGGGACTTTAAATAATCCCTGAGACAACTGGCAGCAAACAATCAGGTTACTCTGATGTGGGTTCCAAATCACAAGGGAGTTAAATGCACGAGGAAGCAGATTGGAAGTACCGTTACTACAAAATAACTTATTGACATAATTTTTTAAATAGTATACCCTATAAATATTTTCAGTGTTTTATAATGTATTAATTTACAATAATTTACAAATACAACAGTCAAGACCGCATAATTCTACCTTTAATAATTCCAAAGTTACAGTGGCTTGAAGCTATAATTATAAAAAAAATTGTCAAAAAAGTAGTAGGTTTTTTTACCATTAATTGTTTTTAAATGTCATGAATTATTTCTCATTGTCATTAGGGAAAGGTGTTTATTGTAATTAGTTACTTTTAAAATTTAAGTGTGTTTACCGAACAGGAAAGAATAATGATCCTTATGATGCGATGTTACGGTGATCGTAACAGATCTTTTGATGAGGTAGCTTACTTATTTAATGATACGTATTCAAATCGCAACGAAATTACCAAAACTGCAGTTTGGAGGATTGTGAATTTATTAGAAGTGGGTCCAACTAAAAATCGTCCTAAAACTGGCCGACCAAAGAGCGTAACTAATGATGAAAAATCCTTGGACGTTATGCAAAGTTTTGTAGAAAATCTTTTTACATCCATTCGGAAAACTGCATTAGAACATGATGTTAGTGTGGGATCCGTCTGTAACATTATTAAGAAGAATAAGTTTTATCCTTATAAAGTACCGCCATTGCAAGAATTATCTGAAGATTATTATGACCTTCTTCTTCTTCTTCTTCTTCTTTACGTGCCTTGTCCGTTACGAACGTTGGCTATCATCACCAAGTTGTGGAGCCACGAATGTCTTCTTCTGCCGGATCCGCGTTTACTCCCTATCTTTCCTTGGACTATCAGTAGTTGTAGTAGACGGTATTTATCCTGTCTCATTAGATGACCAAGATATTCAAGTTTATGACCGCAGAATGGAATTTTGTAAAACTATAATGCAAAAGGTAGATGCAGACCCTCATTTGCTAAGAAATCAAATAGTTTCTGCAATCAGAAATGCAGTTGGTAACAATTTTAATGACATTTGGTTTCAGCAGGATGGTGCATCATCACACTTTAGTGTTGCTGTTCGATATGGCTTGAATGAAGTTTTCCAAGACAGGTGGATTGGAAGAAGGGGCACGATTGCAATCTCTCGATTGATCGCCTTTAGACTATTTTTAAAAAACATTGTGTACAAGACAAAACCTGATAATCGGGATGAACTGAGAAATAGAATATTGATAACAGCTTGTCAAATAACAAATCAGCAATTGGGTAATACCATATCATCTTTTTATAATAGACTTGGATACTGTCGAATAGAAAAAGGAAGACAATTTGAACATCTAATTAAATGAGATTAATAAGTTATTTGTTTCTGTTAATTATTTTGTTAATAAAAACGTTACCGTTAATTCTTTTTCTCAATAACTGTGAATAAATAAAGTTAGAATTATGCGGTCTTGACGGTTGTATTTGTTATTTAATAGATTATAAAAAAATTAAAATATATACAGGGTGTAATTTCTAAAATCTTCGTACGTAGGAGTTGCATTACCGAACGGTCTTACTTTTTTTATTTTCTGCTTTAATGTGTAACGAGACAGATTTTGTTGCCTCTTTTGTTGCCTCATCAGTAGCATTCCTCCTCTAGCTTGGATTCTTTTGTGACGTTGGCCTTGGCCTTTTAAATACAAGAACATCGCATTTATTTTTAATTTACTCATCTTGGCTCTGTTAATGGCTTTGTCTCTTAATTTCTGGATCAACGCATGTGAGCACATTTTTCAATAAATCCAGATGAGTTTTTAACTTTTCAAAAATGTAGCAAATTCGTTGGCAACCGATAAACGTGTATGAAAGCATTGTTGAAAGTAGATGAAGCAAAATAAGTGTGTAAAAACCGTAGCGGAAGTGGAAAGAAGTGAGGTATCCGCCTACTCCTCGTGAATCCTTTTTGGCGATTTCACTAATTTTCTTCATTATTTTTGTTTCAGGAACAGATTTAAAGGCGGATTACCCTGCCGACGTAAAAGCCGATGCCTGTGCGTTCCTTGTATTCGTAACGCAGGCGTCGAATGTAGAAATCACGCAGGTATCAAAACATTCCTTTACAACAATTCCTATTGTACTAAAACCACCAGCGAAGAAAATATTCCGCTCAAAAGCAAAAGTAGATCGGCCAAGCTCAGCTTCACAATAAAAAGGGGAGCGAATGCCACAAGGTCGATCAAAGGAATATCGAACACACGACGTAGCAACGAAAAGAAGAAGTTTAAGCACGTCGCAATCGATGCCAAAGAACCAGTACTGACGACAATATCTAAGATAGAATCGCACGTCGAAACTATCGAGCCGGCGCCGTCGGAACGAGCCAATAAAGATAAGACGGCGATGATCGGTCGAAAAAATCGAACAAAACGACCGTCAGTACCAGAATATCCCACTTACTATTTTTTTACGTCGCTTCCAGCGGCCGCTAAGGACGTTCCGACGCCCGAACACGACTCCACGAAGAACGTCGTTCCACCACTTCGCCGAACGATGCCACACACCATTGGAAGACAATCGGAAGGGTACCGTTTCTTCTCAGGTATGCCCAACGTGCAGCCGCAGCGGTGCGGCGGCGACAACGCTCGCAAACTTCCATGCGACTACTTCAAGCGTTCCAAATCCTCTGCAGACGCACCGGACAGTTACTTCTACAGTAACAGACAACGAGGCTGGTACCGTCAGACCGACGGTTGCCCAAGAAGTCCACCAAACTCCCACATCAATCCCAACATCCACGGCAATCCCAACGTCCACCTCGATCTGCAGGTGGTCAAGTTGACGCCGCAACCGAGGAACCCCGTCAAAACCAGGTACCGTCGCAGTTTGAGCTACTGCCTGGGCAGCGAACGGTCCAAACTCGACAAAATGAAGGGCATTCGCGATCGAAGCACGCGTAGCCCGTGCAGACAAGTCGTCAGACCGATCAAACCGGTTAAGCTGGAAGAAAGCAAAGAGAAAACCGATAAAAGCGACGTATCGGCCGATATTTTGCCATACAACCAAACGAGAATATTACCGACGAACGTGGGCGGATCCATTTACAGTCCCGAATTGAAATCGGAGGTGTACAAACTTCTGGCTAATTACAAGAATCCATTTTCCGTGCTGCCGACGAGACCTTTCACCGTGGCAGACGGTAGACAGCCACCGGTGGTGATCCTGCAAATAGACCCGACGGCCGGAGGGCGTCTAGGATCGTCATTCGACGCCGTCCAAAATCCAGAACGTGACGAAACGTCGTTTCAATCCAATCGAAATGCCAACGACGAGCTCGAAGAAATCGCAGACACCGACAAGACCAGACTATCAGTACAACCAGAGAAAATAAAGGCCGCCTACGAACAATTAAAGTCTAAATACACCAAGCAAAAGTCCAAATTCGAGAACGTTAGATCCAGATTTATGGACACCGGCACCAAGAACGTTTCCCCCAAACGTACGCCCCAAATCGCCAAAGACCGCGCTCCAGTCGCGACGCTGAAGAAGAATAGCAAGCTAAGACACGATGGCGCCCAAACGGATTTTCCCGTTTTCCTACCAGAGATGTACAAGCTGCCAGATGAGTATCTCAACACCTTCGACTACGACGCGTACGCGAGATATTCCGCTTTGGAGGAGGCCCGTTCTAAATTTCATAACTATGAAATGTACGACAATCCCTCTTACGAGACCTACTCGAATTCGGATCTCAGTCAGTACGACATGGAGGAGCTGGGTGAGGAACGAGGTTATCTCAAAACTTCCAACACCCTCTCGTGCCAGACGATCAGATTTGGCGAGTACGGCGATCCGAGATATTTTAGACCACACGAGGAGAATATGATCCATACGCCAAGATACGATAGATATGCACAGCAATATTTCGCCGAAGATTTACCCCCGTCGAGACTTCCGTACTCTCCACAAATGCATCAGAACGAGGAGTTGTGCATTCCGACATACGCGCCTTTTAGACACGACGACGACATCACCGTGCCGACGTTCAGATCCCAGTACACCTCGTTCACTCCTTCGTACCAAAGGAACATCTTGCCCAACGCTTACGGACAACCGGATCTCTTCCACAACCAGCTGGATCCTAGAATGAACATACAACCTCAATTTTACTCAAATCCCATGCAACCCGTGGCCGCGTACCCGACGTTCGTCGTGCCCGAAAAGCTCAACTTCAATTTCAAACACACCGAAAGTACGCAAACCTCCAATCTGACCAATAGCGTCGACGTCGCCGTTCGATCTGGAAACGATTCCAACGAAAAGACTACGGCGTCCATAGGAACGACCAAATCCACGTTGATCGGCAACCCGAAGGAAGCTGATAAAAATAATGCTCCTATAAGCAAGGCGGTGCAAAACACTGCCTTCAATGTTCAAACTAAAGTCACGCGTGCCGTATCCGCGAGAAAAATCAGATCCAAATCCGTGGAATACGCGACGAAGATCAAATATCAAAGCACGCAATCGGAGGAGTATGCCAAACCGCCGAAGGTCGACCAACCGATGCAGACGGAGTCGCAGAACTGTAACGACACCAAAATATCCAAATGTTTCGGTCCAGACGAACTCACTTTGATCGATACAATCAAAGACGACTTTAGGAAGGGTCCTGACTCCAAAACGACCGTAACGACAGCCTACATGCACATGGACCTTCTGGCGCCCCGAGATCCCGTCTTGGTGAGCAAAACGGTAGCTCACAAACACCACCAACACTCCTTCGACAAGAAGAAACACAAGGGGCAAAAGTCTCGTAAGAAATCCAGAAGCGAAAGCCCCAGATCCAGAGTGACAGACAGGAAGAAGCTGTTCGACGTTAAAACGCATAAAATCTCCATGCCGAAAACGACGTCTGTCAAACTCAAATCAACGGCGACGATCATGAAACCGAAACGCCAGGATTCGATGAAAACGACGAACTTAATGTACCTAGAGGACGTCAACGAGAACAAGCGAAAACAACTGATGGCGCCGCCGCCCTCCAAATCGATCATTAGCAGATCGACCACAATCTTCAACTCCCCAGAAGCTTATTACAAATATTCGATGGACGGTTACGTGGGGCCGAATCAATCAGCTCAAACCATCGTGTCCGGTTTGGTGTTGGAAACCCAACTGGATTCGCTGCTCTACCCAAAGTTGGTCATCGACGAGACCACCTCCACTGGCAACTTCACCAAGACGAGCAGAACGTCCACGCTTCAAAACGACGGAAAGCAGGTCTATATGGTTTACTACGAAAGCGGTACGTTCGCTCGGCAGACGAATATGCAAGAGACGAATCCCAAGAATTCCTCCTGTCTCGATTCCATTTGTGAGAAAAGCGAACCTCACACACCCAAATGCAAGGACGAATTTATACAAATCCACATTTCCAGCGATAGTTTGGACGCTCGAGAATCGGACGGTAACGTGGAGGTAATGTTGAGGGAGCTTAAGAACGTCTCTACTGGATGTACGTCGCAAAAATCGCTGCAAACCTTTGGTTCGCGCAACGCTTTCGCAAGATCGCCAAGTAGTTGCAAAGCACGTGGTGGAAATCGCGATTCAAACGTCATCGACACGACAGAGAAGTGCTGTTCCTGTTCCGAAAATAGTTCGAATGTGACGGGGTCGTTATTGAGGAGCGAACCGTCGAATTTTGCTTCGAACAGCATCAAACGAGACAGAGAATGCTGGAGTTCGGAAGTATCGGGTTGCTGTGACGTTAAATGCTGCGAGAGCTGCAATCAAACGGACATATCCTTCGGATCCATTACGAAGGAGCCGATCGTTAACGAACGCGTTAGACGCGGCTCGAAGCCGCAAACGAATAATGCTTGCAAACATTTGGATACCGATTATTTCTATATCGAATGTTGTGATTCGTTCAATTCGACGAACAGTCACGAAGGAATCGACGTCGAAGTATCGACCAGCACGGAAGAATTAGAAACAAAACAAGAAACTCACGAGTACAAAAAGTGCTCCTACCAAAGGGTACTGCAATTGGATATATCCAATTATGACTATGACTTGGCAGATCAAAAAACCGTTCAAGCGTGACTCGAAACGTCGATAAATTGAAACGCGGCATCGATTGAGGAGACGTTTTTGGAAACTTTTTTAAATTTGTCACTCGAAAACTCGAAATTGTATTACGAGAAATATTTTGAAGGAGCCGAAACGTCTTTACTTCACTTATTTATGTTTTACGTAAGTAACACTTTAACAGCAAAAAATGCGGAAAGATTTTTGAAAAACGAATGGTTTGACAAAAAGGTTTGTAAAACATTCTTTAATATCCATTTTAAAACAAAATTAAACACGTTTTGAATTTTAAAATTTTTAAAAAACAAATATGTTATGCAATAAAAAATTGCGTGCTAAATAAATTTACAATTAGAACGTAAATAAACGCATTTATTTTATGTACTATAATTAATTTTTAATTCTTAAATTTTGTCTGTAAAATATTTTTAAAAAAATTATGTTATTTTCAAAAAAAATTGCTGTTTATTTTTAATGTAAGTATTTAAATAAAATGTATGTCTAAACATAATGTCTATTAAAACATCCATTAGCACCTAAATTCCTAATTCTTAAATTTTATTTTAAATAATACGTTTGTGTTAAAATTTTTTTTCCAAATTTATTATTATTTATTTTAAAACAAAATTAAACGCAATTTAGATTTTAGGTTTTTACAAAATGGAAATTTTTCTTTTCAATTTTGCAAAATTAATTAATTTAAAAATAGAATGTAAATACACGCATTTATTTTGGGTGTTATAATTAATAATGTCTGGATATTTAATTTTTTTTTAATGTAAATATTTAAACAAAATGTGTGTCTAAACAAAAGGTGCATAAAAATATTCTTCAGTAACCATTTCAAAAACATTTTAAATTAAAAAATTGAAATTTTTTTAATGTTTTTTTAATTTTACAAATTTAATTAATTATTTAGCAACTTAATTCTTTTTCTTGAGACGCCCCCTACATTTTTAGTTTGAGTTTGGGATTTTGCCACTTTTTATTATTAATTTTTTTCCTATCGACACATATTCTTATAGAAAATTGAACGCTCTACAAAAAAGATTTTCTATAGCTTTTTGATTAATTTACTCTCTCAATAATTATTCGGGGTGAAAGTGGAGCTCTAGGGTAAAAAAATTGCAAAAAAAAATCTGAAATACCTATTGTTTTTCATCTTCGTTTCTTGCTACAATATTAATATATTTTTCGGTCAATTTTTACATCTCTTTCTGCAGTATCATTAACTACTCTTAAATGTTTAACAATCGCTAAGCCTCCTAAATATCCGGGATCCTCCAACCATCTACTGCTGTCTAGCTGTTAGCCTTAAATATCCCCTCTAAAACGAACTCAAGCCCATTTTTGTCACTATAATAGTTTCAAGATAATTTTCAAAAATTCGAGAAATAAAATTTTTTTTAATTTTTTATAACTTCCGAAAAAAAAATTTAATTTTTTTCCTTCGCTTAATGATTAAAGAAAACTTCTGTCGAAAATATATCTAAATCGAAAAGAGTCGATTCCAGCGATCGGTCTATTTGACATGGAATGACCTCTATTTTTTAATGTGTACCTCTCGCTTTTACCCCTTTCTTGCTAGCAGATAACACTCGTAAAACTAGAGCGTCTGCATGACGAAAAACGGAAAATTACAAAGTCAAAGACCGCTTCACAACGTTTTAACGTTGTAGTCTCTTTTTCGTTGATTGATCCCCAAAGTGATGATTTACAGTGTTGTTTGCTTTGCCTTTTTTTTCCTTCGCTCGTAATCTCGTCTAGACAAGAGACGAAAACGAATTTCGTGATACACCTAAGTGGGTAAGAGGTGCTTCGAAAATAAGGAACCAATAAACAATCATTTACATTATACTCTGGGACCAGTTAGAAAGTTTTCTGAACCAACCAACAAGACACCAACTGCAAGTTTGCAGAAGAAAGAATAGCTGGTTCAATAGCACTTTCAGAAAGCCATCAGATGTACTAACAAGGCAGCGGTCAGTGCTTTTACAGACCATCAGTTTTTGCCAATCATCGACATCATTTGGAGAATTAAAACAATCTACACTCAAGATAAATGTACCATATTTCAGATGTATTTGATCCACGCAAAATAAGCCTAAAGAAGTACTTTTCAGAAGACACCAAAATATACTATCGAGATCAGTACTTTTGTAGTTTATATTTATATTTTCAAAAAACGGATATTTTTTGCAATTTTTTTTTATTTTTCCAAAACTTCTGTGTTAAATATGTAAATTTAAAAATAGGACGTAGCTACATGCATCTAATTTAGGCACTATAATTAATATTTAATGTTTAAATATTGTGTATTAAAAAAAATTATGAAACTGAAAAAAATTGCAATATTTTAATTTTTAAATATCATTTCGACAGAATATTTTAAGAGATGTGAGTATCCAAAGTTATGATATAAATTAAGGATTTTGTGTTTTACGTTTTTTTTTTTTTAAAAACTTATTTAGATAAATATACTTTTACTTGTTTTTGTTTCTATTAAAATGTGCACCACAATTTATTTTTGTATTAAAAATATGTAAATTTAGAATAATGTTGTTGCTTAGTTTTTTTTTTGTAAAATTTTAGTGTAGGTACTCGAACAACTAAAAGTTAAAGTTTGAACTTTAAAACAAACAACAATAATAACCAAAATATCAAGTTATAAATGAACTGACAATAAACAAAAAAAAATTGGTTAATTAATGTTTTAAAATAAATAATGTAATGAATCGGCTTAATTTTTGGAACACTTTATACGTTTTTAATCTAAGTAATAAATTTCGGGGGGGTGGGGGGTAGGTGTCAGGGAAGAAAGATTTTCCCCACTATGAATATTTAAATTTTTATGTAGGCAGTAATAAAGCTACACTTTATATAACATTTTAGACATCCATTAATTTATTTAAAAAAAATTGCTGATGTTTTTATTTTTAGTAACGAATTTCAAGGGGTGGCTTTTCAAAATTGTCAATTAATGATTATTTTAAAAATTTACAAAATAATTTTTTTTGTTTTAGGAAATAATAAAAAAATATTAATTATAAAAAAAATAAATACAATCAATAAATGAGCGTTTCTCATATTTGAATGGCATCTTAATTTTTGGAACACTTTATACGTTTTTAATCTAAGTAATAAATTTCGGGGGGGTGGGGGGTAGGTGTCAGGGAAGAAAGATTTTCCCCACTATGAATATTTAAATTTTTATGTAGGCAGTAATAAAACTACACTTTATATAACATTTTAGACATCCATTAATTTATTTAAAAAAAATTGCTGATGTTTTTATTTTTAGTAACGAATTTCAAGGGGTGGCTTTTCAAAATTGTCAATTAATGATTATTTTAAAAATTTACAAAATAATTTTTTTTGTTTTAGGAAATAATAAAAAAATATTAATTATAAAAAAAATAAATACAATCAATAAATGAGCGTTTCTCATATTTGAATGGCATCTTAATTTTTGGAACACTTTATACGTTTTTAATCTAAGTAATAAATTTCGGGGGGGTGGGGGGTAGGTGTCAGGGAAGAAAGATTTTCCCCACTATGAATATTTAAATTTTTATGTAGGCAGTAATAAAACTACACTTTATATAACATTTTAGACATCCATTAATTTATTTAAAAAAAATTGCTGATGTTTTTATTTTTAGTAACGAATTTCAAGGGGTGGCTTTTCAAAATTGTCAATTAATGATTATTTTAAAAATTTACAAAATAATTTTTTTTGTTTTAGGAAATAATAAAAAAATATTAATTATAAAAAAAATAAATACAATCAATAAATGAGCGTTTCTCATATTTGAATGGCATCTTAATTTTTGGAACACTTTATACGTTTTTAATCTAAGTAATAAATTTCGGGGGGGTGGGGGGTAGGTGTCAGGGAAGAAAGATTTTCCCCACTATGAATATTTAAATTTTTATGTAGGCAGTAATAAAACTACACTTTATATAACATTTTAGACATCCATTAATTTATTTAAAAAAAATTGCTGATGTTTTTATTTTTAGTAACGAATTTCAAGGGGTGGCTTTTCAAAATTGTCAATTAATGATTATTTTAAAAATTTACAAAATAATTTTTTTTGTTTTAGGAAATAATAAAAAAATATTAATTATAAAAAAAATAAATACAATCAATAAATGAGCGTTTCTCATATTTGAATGGCATCTTAATTTTTGGAACACTTTATACGTTTTTAATCTAAGTAATAAATTTCGGGGGGGTGGGGGGTAGGTGTCAGGGAAGAAAGATTTTCCCCACTATGAATATTTAAATTTTTATGTAGGCAGTAATAAAACTACACTTTATATAACATTTTAGACATCCATTAATTTATTTAAAAAAAATTGCTGATGTTTTTATTTTTAGTAACGAATTTCAAGGGGTGGCTTTTCAAAATTGTCAATTAATGATTATTTTAAAAATTTACAAAATAATTTTTTTTGTTTTAGG
This sequence comes from Agelastica alni, assembly GCA_950111635.1. Classification (NCBI taxonomy): domain Eukaryota; kingdom Metazoa; phylum Arthropoda; class Insecta; order Coleoptera; family Chrysomelidae; genus Agelastica; species Agelastica alni. Next base: position 5,144,704 of record OX467719.1, on the reverse strand, counting down.
AAATAATAAAAAAATATTAATTATAAAAAAAATAAATACAATCAATAAATGAGCGTTTCTCATATTTGAATGGCATCTTAATTTTTGGAACACTTTATACGTTTTTAATCTAAGTAATAAATTTCGGGGGGGTGGGGGGTAGGTGTCAGGGAAGAAAGATTTTCCCCACTATGAATATTTAAATTTTTATGTAGGCAGTAATAAAACTACACTTTATATAACATTTTAGACATCCATTAATTTATTTAAAAAAAATTGCTGATGTTTTTATTTTTAGTAACGAATTTCAAGGGGTGGCTTTTCAAAATTGTCAATTAATGATTATTTTAAAAATTTACAAAATAATTTTTTTTGTTTTAGGAAATAATAAAAAAATATTAATTATAAAAAAAATAAATACAATCAATAAATGAGCGTTTCTCATATTTGAATGGCATCTTAATTTTTCCCGATATATTTTAATAAGATAAACATTCCAATGTTTAAAAAAAAAAAAGTAAATTGTGGGAAGCGTGGGTGATAAAGAGTTAGTTCTCTTTGCAATCTAGATTTAATTCGATAAAAAATGCGTTCAGCATCTGATCAAATCGGACCTGCTGAATTGAAAATATTTGATAAATTTGATGGAAATTATTACTCTTTTGTTGGTTTTTTTATGCATGTTTAATATCCTCAAATTGGGATAAAAATAATGTGTAATGATCGTGTTGTAAATGTCCTTTGTCCCAGACTGAACTGATTTGTTAATAAAGATTAAAATCTTATATTTTAGTTTCCTTACTAATAATCTCACGACTAGCTAAACCGAAAACTAGTCCACCGGTACTGTGTTCCCACAGAACAAACTATTTTCTCTTATAAATGACTCGCTATATGTGCAGTTAATTGCCGCAGATCATTTCCCACACATGTTCGATTGGTGCAAAGTCAGGAGAGCGAGAAGGCCAAGGCCACTGTTTTGCAGTATCTTGAAGACCGTCGTGAAAACACCGATTCAATATATTTTGCACACTTTTCATTTTAGACACCCCAACTACTCAAATCTGATCTTCATTACAAAAAAAAACCATAAAACTGTAAACGGTGTAAGTAAAAACTAGAAATAAAAAGGGACGTCGATTTTTTTGATTCGTCTGAAACACACCAACCGGAAATGCGATTTTCATTATTCTCCCCACAGTCTCGCCGACAGCCCCAACCCCGACGCCGTTGGGCGTGGTGTCTATCGTGACGTCATTTTCATTGACGACGGCGGCGAGCGACGCCCCGCGCCCCAGCGGCTCTAGTACGACGCCAGACGTCGGCTATCGACCCGCAGAGGTCAACAGTCGCTCCTCTCGCCCTTCCTGCCCCCCTTCTTTGCAGCAAAACGCGTGCATCCAGAGCCGCCTCCGCGCCGCTGCCGGCTACTTCGATATTTGCGAATATTTCGCTATTTTTCTCTTCTAGTCGTAGAATAAATTTGTACAGCCGTTAGAAAATTAGGAAGCGACGCCTTTCCTTTACATCCCGATAATACTCGCTACAAAAATATATCCTCGTAGCAATAAATAACGGACGCTTCTATGAATAAGATCTCCGACGAACGAACAATTCCAATTGTTTTGCATCGATGTGTGTGCCACTCGGCTAGCGCCGCGACGCCGGCGGCTGGGAATATGCGTCTCGACGACGGAGGCGCCTGCGCCTCGATACATCTCTGTCTATTCAGTGGCGTCATTTAGAATGCGCGTAATTTTTTTCCAATAGACTCGCCTTGTTTTTTCCAATTGTTTAATTTGTATTATAATCGATTTAAATTTCTACTGGTAATTAAACTAACGATTCCAAATGTATGTTTACCAGGTCTGACGATAAAGATCTAGAGCTTTGTCTTCAAGACACATTTTGACAACTTAAATGTCCCTTAACATCTTCTTCTTGGTGCCATGACCGTTTAACGATCGTTGGCGATCATTCTGGCTATCATGTTTGCAATCATTATTTTGTTGGTAGCAGCTCGGAAAAGTTGTGTAGTGGTGAGACCAAACCATTGTCTAAGATTTTTAAGCCAGGAAGTTCTTCGTCTGCCGGGGCGTCTCTTACTATTAATCTTACCCTGTATTATAAGATGTAGAATGTCATACTTTTCTGGGTGTCTCATGATATGTCCGAAATATTCAAGTTTTCGTTGTTTTACAATATTGAGCACTTCTGTATCTTTATGCATTCTTCTAAGCACCTTTTCTTTGTGATCTTTTCCACCCAACTTACTCTTAGCATTCTCCTGTACAACCACATCTCGAAAGCTTGTAGACGTTTGAGCGTGGCTTCTGTTAGTGTCCAGCTCTCGACTCCGTACAAAAGAACTGTAAAGACATATGCTCTAATCATCCTCATTAGCAGGGCAATCGATAGATCGTGACCGGTAAAAAGTTTTTTCATGCGAATAAATGTTGTCCGGGCACACTCAATACGTATTTTAATTTCAACTGATGGATCCCAGTCCTCGTTTATCCTGCAACCAAGGTAGCTCGCACTTGAGACCTTGTCTAATTGTGTTCCGTTGACGTAGACACTAGCAACTTGATTGTGAATTCCTTTGCTTATTAGCATGTATTTGGTTTTTGCCGAGTTTATTTTCAAACCAAATACTACGCAAGCTTCAGTTATCCTAATAATAAGTCTCTGTAAAGCATCGATGGACTGCGCGAGTATTAAAGTGTCATCCGCGTATCTTACGTTGTTGATAATTTGTCCATTTATGACAACTCCCAAATCCGTGTCTCCTATGGCCTGCCCAAATAACTCTTCAGAGTACAAATTAAAAAGGAGTGGAGAAAATATACATCCCTGTCTCACACCTTTCTTCACTTCAACATCTTCCGTCAGGTGACCGTTAATTCTGACTTTGGCAGACTGGTGCCAATATAAATTACCTATCAAGCGGATATCTTAAAATATGTCATATTATATTTTAAAAAGTCTGCTGAAGAATACTCGTTCATTTGCTAAAAACCAAAATGTGTCATTTGCATGTAAAGAAACTTAATGTATACAAAATTATTTACAAATATTTGTGAAATTTAAACATAATGCATTTTTTTCATTACACAGGGTGCATCTTTAATACATACATATTACACTTCCTCTACTTTCATCAGTGCTCTCATACATGCTCGTCAGTTGTTGGTACTCTTGACCTGGCCCTTCTTCAAAACAATGTCGATCTGATCGAGATCGATGTTCGCCGAGGTCGACCTCTACTGACTTGTCCATTCACACTCGCCTAATAAATTTATTTCGTCAATCTTCCTTCATCCATCCTTTATACGTGTCCAAACCATCTAAGCATTCTTTTATCTATCGTTGTAACCACATCTTCTTTTACACCACAGCGTTCTCTTATTTCACTATTCTTTACTTTATCCAACAAAGTCACTCCGGCTATACTTCTTAAACTACTCATCTCCGCAGCATTAATCCTAAGTTCATGCCAAACCCAATATTCACTACCATACATATGTGTAGTAACCAACACACCTTTATGCACAACCAGACGTGCCTCTTTCTGGCTGGTCATAAAGTTATGCAGTGCCCCATTCATTTGTTTTCCTGCCAACACCCTTCGCTCAATGTAACTGTCATACTTTCCACCTCTCGTAAACTTTGAACCCAAGTACACAAATTCATTTACTTGTTTCACTCTTTCTCCCTTAATCGAAACTTCACAGTTTGTCATGCTTTCTTCTCTTTCAAAAACTATTACTTTCGTTTTGCTTACATTTATTATCATTCCTTTGATTTTTAGGGCATTATGCATAACATTAACCATCGCCTGCAACTACTCTTCGGATGACGCTAATATGACTTGATCATCGGCGTAAAGAAGGCATTTGACGATCAAATTATTCATTTTCAATCCATACGCACTCTCTTTAAAAACTTTTAAATAATCGTCTATGTATAAGTTAAACAGTCATGGCGAAGCCACACATCCCTGTCTCACACATTTTTCGAAGTTAAACCAGTCCGTGCAAGCTCCGTTTATACTGACCCAAGCAGTGGAATCTCCGTGAAGTGATTTCAGTGCTCGTATTAAACTACCGCTCACCCCATACATAGACAATGTCGGCCATTAATAATGGGAAATAATTAAACTGGAGAATATTGGGTTCAAAATAATAAGATTTAACCCAAATCATTTGGAAAAAAAAATGTGTCTCCTGTCTGAGTTACAGGGCATTTTATTTAATAATTTAAAAATGATTTGTCCCTATTACTTTTGAACTGTTTTACTAATATTTTCATACTTGGCAGGAAGTGTAGACACTGCAAAACTTACTAAAATATGGTAAATAAACGTTTCTGACTAGGTACTACCAGAGGCGTTAGACAGTGGCAAGTCAGAAATTGACCCTTCCTAAATTCTACGCCACTGGCGGATTTGTCATTTTAGCTAAATTTTTTTATGCTCCAATACTTACGATAAAGTCATTTTTTTTCGATAATTTTAAAGTTAAACATAACGTTGCACAATTTTAATGTGTATTTATTATGGCGGTATTTTTAGGTCATGGGTTTACATTTATTACGCAAATTAAACTTTTAAGTTAATTTTTTAGGTTTAATAAAAAGCTTAACAAATAATTTTATTTAAATTCAAAAATTAATTTCTTAAAAAAAACACCCTCTGGTGGATCAATTAAAGGCATTATATAAAAAAATTGAGCCAAAAATTTAAAACAGAACGATTTTTCAAAATATTGTCAATTCATCATTTTTCGAAAAAAATAATTTAAAATATGTTTTTTATCACAGCCTTAAATATCTCCTTTAAAACGAACTTAGCCCATTTTTGTAATTATAATAGTTTCAAGATACTTAGAAGATAATTTTCAAAAATTCGAGAAATGGAAAAATTTTTAGTTTTTTATAACTTTCGAAAAAAAAATTAAATTTATTTCCTTCGTTTTATAATTAAAGAAAATTCATCCAAATCGAAAAGAGTCGATTCCAGCGATTGGTCGATTTGACATGGAATAAATATTACTCTCGCTTTTACGTCTCCAAATTGGCCCTTTCTTGCTAGCAGGTAACACTCGCAAAACTGGAGCGTCTGAATGACGAAAAAACGGAAAATTGCAAAGTCAAAGACCGCTTCACAACGTTCGGCGATCTCTTTTATACTTTGTAGTCTCCTTTTCGTCGAATGGTCCCCAAAGTGATGATTTACTGTGTTGTTTGCTTTTGCCTTTTTTTTTCTTCACTCGTAATCTCGTCTAGACAAGAGACGAAAACGAATTTCGGGCTACACCTAAGTGGGTGAGAGGTGCTTTGAAAATAAAGAATCAATAAACATTTTATTAATAACGAATCATTTACATTATACTCTGGGAACAGTTAGAAACGTTTCTGAACCAACCAACGACACACCAACTGCAAGTTTTTAGAAGAAAGAATAGATGGTTCAATAGCACTTTCAGAAAGCCATCAGATGTACTCACAAGGCAGCGGTCAGTACTTTTACAGACCATCAGTACTTCCCAATCATCGACATCATTTGGAGACTTAAAACAATCTACACTCAAGACAAATGTACCATATTTCAGATGTATTTGATCCACGTTTTACGTTTTAGAAGACACCAAAATATACTCTGAGACCAGTTAGAACGATATCTGAATCAAAAAAAGACACACAAGATAAACACTTGTAAGATATATTTGGATCCACCGTGTATGCAAGGAGAGCTTTTTGGGTACACGAGCACATCTGGAGATCAGGTTTCTAAAGAAAAAGGACGAGAAGGGTGCGGGATACGGCGGCTGGCGGCAGTCTTCATGAAGGGACGACATTAAAGAGAGACATTTTTGGTGATAGATGGATAGTTTGAATACGCTTTACGATAAATATAGTTTTTGAATAAAATACGTTTTTATTATTTCTTACACACTTCTCATGGATCATCTATATAGTAAATAAAATCTATTTAAAATGTCAAACGAATTTAAAAATAAACTCAAAGTAGGCGCCGTTGTGAAAGCCTCTGTCAATGCTTTGTCTGACCCTCAGTACGCGTTAATCAACGACGAAGTCTTGAGACTCCAGACACTCCATTGAAGACATCTTGCGAACTATCTAAGTCTAAGAAAATATTTTTTGATTTGTTGTTAGTTTTTTTACTATACTCGTATGCAGATATGGAAAAATATTTGTGGAACATAGAGATTTCAATGTACAACAGACAGCTGGACGAAATCTAGTAGACCAGCATAACATATAAACAATTTTGGCGATAATAATCAAGAAATTCACTACACGACTCTAATTTGAATTGTCCCCACTTATCCACATGTGTTTTCGACGTTACTAATCAGTATGAAACTGTTAGCGACGGTGTGTACGTCTGACTTATCAGAAAAGATATCCAAAAAAAAACATTACAAATCTAATGTATTAAAGGTTGAAATAAACAACCTTATTGTGTCAAACAATAGTCAAATCTGTGAAACAGAGATAATCTTATATCGCCGAGTAGATTTGGTGTAATGTTGGCACAAAATTGGAATATTTTCTCACTTAATCCCTTAAGATTCTTATCTTTTTCAAATTCGTGACAATGAGCAAATTCTTCCAGGTATCCAGAAAAAAAAATCATTTGGAGATAAATCTGAAGATCTGAGAGGCCACGTGATCGTACCACGTGTAGATATTATACGATCAGGTAATGTCGTTTGAGAAATTGTGTCGCTGCTCGTGCATTGTATCTTGAACAACCATCCTATTGAAACCAAATCTCCCCAAAATTAATAGGAGCTTAACTATCGAAATAATTGATCTTTCGGAAGCTGTAGATATTTGGCAGCGCTTGGGTTACCGTAGATAAAGCAGGGACTTATAAATAGTCTTCTAAAATTCCTGCCCGAATCTTAACCTTTTGTGGGAATTGAGCACGCGCAGGAATACTCAGATGCTGATTTTTACTAGACCAATAACTTACAACGGATGGATTGTGTTTTCTGTTTAAAGAAAACGATGACTCGTAGATATGTAAATAATTTTCAGTTTATTTTCCATCATGGTTTCACAATATTCCATGTTTTACAAATTTGGCTACTGTTTGGCACAACAAGTTGGTTTATTTGAACCTTTAGTACATTACACTGTCACGTGCCTATTTTTTCCTTCTACAGTTCTATTATTAATTGGGTCTCTTCTGATAGTTTCGTATTCCTTAGTTACTCGTAAGTAGGGTTGCATACCGTATTTTGTTGTAACTTTAATATATCATCCGTTGTAAATAGTGTTGCATACCTAGTAGTGATAGGATTATTGTTTGGTTTGCATTTCTGTGTGGATGGGGCTGGCTAACAGCACGGAGAAGATTGTGGGTTGACGTTTATTCCGTGTGATTTCTTGATTTCCGGCCTAGGAGTGTCAGTCGTTGGGTGAGATTCTTCGAAGTCGGGTGTTGGTGAGAATTGTTGGGATGGTGTGATATTAGCACGTGAGCAGAACCTCTACGGTTTTTTCTTTCATATCTGGCTGTATTATTAATTCTGATATCCTTTGCGAATGATATCATTCTTATCAAGGTTTAATGCGTCATGAACGGTTATCGAGCCATCTCGTACCTCTCTGTCTTTGATAAATAAACGTGCGACCTTCTAATTCGCATTAAGAGGATAACAAGCATATTTGTGTCGACACATTTTTATATAAGAGAAAATTGAAATACTGCTTTGATATCCTGTTAGCACTTCGACACGCCTATTGAAATTGAAATACGAATGGTAAATATGGTTTGTTGACTTTTTCGATGAAAGACAAATGGAATGGGGTAAATGACGAGAAAATAATGAGTCTATGAGCGCATTTCGATGAAGACGAAGTAGAAGAAATAGAAGAAAATACGAAGACAAATAATCTGATTAAAATTATAATATATTAAATAATTATAATAATATTAAAAATATCAGTGGTCTGAGTGCGACCTGAGAGGTCCACACGACTAACTTCCCAGTGGAAAGAATGAAAAAATACCGTATGTTTTGTTGTTATAATTAGTATTATAAAAAACGATTTCAAATTGTTTATAACAAATTATAATTGTCATTAACAATATTCTGTTTATGTCAACCGTATTATTTTAAACTTTTTCTTATCATTTCATAAGCGGGAGCTATTTTCAATTTTTTTTTAATTATTATGATCAATTATCATTTGTTGGTAACTATATTCAATTGTTATAATAATGTTTAATTATTACTAACAATAAATTTTTAAGTTTATAGCGTCTTCAATGCTATTCTCTCGATACTGACACAACTTTAAAATTCTCCAATTCCTATTTTTGTTTTTTAAATCTATCTATCTCTTTTTATGAAATTTTGTCGTCATATTTTTCTTACAAATATTCCTAACGAGCAATAATCATATTATTCAAAAAATCTTAAAATTCTGTATTAATAATAGTATAATTTATAAATTGCAAAATTCAGGTAGTTTACGATTTTTTTTAAGTTTTTTGATTCTCCATAAAAAATAGCTTGAGCGATTTTGCTGAAAATCTAATCATTTTTAAGTTACGTAATTATGCGTCGAATGCAATTGGTCCCACGTCGATATCATTTTTTGTTCTTGAGATATAATCGAGACGAAAAATAATTCCGAAAGTCTACCATCTTTTTTTCTTCTTCTTTTTCTTATAATAGGACCTGGTCCTGTTTAGTCCGTTGCATTTAGGCTAATTCGGAGCTCTTCCTGTGACGCTGAGCTTCAACTTTCGTATCAAATCTTGGTTGGTCTGCCTACCGTTCTTCGCGAGTTTGGTTTTTGCGACATGGCCCACTTTGCCCACCTTTCATCTGGCATCCTTTCCACATCCTTTCCACATATTACTACATCCTGTATTTCTAGTTCTTTTCTGATATCCTGGCTTCTTATTCTATCCCTGAGGGTAACACCCTTGATGGTTCTTAGTATTTTCATTTCGTTCGTTTTCATTATTCTTTTCGTTGTTGATATTTCAGCTCTGGTTTCTATGGCGTACGTTACACATGTTTTATAAATCCTCAGCTTGCTTTTTGTACTCATTTTATTTCGCCATATAATATCACTCAGGTATCCGCCGACTCTTGTTGCTTTTATGGCTTGTGTTCGTGCTTCTTTCGCTTGATACCTCCACTCCTAGGTAGTTGAATCTTCTCACCTGCTGGATTTTCTTGTTGTCGACTACCAGTTTGCACCTTATGGGTTCTTTAGAGATAACCATTGACTTTGTTTTTTCTGTTGCGATGTTCATGTTAAATTTGTATGCTGTTATTGTTGTCTTGTATAGCAGGCGTTGTAGGTCGTTTTCATTCTCTGCTATAAGGATTGCATCGTCTGCATAGCATAATACTTTAATGGTGCGATAGCCCATCCTATATCCAGCGTTCACTTTTTTAATATTTTCGATGATTTGGTCCATAATGATGTTGAACAGAGTAGGACTAAGGCTGTCACCTTGTCGTATGCCCGTATTGATTTGCACTTCCTTAGACAGTCCATCGTTCGTTTTTATTCTTGTCCTACTTCTGCTGTTCAGTTCTTGTATAATTCTTTGGTACCGGTAATCGATGTTGTTCTAGTCTAGAATCTTGATTACGTCATCCAGTCGGACCCTGTCGAAGGCCTTGGTTAAATCCACAAAACAGAAAAACAGGGGCTTGTTAAATTCTATCGATTTTTCTATCATTCGGCGTAATATGAAAAGGAAAAAGCGTTTGTACCAACGCTACAAGATTTTCAGCATAGTTTTTTTTTTAATTCAAAGTATAAGAAATGTTTATAACTTTTTATAAATTTAAACGAATACTCTTAAGATATTTATTTGTACGGAATTTGCGTTACGATTATCTTGACGAAAGGTTACATTTAATTACAAAAAGGACGATTTCGTTGGAGGAAATGATCGTTATAGTTTGCTATTTCTAACCGCAACGAAACAAGGTTTAGAAACGTTTTCATGAATTTAAATTAATAACAATACCATTTTTATAAATAAATCAATGAAAGGTCGCTAAAGTGACTCGGCCATCGAATAACGGGGTCTTTTTTAATTGATGTTTAAAATATTTTTAATATCTAGGCGAACACTTAGCATAATAATCGCAGGAATTCTTCTCTTTATTGGAACAAAGAAAATTATTTATAGTTTTAGTCCTTTTTTTACATGTGTAAGGAAAATACGTACATACATATGTATATAGTCACGTCTTTTTACCGTAGGGGTATGCAGAGACCACTTCCTTCCACTTGCTACGGTTCTTACACGCATCCTTTGCTTCATCTGCTTTCATCACTGCTCTCATACATGCTCGTCGGTTGTTGGTACTCTTGACCTGGCCTTTCTTCAAAACAATGTTGATCTGATCGAGATCGATGTTCGCCGAGGTCGACCTCTACCGACTTCCGTCCATTCACACTCGCCTTATAAATTTATTTCGTCAATCTTCCTTCATCCATCCTTTTTACGTGTCCAAACCATCCAATCATCCTCTTTCTAGCTGTGACGATATTAAAACAAGCTGAAACGAAGATTAACTTAGTCCAAAAGATATTAACCAAGCTACTGAAAAAAATCTTCGTATTTTTCCTCTTTACTTGTGAAAAGACCAAAATAAGACTTAATTCAAAAAATCTACAAGCTAAAACGAAGCTGAACTTAGTCTGAAAGATATTTACCAGGCTACAAAAAACAATCTTTTTTCATAGTCTTCCTCTTTACTTGTGTAAAGACCAAAATAAGACCTAATTCAAAAAATCAACAAGCTAAAACGAAGCTTAACTTGGTCCAAAGAATATTTACCAAGCTACAAAAAACAATCTTTTTTCATAGTCTCCCTCTTTACTTGAGTAAAGACAAAAATAAGACTTAATTCAAAAAATCAACAAGCTAATACGAAGCTTAACTTGGTCCAAAAGATACTAACCAAGCTACTGAAAACAATCCTTCCAAAACAATCTTCACGGTCCTCTCTCTAGCTGCGCGTGGACTTAAATAAGTTTTATTTTTATGTAGCCGAACTCGATCCAGATCAGCAATCACGCTATACCAAACAATCTACTTTCTAGCTTTGTGAGGACCAACACAAGCTATTTATTTACGAAGCTTGGCTCAGTTCAACAACCAATCTATCTCTCTCAGTAGTCCTCTATCTAGCTGTGAAGGGGCCAAAACAAGCTCTTTTCTGACGAAGTTGTCATTACCTTACTGGACTCAGTCCAAAATATCAACAATTAATCTATTAAAAACAATATTTCTTCATAGTAGATGTCTACATCTCTCTCAGTAGTCCTCTATCTAGCTGTGAAGGGGCCAAAACAAGCTCTTTTCTGACGAAGTTGTCATTACCTTACTGGACTCAGTCCAAAATATCAACAATTAATCTATTAAAAACAATATTTCTTCATAGTAGATGTCTACATCTCTCTCAGTAGTCCTCTATCTAGCTGTGAAGGGGCCAAAACAAGCTCTTTTCTGACGAAGTTGTCATTACCTTACTGGACTCAGTCCAAAATATCAACAATTAATCTATTAAAAACAATATTTCTTCATAGTAGATGTCTACATCTCTCTCAGTAGTCCTCTATCTAGCTGTGAAGGGGCCAAAACAAGCTCTTTTCTGACGAAGTTGTCATTACCTTACTGGACTCAGTCCAAAATATCAACAATTAATCTATTAAAAACAATATTTCTTCATAGTAGATGTCTACTACCTGAAAGTACCAGATAGAAATATTGAAATGAACCTAACTGGAATTATAGATTTAAAGATAACGATAAAAATAAGGTTAATGTTCTCTGTGGGGGGGAGGGGGTTGGTACTTTAGAAAGGGTTTCGGTCGTGGACAATTGATCGAGTATTGGTATGACTAAATGATATTCGGCGTGTTATAAATAGCGAGTAAAGTGGCCGTTCGCGTGATATTAACTACTGAACAATGCATAAAATGCAATTTACATTTTTTGGTCTGCCTCTTTGAAAAATAGGGAATCATTTTAATAGCGGACATTTAAAAATGAGGTATTTCACCGAACACAGCAAAATGCGCACTTAGGACTGTCAAATATTAATAATTAAAAGCCGCAATCCTTTTTTTAAAAGTAATTTCAGAATTAAAAGAATCTCCAAAGACAGCAATTATGTAATTCGATTTAGCAGAGGTAGAGACAAAACTTCATGCCAACGGGAGATGCCTTGCTTACAGTTACATTATTGGAAAATACATTTTCAAGGGTGGGGTAGCCTTTACCGTATATCATAAATACGTATTTGCAAATTGGTTGTAGTGCCTTTAGCCAAGAAAACATGTAAAAAGGTTTAATAAAGGCCTAATGAGCTCAGTTGACCGTTCACGGGAATTACTTTAAACTCACTTGAAACGTGTTCCTAAACGCACGTATTGTTTATTATTCATTTTATATTTATTTCACAATCGAGCGTCTAGTAGAAGATTCGGTGTTTATGTTTAACTTTTGTCGGTCTATGTTGCTGCTCTTGTTTAGTCAGCATTTGGTCAAGTTCACGACAGAAATGTTAAATCGCACAAATTAAATTAAAAGTATTTTAAGTTCAACGTTTTTTTTATTTAACAAGAGTTTTCCCGAAACCTTAAAGTTCCTACCGAGCAAGAGACCTAATTAATACATGGCGATCCAGATATATATTACATGGTGTTTTACCAGCAGTCTTGAAGTGCAGCACAATAATACATGTACCAAATATAAATAAACCTAGTAAGCCCGAATAGCTGAGACCTATTAATTTACTTTTCTTTCTACTTTTTTTCACACTCGCCTTATAAATTTGTTTCGTCAATTTTTCTTCATCCATCCTTTCTACGTGTCCGAACCATCTAAGCATTCCTTTATCTATCTTTGTAACCACATTTTCTTTTACACCACAGCGTTCTCTTACCTCACTTTTTTTTACTTTATCCAACCGAGTCAATCCGGCATTACTTTTCAAACTACTCATCTCCGCAGCATTAATCCTATTTTCATGCTTCTTTTGCCAAACCCAACATTCACTACCATACATAAGAGTGGGAACCAACAAACCTCTATGCATAGCCAGACGTGCCTTTTTTGACACTTTCTGGCTGTTCACACAAAGCTATGCAGTGCCCCATTCATCTGTTTTCCTGCCAACACTCTTCGCTCAATGTCACTGTCATACTTTCTATCTTTCGTAAACTTTGAACCCAAGTACACAAATTCATTTACTTGTTCCACTCTTTCTTCTTCAAACGAAACTTGATAGTTTGTCATGCTTTCTTCTTTTTTAAAAACCATTACTTTCGTTTTGCTTGCATTTATTTTCATCCCTTTGATATTTAGGGCATCATGCGTAACATTAACCATCGCCTGCAACTCCTTTTCAAATGACGCTAATATGACTTGATCATCGGCGTAAAGAAGGCATTTGACGATCAAATCATCCATTTTTAATCCATACGCACTCTCTTTAAAATCTTTTAAACAATCGTCTATGTAGCCATGGCGAAGCCACACATCCCTGTCTCACACCTTTTTCTATGTTAAACCAGTCCGTGCAAGCTCCGTTTATCCTGACACAAGCAGAGGAATCCTCATAAAGTAATTTCAGTGCTCGTATTAAACTACCGCCCATCGCATACATAGACAATGTCGCCCACAATTTACTCCTCACCACTCTGTCATAGGCCTTTTCCAAGTCTGTAAAAGCGCAATAGACCTTCCGACTTCTAGCCAAGAATTTTTCAACTATACCTCGTAATGAAAAGACCTGATCCATACATCTTCTTCCTCTTCTAAATCTGCTTGCACATCTCATATCATCTTCTCAGTTTTATTCGTTACTCTTTTAATTAATAAATTAAATTACCTTCAATGACTGAAGTTCTAAATTTTTATAAAAAGACCTCTTAATGACCTGTGAAAGTTTTATGAAAATTCCTTTGGCAGCCTTATTCTAGAATTATACCGGTTAAAAAAAGGTACTGTTGGTGTTCGGTTAGGCCGTAGATTAGGCCAATTTTTTTATGTTCATCATCGATTAACAGTCGAATATATCATTTCTGAAATTAAATTGTCGACCGACACCTAACCTAACCTCTTTACACGAGCGAAGGGAGCGCGTTCGACCGACATTTCACAAATTCGCGCGCACGAAAAAATAACAGATAAATAAAATAAATGATAATATAATAAATAATAATATAATATAGTAAAATAAATATCAGACCCCAATTCTGCAAGTGTGCTAATAACTTTCGCTTGTTCTGGCACAGATTATACATTTTTATTACATTCATGGTTAACAGACTAAACAGTTAAACACTTAAACTAACAACGATTTACGCATGCGCATATGCAACGCACGCAGATTAGTTAATGACAGATTTTGTAGCATTTTTATATCGTAACAGGCATCGTGTGCACCATCATCCGTCATTGATAATAAATGGCTAAACTTGTTAATTAAAAACTTTCTTTGCAATTTGGGTATTTCAATTTGACGAAGTTGTTTATCCATTTTAAACGTTTGAGGTTATGCTATCAGCGGTCAGCTGTTGCTAATGAAAGTAAACACACGCTAATTTCATTGCCAATCTCATGACTGTTTGCGCTGTTGCCCCGTTTTTTTACAGTTACACACATAAATTCGGACTCAATTTTCATCGTATTATTTGAATAAAAACCATATATTTTATTAAATAATGATTTGTCAATTAATTTTATGATCATTTCATTGTAAAAGTGTCCGTTAATTTCAATTAGAAAAATCAGTATTTTTTTTTATTTGAAGTTGGCAGAGCTGATTATTTAACATGTTCAGCATAGGACCCCTTCTCGTCCCGCTTCATCGCCCCGCTCTGACCGCCGAACCTCCTTAATTTTTCTGACCTATTATACGTCATAGTCGAACGACAGATTTTTTCAGCGTCAGATTTTACAAAGATGCCGGTGAATTAGATGCACGTTCTGTGACAATATTTAATTGCGGGACGACTATCTTTAAAAAAATTGTGCCGAAAAGGGCCGGCAGCATCTGCGGCGGGGGTGTTTACCCAGAGAAAAATCTGCAGCCCGCATCGCGACGGCAGACGGGCGTCGCCAACGGTTCTCTGCGTTCCATGACCCGGCTAGACTGAAAATGGAATGGGGCGAGAGAACCGCGTCGTATTCCATTCCTATTCGGAGTCTGTCTGCCCCGCTCATCCCCATATGTTCGCTCTTCATCCCGCGTACTCTCGAAAATAACTAATTGCGCTTGATTCATAGTATTTATTTTGATGGCGTCGAAGACAAAAGGCAAAATCATAATTGACGCTTTATTCTTACAAAAAATTACAGCTTAAATACACGGAGTCCTATCATATTTTGATATATACTAAACCTAAAAAAAGTTTCGGTATTTATTTCTTTTATTACAGTTTGGTAGGCTACTATACAACGTGTAACAGGAACTTTTCACTTGGTAAAACCATCAGGCCAACTCTGATAATTGAATTAAATTGTTCAGCTATAAAAGCCGGACCTGGCATACAGGGTGGCCAACCGAAAACGAAACAGAGCCGTTTGCAGGAATCTCGTCAACATTTTAGAAAAACGCTCAGATCCGTCGATTTTTGATTAAAGGGGACACTCTTTTCCGGTACTTTTGACTCCACTACTTTCAACCCCAAGAGTAACGTCAGGAAGGCTCGATAATCTTGAACCTGGACTCTCCAGTGTTCTACCTCTATTGGCAAGAATGCATAGGATCAAAGAGCTACCAAAAAACCCATCAAGCTATGGAAGAATCTTCATGAACTGAAGCTGAAATGAAACGCATCTATGCCAACGAGAAGATAAGAATAGAAATTTATTTATCATTGAAAATTTTTACAACCGTATTGCACACATTTATGAAATTTTTATCGGACTAGTCAGGGATACTAACCTATGTACATACACAAAGAGTTTAAAATATAGATACAATATACAAACATCAGTGGTCTGGGTGCGACCCGAGAGGTCCACACGACTAACTATATATATATATATATATATATATATATATATATATATATATATATATATATATATATATATATATATATATATATATATATATATATATTTAAACTAGAGGTTAATGTAGAAAAAACGGAATATATGTGTATTGGGGGAGTGCAACAGGACTTACAATTATCAAATGGACAAAAAATCAAACACACGTCAGCTTACAATTACTTAGGAATGAGAATATCAAAGGATGGGACACTCGAAGAAGCAATATTGGACAGAAATATGAAAGGAAGAAGAGCAATATCAATGTTAAACGGAGTACTGTGGGATAGAACAATAAGTAACAACAACAAAAAAAGAATTTACGACACTATAGTGAAGAGCATAATAATGTACGGTTGCGAAGTATGGCCTTTGAAAGAAAAGATCGAAAGAAAAATTAGAGCCACAGAAATGGATTACTGGAGACGAGCAGCGGGGAAATCAAGACTAGAAAGAGTTACAAATGAGAGGATAAAACAAATAATGGGAGTACAGCACGACATCACAGACGAAATAAGAACTAAACAGTTGATATGGTACGTGCATGTTCAAAGAATGCCACCAGACAGAATCCCAAAGAAAATATTACAGTGGAACCCCAGAGGAAGAAGAAGAAGAGGAAGACCACGAAAGAGCTGGAGAGAAGGCATACAAAAAGAGATGGAAGAGAGAGATCTGAGAGAGGACATGTGGACAAATAGAGAGGAATGGAGATTAGGAATCGCAAGACGCCGACGCACGTTTTAACGCGATATATATATATATATATATATATATATATTTAAATGTACAGGCTGGGTAAGGTTAGTATGGCTAACTCAGTTAATGTACTCTTATACGATTCTTTATAGAAGCCATACTAAGAGCGAAAATACATATTTGGTTACACTAACCTAGAACCTACCGATTTTAAAAAAATCTCACCCTAAAAAACCATGAACTTCGTAAGAAGGGCTGGATTGCGCGGTGAACTGTAGCCTCTAGGGGTGAGCCACAATAGACCTACTAAGGGTCGCGGTGGAGGGGCGACCACGCCCCGCTCACATGAAACCTAACCTAAGAGCGAAAATAATCCAAATCAATCAATGGTCTGAACAAATTTTCTCAGGCAAGATCGCTACCTATTGTAAACAATTGGCTGGTTAAATGTCTAATAGGGGACCACCTACAGAGATGATGTACAAGGGGCATAATGCGGTCTAGGTGCTAGTGCATTGCGACTGCAGATGGTTAAGTTTAGAGTGTTGCCACTACATCACTACCCCTTTAAGTTAGTGGGCTTCTTTCAGAAGTGGGCCATCCACCTGCTTAGAATTATCTCGAAAGTAAATAAAATACACGGTCGGGTATCATCATAACGTATCATTTTCGCATGCATCAGGAAGTATATGAACAGTTTATGCAGGTATTCAAATGAACAAAACAACCGTAGGCACTTCCAATTCGATCGCCTCCAATGAAAGAATGGCCACTTCGAAAAACAAAAGCTGTTACCGACACCACCCTCGTCTGGTAGGGGGATCGTTACTATCACGTCGGGCTAACGATATGAATAATTGAGTCTCGTAAAATGCGTGACGCAATTCTATACGCAACGAAAACGCAGGTGGCTGTGGTCGTCGTTCGTTCGCAGCGTTGTCACGTTTACAGGACGAAAACCACATTTATGTTAACGACGCTTCTCTTGATTTCATCCAAGAATATTGCCGAATGTCCAGTTATATAGAATCACCTCTTTCAGTACAGATATTTCCATAAGCTGCAGTATGTGATATAATTTCCTCTAGAGTTATTTTTCTGACTGCGCCGCAGAGGTTGTACCAGATACCTTGTTATCTACACCTACAGATCTTCCAGGTAGCAGAGGATACTTCCAAATGGACTCATATCCAATTAAACGAGTCTACGTTACTTTGGAAGGATATTTAAACGTTACAACTGCTCTATACTAACCTCAAGTGTCTATTGTATCACGACATGAAGCTAAATAGATTGCAAACACTATAGCATCACTCAAAAGTTAAGTTTAAAGAGGCTCTTTAAATATAAAGTTTTAAGTTTCCTGCTTGATCGAGATGTACGACCGCAAGATAAATCCATCTACAGAAATAGCATGAGCTTTTTCTCTGACTGGGTCTATACATGTTCTAAATATGGCCTAAAAAAGAACCTGCATAAAAAAATTTTTTATTATTACGTATAAATATCTAGGAACTACGAGGGCGGTTTGATAAGTCAGTGACTTTTTGAATAAAACAAATTTTTTTCCGCAAATAAACATTTTATTTTTCTACATAATCACCTTTTAGCTCGATACACATTTAGTACAGCGTTTTTCTAATTTTTTTATTCCCTCCAAATAATAGGTTTTTTCAAAGCTCTCTCAAAATACGCGTTTGTTTCGGTAATGACTTATTCATTCGACTCAAATCTCTTACCGCCCAGCCATTTCTTTAGGTTTGGAAACAGAAAATAGTCGCAGGGGGCTAAATCTGGAGAATATGCTGGATGGGGTAGCAGATCGTATCCCAATTCGTGGATTTTGGCCATCGTAACTAGACAAGTGTGCACACGTGAATTGTCTTGATGGAACAACACTTTCTTCTTCGCCAAATGCGGCCGATTTTGCTTCAAATCAACGTCGAATCTGTTCAAAAGCTTTGAATAATATTCGCCGGTGATCGTTTTACCTTTCTTGAGGTAATCGATGTGAATGACACCGCGTACATCCCAAAAAACTGTGGCCATGACCTCGTTGGCTGACAGACTCTGTTTCGCCTTCTTTGGTCCACGTTCACCCCGAGCAACCCACTGTTTTGATTGTTCCTTGGTCTCTGGCGTGTTGTGATGGATCCATTTTTCATCCACAGTAACAAAACGGCGCAAAAATTCGTCCGGATTACAGCTGAACATCGCTAAACACTCTTTTGAAGTGGTCACACGATTGCGCTTATGGTCGAGTGTGAGCAATCGCGGCACCCATCTCGCAGAGAGTTTTTTCATGTCCAAAAATTCGTGTAAAATATGATGTACCCGTTCAGTTGAGATACACCTACAGCATGAGCCAACTCACGCACTTTCATTCTCCGATCATCCAATATCATTTCATGGATTTTATCGACGATTTCCGGCGTGATCACTTCTTTTGGGCGACCTGGACGTTCGGCGTCACTAGTGCTGGTACGCGACCACAACGGAACTCTGTAAACCACTTCTTAACCATTGAAATTGATGGTGCCGAGTCCCCGTAGTATTTATCAAGTCTTTCCTTAGTTTCAGTGATGGATTTTTTACGTACAAAGTAATGCTTAATCAGCACACGAAATTCACTTTTTTCCATTTTCGTAAAATTCACGAGGTCGTCTGCTTTGAACGGCTATCAAACACCAACTGCACGACGTAGCTTGCTCAAAATTAGAAAGTTGCCCACTGATAGATTATAGTTGACGGCAGCACTGTTGCATTTGGAGTAACCAATAGGGAAAAGAGCACCCGGAAGACCCCTTAAGAGATGGAAGGACAACTAGCAGTCCACTTCCCAGGAACTGATACAGAGGAACCTGCAAAACTAACAGATCGAAAGATCTTAAATATGGATAAGATGAAGAAGAAGAAGACAAGTGATTAGGTGCAAAGTTGTTGGCAAATGCAGCATAGATCGAAGACGAATGTCGTGGCTGCGCAACTTAAGAGGGTGGTTTAACTTTCGTCAGTCCAAATTTTTTGGTCAGCGGTGGATAGAGTTAAAATAGTCACGATGGTAGCCAACTTCCTAAAGAAGACGGCATCCTAAGAACAAGAAAGTAGGGTTTTCAAACTGCTTTATACTAACCTCAAGTGTATTATACATCAAGACATCAGTCCAAAGGTCTCTTGAATCAATACATGAAGCTAAATCGAGTCCAATTACTAAGATAAATTTAACAACAAAAATAGCACGTGTTTTTCTCTGGCTGTGCCACAGATCTTCCAGACTGCAGTGGGCTCTTCCAGATGTACTAATACCCCAACGTGACAATCAGATTTTTTGTTAAAATTTGGTCGATAACAATCGAGAAAAATAATACCCGTTATTTTCCAAAACTTTCTTCACCACACCCGTCCCCTGTTAAGTTCCCCCCCCCCCCCCTATAAACAAGCATTTAAAACTAATAAAGAATAACCCACCTTTGTTTTTCTTTCCAATGATTTATATCACCCCTCACCGGCGAGCTCGAATATACACATCATTGACAAAAATTCAGCCGTCTACCGGCTCAGACTGTTAGCAAGACGACGTAAAGAAACTTTGGCAATTTTGAAAATTTATAAAGGTAGTAAATAAAAGGGTAAGGAGACGGGGCGAGGACGAGGGAGAAGGGGTCTCGCCGTTTCGAGTGTTCCAACAACCCCTCGAACATTGAGGAAGGTCGGGCAGGCGGGAGTTGTAAAAGGACGGTAACATTTCGACTAGACAGATCCATACGAATTACATATATCAGGGACGGAATATTAACATTTTGCTCCTAGCTTTTCGTGCAGTATTTTTTTCGGCAAAACGGTCAACGACACCACCCGACCATAGCCCATTGGATTTTTTTTCTCGCCGCGTCACTCGAAATTTTTTTTAATGCTCTCTTCCTTTTACCTTTTTCTGTGCCAAAAGAAATTTACTTACTAAAATCGATGAGTAGCCTGCCGTAACCTTGTCGCTGGTATGGAGGCAGCGTCAAGATGCATGAGACGTTGTAGTTGAGAAAGGAATTTTTTTCCTGCAACAAACAATCGAAATTAAAAAAAAAATACTATACGAGTACTCGTATTTCAAAATGGTACGGAGTAGTAAATCCTACTTATAAATACAAAACGCTAACAGAGCGCTCAAACAAACTTTAATATATTCTAATTTTTTTTTTATGAAAATAGTCGCAAAAAGGGTAGACCTATCGTGTGGGCCGCACTGCGACTATTGGAAGGGGAAGGGATTATAGAAAGGAAATGATTGTGGACACGCTTTTTAAAAAGTTGCAGGTCATAGTTCTCTGGAAAAACTGATTTTGAAAGCTTATTCCATTCCGTAGCAGCCCTGTAAAAGAAGGATTATTAATGAAGATTGGTCCTTGTAGTGTCAATCTTGAGAGTAAGTGGGTGAGACTGATCAGCGTGCCGAGTTCTTCGGCCGAATGTGGCCAATGGTGGTACAAGAGTTTTTATTTCTCTGGAGCATCTGCCATGGAAATATCTGTAGAGCAATGACTGGTCTGTAACTCTTCTTCTATGTTCTAAAGGGTGAAGGGTATCTGTGAGAGTTGAGCTGTTTATCAAGCGAATGGCTCTTTTCTGAATGGAATCTAGAAGACGAAGAGAATGCCTTGGTGCTGAACCCCAAATGTGCAAGCAATACTCCAGTAGAGGTCGGATTTGAGCCTTGTACGTCGTCAACAGTTGATCAGGAGTAAAAAACTTTCTGGCTTTCCACAGAAAACCTAGCCTCTGGCTTGCCGACTTTGCGATGTTAGCAACATGGTCATGCCAAGACATATTATTGGACACCGTGACTCCCAAAATCGAGATGGAGGGACTTGGTTCAAGGGTATTTCCGGACATTGTGATGGAATGATTTGAATAATTCACTTTATTGTAAAAGGTGGCGCTTTGTGTTTTCTGGGCGTTGAACTGAACAAGATTGTTGGTTCCGCACTCGACGATTGCTTTAAGATCTCTATTGATGGAATCAACCTGTTCCTGCCTGAGTCTATTTGTATCATTCACCGAAAGTGATCGATAAGATGTGAAAGTTGAGACAAGTGTGCTATCGTCTGCGAAACTGTAAATGTAAATGGTCCGCAACAGCTGTTATAGTGTGTAATATTATATTTTACTTGAGCCGCACTGTTTTTATTTGGAAGTATGCCGCAAATAAAAGGTTTTATCAGCAAAGGGATCATTTCCTACCTGCAGTGGTGTAACTATGGGTATTACCATATAAATTTAGCAATAATATTATTTTAATTTAAAATGCTTGCTATACTATCACTATCACAGAATTAGGTGGCATGAGGTCTAATATTTGTTCCACAACTCAAACGATTCCAATCTCTTCGATGTTTCTTTATTTAGTGTCCATCCTTCAAGGCCATACAGTAGCACTTTGAAGACGTAACACCGCACCATTCTTATTATCAAGCTTAATAAGAGATTCTGGGCTGTCAGCAACTTTTTCATCATCATGAAAGTCGTTCTGGCTTGCTCAATTCTTGATAAAATTTCATCCTTGTCTGTTATATTTTCATTTATCGTAGTACCTAGGTATTTAAACTGATGAACTAGCTTAACCATCTTGTTCTCTATAGTTAGTTGACCGCTATTGCTGTTTCTTTTGGATACTATTAATTTTTTTGTTTTATTGATGTTTATGCTGCGTCCATAATCCTTGCTTACCAGTGTCACTGTATCTACCAGTCTCTGTAGATCTTCCAGGCAGCTTGCTATTAAGACGGTGTCGTCAGCGTACCTAATGCTATTGATAGTTCTACCATTGATTACTATGCCCGCTGACTCCCCCTCCAATGCTTCTCGAAATATAGATTCTGAATAGATATTAAACAGCTTTGGAGAAAGAACACACCCCTGTCTGACTCCCTTCTGTATGTTGATTTCTTCCGTTAAGACACTGTCACACTCAACTCTAGTAGTTTGTCCCCAGTAGAGATTGGATGTATTGTATCATTGTACAATGATACAAAAACACATGAATAAGATACAACGGGCCTAACTGTCGGGACCTAAATAGGGGTGGAGTTTTTAGTGAGTAGACCCGATACAATTAGTGGAGTCTTACAGTAGACCTTGAGCTTTCAGGCTCACAACCTCTCCATACACGGATTGGCACACTGTTTGTTATCTCGCGTCAATGTCATTTTCAATGTCACTCTCAGCATATTTTTTCTGTCGTTACTTCCTGGTCTATTGCCGCAGTCGAAATGGTGCCTTGGCATTGTTTCGACGAATATAATTAATTATCCAAGAGACGATCTAGAATTTAAAAAATGTCAAAAAAAAATGTGTAGATACATCATAAAAAGTTTTATGTATTCGTAGATTAGATAAAAATGTTTTATGAATATTCATCACTTTAAGTATTTTAATGATTCTCTTCGGGTTAGATAATGATTATTGATGCACTTAAGCGAAGTTTTTAACACCAATTATAACTTTCCAATAATAACGCAAGGTGGACCGTGAGGTCATAATCGCAGAGACTGTCAGATGAGCAACGCGCTAAGATTATTTATTTTTTTTCCATTGAGAGAAAAGAAAAGAGGGAAATTGAGTCGAGGTGTGCTCTTCCACCAGGACAACGCTCCAGTCCACAAAAGTTGTGTTGCAATGGCAGCCATTCACAATACGGGATTTGAAATTTTTGAACAACCCGGATATTCTCCAGATTTGGCTCCAAGCAAATATTTCCAAAATTAAAAGAACACCTACGTGGTATCCGCTTTGCTGATGATAACGAAGCTGAAAGTTCTGAATTTTTACTCAAGTGTATCTATCTCTTAATTACTTAGTCCCAGTGCCACTTAAAGCCCAGCGATGTTGATTTGGTTCATATCTTTTCTAATTTGATCTTTTTATCTTAGTTTGGGGCGACCCATGCTTCGAGTTCTAGTGATTTGTGCTTCTCAGGCACTCTTGATTAAGTTCTTACTATTTCTTCTTAATATATGTCCTATTTGCTTCATTTAGAAAAGTTTATGCCAATCTACCAGTAACGCAATGTCATCAGAAAAGCTAGCACATGCTTTTGGTGGGTCCAATATTTACACCTTATTTATTTTTTAGTTATTTTCAGGGTTTTTTCGAGGACTATTTTGAATAGTAGAGGGAGATAATTCATCCCCTTGTCTAGCACCTGAATTGACGAGGGAAGCTTCGGGTTACTCATCTTCAACTCTGACCTTTAAAAAAATTACCCAATCTTCGATGAGGATAAACTTAATACATGTTTTTTAAAAAACCCTACGCAATTTGATCTAATTTAATTGAGAAACTGTACAAAAAGTACATATGGTCTACAATTAGCCCCAATTAATAAATGAAACTTGTTAAAGACCGACAACAATGCAATAATTCGATCAAAATATCCGATTATCCTGATTGGTTTCGCCAGGATTCATACATTTCTTCAGGGATATTTTGCATGAGATTAAGAGAGGATATAACTAGTGCGTAAACTACGCATGCGCGCAGTTTCAATATCATAGTGCTGCACAAATGTTAACGAAACAAAAGTACGCGACAGTTTTCTACTTTCCAAAATAAGTAGTTTGTCTATTATCTAGTAGATGGCACCACTAGCAATTTGCAGTAATACAAATAAAATAAAATTACTGTCGAGAAAATTAATGTCACTGTTTTAAAAGCGTGGGGTGCTTTGTATGACATTTTTAATTTAAACTAACTCTGCGTTTCGGAATGAAAGCACCCCATGCTTTAAGAACAATGACATTAATTTTCTCTTCAGTAAATTTATTTTTCTGTTAAGAATTATTTTTTACTTTTTACTTTGATTAACTCTTAAAGCTTGTTTTTTAGTTTGTTTTAAACTATAATATATTTTAAAACTGCAAGCATGCATATTTTTTACAAGATCATAACGTTGCAATCTTGTCACAACCTTGAATTTAGCAGCCTGTTTGAGACTGCACAGAAACGTAAATACCGGTTAATGTCTAGTTTTAAAAATATCGACCGCGTTCTCGATTGTTTTTTTTTAATTATTCACGATAACATTATATTACACCAACTCTGACGATGATTTTCAAAACAACCGAAATCCTTTCATTACAACTTTCTGCGTCTCAAACCGTTGAACACACTGCACTGTCTACAATCGAAGTGACTTAGGTCGGGACTGTACGAAGGACGGTCAGATGGTACAGTCAGTAACCTTCTTCTTAGGGTGCTATCTTCTTTAAAATGTTGGCTATTATCATGACTATTTTAAGTCTATCCATTGGTTGTTTATGGTCAGATGGACGTTTGTATTTACCGTTTTAAAAAATACCAAAATTTTTGTTTTATTCAGGTTCATTTTCAGGCCATATTTAGAACATGTTGTTTACACCCTTTGTACAACCCTTTGTAAGTCATCAATGTTCTCTGTAAGCAAGACTGTGTCGTCCGCATATCGTATGTTGTTGATAGGCTTCCCATTTACGACCACAACGACTGTTTCTTGGTCTAGCGCTTCTCTCATATTAACTTCCAAGTACAGATTGAAAAGTAGCGGCGATAAGGCACAACCTTGTCGCACTCCGCGTTTAATTTCAATATCTTCAGTTTTTGTATTTTCAATCTCAGTGTTTGCTTTCTAGTTGTAACATCTCCCTCTCCCTCTCTTGTCCTTTTACTCTCGAGAGAGTATGGTGACATCATGTCTCAATTTCTCGGATCGTAGTTCTCCATCCGTCTCTGTCTTGAGCTGCTAGAGAAGCTTCCTGCAGACCGTGACCAATGATTTCTTTGGTTTGATCCACTTAGCGCGTCGGAGACCTTCCTCTTGGTCGTTTACCATTGATTTTTCCCTCTACAATAAGTTTTTCCGGCCCATTCGTTCTTCTTGAAATGTATCCAAAATACCGTAGGTGTTCTGTGTATGATATTCGCAGCATTCTTCTGTAGGCCCACATTTCAAAAGCATCTATTATTCTTCGATTGGCCATTTTTAATTTCAGTTTGTTGCGTTGAGATATTGCATGTAATATAGGGTTTCAATAATTTTGATGTCTCGAGTGTCCATTTCTTTCTGTCGTAAAATCTCCATGAGCAAATCATGTCGAACCCTGTCAAATGCCTTTTCATAGTCTACGAAGCATGTATACACATCTTTATTGACGTCGAGGCAGCGTTGCGTCAGTACATTCAGACTAAACAATGCCTCCCTGGTGCCAAGTCCATTGCGAAATCCGAATTAAGTTTCGCTAATTTCAGTATCTAGTTTCTTATTCAAACGGTTGTGTATTATCCTAAGTCAGTAACCGGGTACCCAGAAATAACTGGTGGATGTAATAAAAAAAAATCTCATCTCTACCACACGCCATTCGCGGTGCGCATGATATTTTTTGCTGAAACCAAGACCGCGGTGGTTCCGAGAAATGCCGAAAACTTCACAGACAACAAAACGTGCATATAAACAAAATTAAGAAACTGGAAATGGTCAGCGTTCCCAGATAAATTGAAAGGCATGAATGGAATCATAGTCGCAGAAGGCTGACCGTCAATTAATGTCGGGAAGGTCACTTTATACAGGGCGAATCATCGCCATGAAGTTTTAATTGTAGAGTAGAGCAGTAGAGTAGTTTATTTGACCATGTACATGCATACATACATACAGTCACGCCTTTTTCCCGTAGAGGTAGGCAGACACCACTTCTTTCCACTTCCGCTACGGTTCTTACACACATCTTTCGCTTCCTCTACTTTCATCAGTGCTCTCAAAATGCTTTCTTCAAAATCATCAGATATGAGGGCGAGTATTAACCGAATGGCCCTTTTCTGAATGGAATCTAAAAGACGAAGATAATGCTTTGTTGCTGAACCCCAAATGTGCGAGCAATACTCCAGTAGAGGTCGGATTTGAGCCTTGTAAGTCGTCAACAGTTGATCAGGAGTAAAAAACTTTTTAGCTTTCCAAAGAAAACCTAGCATCTGGCTTGCTGACTTTGCGATGTTAGCAACATGGTCATGCCAAGACATATTATTGGACATCGTGACTCCCAAAATCGAGATGGAGGGACTTGGTTCAAGGGTATTTCCGGACATTGTAATGGAATGATTTGAGGAATTCACTTTATTGTAAAAGGTGGCGTTTTGTGTTTTCTGGGCGTTGAACTGAACAAGTTTGTTGGTTCCCCACTCGACGATTGCTTCAAGATCTCTATTGATGGAGTCAACCTGTTCCTGCCATTGTTTACCCACTCTCCCCTATAACTCAAGACAGATATTCGAGTGAGTAGTCAAAATTTATTACACAGCGATAATTTTAAATCGTTTTTTAAAACATTTTCAATGAAAAAACCGCCATCTAGAGGCGACGAAACTGGCACAATATATCTTTGAAAAAAAAAATGTATATGTATGTATGTCTGTCATCGCAATCGGTATATTCGGAACATTTTTTTTTGTATGTAATGCTGCAACCTAATTTTAAACATTATTTTGCAAGCCGTTAAAAATCCTCACATTATTAATACCGTCCGACATTATTTCGCAAAATATATCATTCAAAAATCCAAACATTTCGATTTAAAACTTTTCAATTTTTTTTTATTAAGATCATCGTCTGGGAATTCGTGTCAGCTGTTTTTATTAATTTACATATTTTTGTGTCTGCCAGCAACGTGCGACTAAATAAGGTAATAATAATGCGGGGAATTGCAAAACATATACTACTTATTTGGGCACGACCGACAATTTGGCATTTTTCTCATCAACAATTACCAAAATTTGTTATTTTATTACTCTTTATTATACAGCGGGTATATTTGCAAGCTTTATTAATTGCACTGCATAAACATATTAGGTGGGGAGCCGGTGACACTAAAAGTGCACTTAGATGGATTCTGAAAATTAGCATAGGAATTAATAGTATTTAATCATAGGTACTAAATAAGGTATCGGGGTACGGTCAATGCCACGTCGAGCATTAAGTTAAACTGAACCGTTTGTAATTGATTACTCCCGGTATTGTCCCGGTATTGGTAGTACTTAACCCTAATCGGCCAAATTATATCGGCAGTTTTCGCCGGCATCGCAAAAGTCGATGCCGGCAAAAAACAAATCAGTGTTTACACAACTATTTACCAGTGCCGTGTTGTTATAAATACATATTTTTCCGTTTTATACATACCTACTATCTTGTTTTCTGTTTTATTGGAGTAAAAGTTGTGTTTACCACGTCATAAAAAAGGAAAACAACACACACAAATCGAACCGATAGTGATAAATACCCCAGAAGAATCAAGTACTGATGAGTGTTTCGATAGTGACTAATGTATAATAATGTTGTAATTATAATTCAAACATTTACTGTGCATGTTCTTGGTTTGTTTTAATTAGAGTGTACGTTTAGTCTTCATCGATTATTGTTTAAATAATAAATTGCTATAAACAACTTTTGCATTTTTGTCCACCCTGTACGAATTTAAATCAACTTGTGATGATACATTTTTGGAATCACCTCAGCAAGGAAAATCCGCTAATTGAAAAAAAACTGGTGCTGACGTTATCACTCAAAGGTTATTCACCCTGTATGATGAAAAAATGGTAAATTAAAATCGACCTGTTTTAGGATTTTTTTAAATTACTCTTTATTTAGCTAATAATTTATTTATGCGTTACTTTATGGCAGCACTGTATGATACACTACAAATGCAGTGCAAATATAATACCAGTTTTAGATTTTTATGAAATGCATTTTATAGTGAGGACCCATTACAGCACCGATGGCAACGTTAATGTAAAACTTGGCACCGTAAATACATTACAGTACCAGTGTGGAAATAAATCCATTACAGCACTAGCGTAGTAATAAATCCATTACAACACTAGTGTGGAAATGGGCTCATTATAGCTCCAATGAGAAAATTAATTCAATTATCATTTTTTTTGTGCTACAAATTTATTTTTACAACTTTTAAGATATTTTCTGATATTATTTCGAACTCTCTCTCTCTCTCTCTCTCTCTCTGTTTAACAACACAATAAACAATTAAAACGAACATAAAAATAAAAAATTCCTCTGGACTCCTGAGATACACATCAGCTACCTGCATAAAATCACTTGCAATAAATTAATCTAGTAGGATAATACCTTACTCGGTGAGAGAGTAAACTATTTTCTCATCGATACAAACAAGGCTTTGATGGACTTTTAACACCGACGTATTTGTCATTTCGAACAAACAGATTCTCAATACGATATATCTTACTTCTTGCGCAGCATGATCATAGACGTAGGTGAACAGTATAAAGTGTATAAAAATAAAAGAATAAAATTCTGGGAATCCCGTACACGCCTTCACTACCTCCCCCGAGACGTTGGGACTTTATCCACAAGAAAATAGACTGATCAACGATATTTCTTTATTAGTAGGATTGTCTAATAATAACCACTACGCTTATAGTGAGTCATTTTATTTAAAATGACCAGCTTGATCGCCAGATTTATATCCGATGGACGTTTTTAGGATGCGATCGCAATGCGACACATACGATCAATTATTGAAACGAACGCATTTTTATCTTAATGCTACGTTCATGTGCACAAATGTAATAAAGACAATTACTTTATTGCTAGATGTTAACTCAAGCCGATTAAAAACGAAGATAGTTAAGTTCTTGTTAGTGAGGTTGTCACAAGGCGAAAGTAAACATTACTTAGTCGTTAAATAGTTTTTTTAATTATAATAAAAACAAAATTACATTCTTAAATCAGCAATAAACAATGGCCATTTGTAAGAGCGAAGATACAAATCAGACGCCTTCGAGGCTCCATAATGATTCCTCAGCTATTCCTGATCCACAATAAAAACCTCTTTAACCCACAAGTAATCCGATGCACCATAATTTTGCTACTCCAAAACAGCAGCAATGTGCAATAATAATAATTGATAAACTTAAACCGATACGGCAACGCCGATAGATTAGCGACTACCAATTCGTGCGTCTCGACGCCGAAAGGGTCAACGTCCTCAGCCCTAGATGCCATCAGCGCGATTAGGTGCAATAGGGGGGCCCATTCCATCGGAGCCCCATGCGTATGGCGTGGGGGGAAGGAGGGGAAACTGTTCGTCTCCATTGTCTCTTCCAATTTCTTCTACTCTTGCGTGCCTTTGGCCCGTACTCACCAGTGTGGTGATGGAAACAATTGCAGTAAGGTGTCCTTTATCTAAGCGCTAGAAAAACCATGTCCGTTATCCCTCGTTTTCGTGTACATGGAAGAGGTAAATGAAAAAAAAATTCATTTGGTCCGATTCGCAAATATTAACGATTATTTTGTACCGGAAGGAATATCCTTTAGCTCTATTCTGGAAGGAAACGATCCTCCTTTAAGGGGAACTAATCCATCAGAATTACAGTTTGTGAAAGTAATATTAAAAAAGTTGGCTGTAGATAATTGCGATTTCATTGCACGTCAACCCGAAATAGAGTCTATTCGAAAAACCCGTTTTATCAACTCCGAAATAACAGCATAGAGTGGCTGCAGTGCGGTAATCTTTAGAGGTCAAGACAACGTTGCCGTCGTTGAAGTTTGGAAGTTTCTGCAAATACGGTAAACGAACATAAATATGTAAACGATATTGTTCAAAAGTCAATCGATAAATAACGTTGGAAACACTTGCTTTTGGACATACAGTACATAAAGTAACGTAAATAATATTTCGATTTCTGTCGGGATCAGACCCGTAGCCAAAAATTTAGTTTGGGGGTTTGGGGAATAGGGTTGGCGACGGACTAATTACGGGCTTGAACCTATTTACACCACAGCCGAACCCGCTCCACCTGAACTTTTAAAACTCATTTAGTGCAAATATACAGGAAAGTATGAGGCTGCTTGTGCGTGCTCCTTTATTTGCCTGCATTGTAGCGAGCAAACGTGGCCAGAGTCGACATTCAACGACGACGACGACGATTATGAAGATGATAATGTTTCGACCATCAAAGCATCATTTTCTGCGGTTCAAGAATCTTCACGACTCGAAGAGTGTACCGTGGAGGAATTTCTTCAGGGAGGACCATCAAAACGACGAAAAATAACTGCCTTTAATTATTATTGTTTACTACACAAATAGTTATTTTTGTATCTACAATCTAGAATTCGAAATGATAATTTTGCCGTTATTACCATTCGACAACGCAAAAGCATTTCGCATTCGAGATGCAAACAATATTTTTCCGAAAACTGCATTAAAACTAATGTGAAAATAAAAAAATTAATATTTAAGTATTTGTCATTGTTAACTGACATTTTGTGCTTGAACTAAGATGATCTAGTAGGCGGTGTTGTTTGCATGACTTTTGTAACGTGTCACCCTGTCACATCTATAAAGTCATCGTTCTAAAGTGTTTATTAAGCAATGAGTTTTGAAAATGATGATGACTATTTACCAGAAGAGTTTGCGAATTATGTAAGACTCGGATATTTTATTATTATTATTATTATTATTATGTATAGAAACTAATGTACTCGTATGTCAAGTATTTAATTAATAAATTCGTAAATAAGTTCCCAACATATGACCAACTGTTTAACATTTGCGTTCTAGAACGTAAGTCTTTTGCGTTCTAGAACATAAAAGTATTTATCGGCTGTGAGTGACAGAAAAGAGCCACATTTTCGCTAACTGAGATTTTAACGAAAATTAGATGACAGTTTTCGAAAAAAATTATTTGCTTGTGTTTGATTCATAATTTGACTAGTTTATTTATTTATTTTGTATCGCAATAATTTCCTGAACAACCTTTCATACGTTTTGAAGTGTGGATACAACCGTGCGAGCGGCTAAATGGAAACTGGGCGCAGATTTACCTACTTTGCGGCGTGCTAGACGTCGTAATTTTTGTCAAAAATAGAAAATAAAACAACAAAATTGTAGGTCTGAACACGCTCTACAAGTTTGATGATATATTGATATATTTTTCACGAGAAAAAAGAAAATAGCAAAAAACAAATTTCACTACCTATATTTATGGTTTTTTCGATCGATATCTCAATAACGATGAACGATACGTTGAAAAATGTAAAGTAACTTAATTACAGATCGTAAAAAAAGCAACAAAAAATTATTTTACCAAAATGTTATTGTAAAAAAACTGAATTTAACCTTTTTATTCAAGACGGCGGAAAATGCACATGGAAATCTTAGTCGACAATTTGAAGACAGGATATCCAAAATTTAGCCTTCTCGGTTAATATGCATTTTCAAATATAAGGGCGTATCAATCATCAGTTGACGCGCCTAACGGACGGTCAAAACAAAACAAAAATGTAAATGAACTTTTTCGTAAAAGTAAAATTTAGATGTGCCGCCAAAATATTTAGGTAACCCCTTGGCGATTATAATAACAAGAACCGGACTTTCTTAAGTCTGCTTATTTCAAGCATTTCCGATGATGTCATAGAACAGGCTCAACAAATTTAGACCAGGCATTATTTGTTATCTGCACCAGCTGGTTTCTAATAAAAAAACTTAAATTTAGCAATTACTTAAATACTTTAAAAAAAAACTACGCAAGCATTTTTCTAGCCATTCCGTTGCTTGACTCTCTTTTGTTTAAAATCGTTGACTTGGGCTTAACTTGGGGGAGTACGAGGGATGAGACTGTGATTTCAATACAATTAGCAATCATAAAAGTACATTTTTATAAGCTAATATTATGGTTGAGATTATGGCATGATGTGAATTTGTCCATTGACAAAGCTCAGGTACTTCACATCAAGTCTATCGGCCAGTTTCTTTTGAGTCGTCTGTTGTCTTCTCTTGTCAGTAGGGGTTCTAAAGTTGGGTTTTCGTGGTTTTCGATTTTTGCGTGGTGGGAGTTGCTTCTTTGTTGGATAACATTATTCACTAGTTTCATTTTGAGGTCGTTATGAATTGTTTCGTTGGAGACAAACCATGGGGCATCTAATATTGTTCTTAAAAGTTTAGATTGGCATCTTTGAATTATAGTTGTATTGGATTTGCTCGCACAACCCCATAGCTCAATGCCATAGGTCCATATTGGTATGATTATTGTCTTGTAAATAAGTATTTTGTTATTCATCGCTAGTTTAGATCTTCTACCCATTAACCAGTTTATCTGTCTAGTTGTTAAGTCTATTTGTTTTCTTTTCTTGGTTATATGTTGTTTCCATGTTAATTTACTGTCCAAGGTTATACCTAGGTATTTAGTTTCTTCTTTTTCGGGTATTAGGACATTATTGATGTGGACTTCAGGGTGTTAAGATGTTCTTGTGAGTTTATTACTGATCTTTCAGGGTTGTTGTTCACCGATAATATGGTTGTATCATCGGCAAATATCAATGATTTGTGAAACAATAACTATTCTTTACAAGAAAAGTATATACAGGGTTTACCAAATTACCGCACCATATTTGTGTAAAATTCATTCGTTTTAAAGCGAGAGAAATTAGTAACGAAAAGCACACCCTACTTCGAATATTATTTTTAACAGAAAATTGTTGTAAATGTTAAACCAGTCCGTGCAAGCTCCGTTTATCCTGACACAAGCAGTTGAATCCTCGTAAAGTGATTTCAGTGCTCGTATTAAACTACCGTTCACCCCATACATAGACAATGTCGACCACAATGCACTCCTCACCACTCTGTTAAAGGCCTTTTACAAGCCTATAAAAATTCTACGGTTCAACTTTAAACAATTCGAATTTGCGATGTTGTCCCACGTAAAGCAACATCGATATTAACTTGTAATTGTGTTTTGAAACGCTCCGTATATTGTAGAATATGTTTGCAATTGGAATGAATGCAACTTTGCGTGCGTATTTTGTATTATCCTCGAGGAACCAATCCCTCTGAGTCAGAACATTGACACACACAAACACAATTTACCTACCTCCTCACCCCCGGCGTAGATGAGTCACCTGAAAGGAATCGTATTGAAAAGAAAGAATACAATTTTAAAATGTTTCGGTTCATAAAATCATCATCCGACTCTGAGCTAGCCCGATGAGTCAAGGTGAAAGGCCGTAGACCAGTCGACGCAACCTTAAAATTGTAGGTATATGCGTCACATTTTTGTTTCGCTTCAAAAATTAATTAAGTAGTAAGTAATTTAATAAAATAGACAAGCCTAATATACAAATATTAGGTAAATTGTTCAATTTTTTGAATACGAACATATATTTCATTAAAATACACATTATTGAAAGATTTGAAAGAAAGGTAGTTACAAAGTTCCCCCAAAATCACAACCATATAAACGTGTCAGTAGCATACATCTTAATAGAGAATATGCAGTCATACAAATACCTGGGAGCCTGGATAGAACAATCGGGTGACCAAACAAGAGAAATAAGAACGAGAATAGAGATAGCCAGTTCAACATTTACGAAAATGAAAAAAATGTTCACCAGTCGAGTTATCAAGATTGGACTTAGGATGAGGATGCTGCGTTGTTACGTGTTTTCCGCGCTTTTGTATGGAGTGGAGGCATGGACTCTCAAGAAGAATTACACGGACAAACTACCAGCCTTCGAGATGTGGTGCTACCGTAGAATGTGGCGTACCCCCTGGACAGAAAAGATCTCTAATGTGGAAGTCCTAAATCGGATGAATAAGGAATGTGAAGTCATTAACACTATAAAAAAAAAGCTTTAATATCTAGGTCATATACTGAGAGGACCCAAATACGCACTTCTCCAGCTGATAGTTCAGGGAAAGATTGGTGGAAGGAGGAATATTGGAAGACGCCGTGTGTCTCGGCTTAAAAACCTAAAGGACTGGTTTAATTGTAGCAATGTTGAACTCTTCCGAGCTGCAGTCACTAAGGTCCGGATAGCTGTGATGATACCAAACCTCCGATAGGAGATGCACTATAAGAAGAAGAAGGGTAGATATTAACAGAATACACCTGCACGAAAAAGATTAGATGTTATTCAGGTTTCTACTTTGAAAACTGTAGATTTGGGAGAATTTTAAAATCAGGTAAAATTTTGCAAATACAGTGGTTCAGTTGAAAGCTCCCAGCTAGGCCGGATACGAGTTTATAGCAAATATCTTTTATTTTCTTAAAAGTAAAGGGTTTACAGAGAAGAATGCCGTTCGAACGGAATTTTTAAGTTATATAGGAGCTTAGATACAAATTTTAAAAGTGACTACAAAATTGGCTTATTTTAAATTAAAAAAAAAAGTAATGGATCTACCCATAGATATATTAATAATACTGATAAATAATTATGAAAAGAGAAAAATTAAATCTGACAACATTAGGTACTTCAAACTCATATTAGTCAACACGCACGGGTAAATATTCAGCAATTGAACTCTTTGTACGAACGTTTCCTAATGAAATCTTCAGTAACACGTCGGCTAGAAGTTGTATTCCAGTAAAAAATAGATTTAAATTACCATTCAAAAAGAAAGCCTGCATTTTTAAATGTAAGTTCATTTTGACATACATTTTAAGTATTCACAGTTAAAAAATGTTACTTGAGATTTTAGTCGCTTTGGTAGTTTATACACTGATTTTCAAAAAAATCCAAACACCAGAAAGAGTCCAAAAATTGTTATGAAAATTTTAATAATTAGACTGTAACAAAAAATAACTTACTTCTATTAAAATGAATTTTTTGCATAAAATAATGATTATTTGTTTATTGAAATCGGCTGAAACACTTAAGTCCCTCCATCTCGATTTTGGGAGTCTAATAATATGTCTTAGCATGACCATGTTGCTAACATCGCAAAGTCAGCAAGCCAGAGGCTAGGTTTTCTATGGAAAGCTAGTAAGTTTTTTACACCTGATCAACTGTTGACGACGTACAAGGCTCAAATCCGACAACTACTGAAGTATTGCTCGAACATTTGGGGTTCAGCACCAAGGCATTCTCTTCGACTTCTACATTCCATTCCGAAAAGGGCCATTCGGTTGATAAACAGCTCAACTCTCACAGATACCCTTCACCCACTAGAATATAGAAGAAGAGTTGCAGACCAGACATTACTTTACAGATATTTTCATGGCAGATGCTCCAGAGAAATAAAAACTCTTCTACCACCACTGGCCACATTCGGCCGAAGAACTCGGCACGCTGATGAGTCTCACCCATCTACTTTCAAGATTGACCTTACAAGGACCAATCTCCATCAATAATCCTTCTTTTACAAGCTGCTACGAAATGGAACAAGCTTCCAAAATCAGAAAAACTAATCGCAGTGCCCGCGGCCTACACGATAGGTCTACCCTTTTTGCGACTATTTTCAGTAAAAAAAAAAAAGACGAACGCTGAAAATGTACCAAAATCAACTACGACAAAGGTTAGTGGTGCTTTTTTTTAAATAAGAATCTCTTGCCATTACGTATAATTTTATTTTAAACTCAAAACTACAGTCCACAACAATTTAGGAAGTATACTGAATGAGCATACTTTTACACTATTTTTTTTTTCACAAAATGTTCGTCGTAATTTGGACTTCCTGTATTTAATGAATCCAAAGTATCTCGCTACAATATCCAACGCGATTGCCATTACATTAATTTTAATTTTAAATTATTCATCATTAATGAACAACACGAAATCTCCACGGAATTTAACTACTTTAATTAGTTTGAGGTAAGAATAAAGATATACATATGCGAACATCTAAATTTACGTGTAAGGTTAATTGGGATTAGTTTAAATATAAAACTACAATGATACGAAAATAAGAATAGTTTTTTTCATGAGAACTCTAGTCTGACAAGCTGTCCATAGAATTCGTGCACCTACAATCATCTAGAATGAAACCAATAAAGGGCTGTTTATGAAAAGAGCCAGTGGACTGTGTGACTTACTTCGAGCTTAAGTATTCCTTACCTTTTTTCACTATTAACTGTTGCAGATTTTAATTAATAAACTAATTTTGTGCATTAACAAACTGTGCCAGTAAGAACTAAGAAGGAGAATATAAATGTTACTAGTCTTACAAAATTTGGCTTCACGTGTCTAGGACTAATCATTTATAAATAATTCCTTTAGAGCTTGTAAATAATTTCCAGATAGGGATTTTTTGATATCTTTTTTATTAACTGTTGAGGAACTGTTTCAATAGTAACAAAAAAACTAGCAACCAACCATACGGTCACGTGACAAGACGGTTACGATTTTTGACCAATAAAAACGCTGAATTTAACGCGAAAAAGAAGTCTCGTTCGAACCGGCTTCCGCCCTCTCGTTCTCTTTTCCATTCCGACCGTCAAAGAATGCACAACGCCCGCCGCTAAGAGCACGGCTTTCAAACCAGTGAAATTATTATGAAGATACAGGAGGGTTGAAACTGTAAGCTCCATGTATTAAATTACACAATATATTCTCGTGTGGATGTGAAAGTTGAGACAAGTGTGCTATCGTCTGCGAAACTGTAAATGGGGTTCGTGGTGGTTTACCAACTTAAACCGTCTTCTTGTATTTATTTTAAAAAAAATTGACCTAAAACCATTACCATTACTTTCGTCTTGCTTTCATTCACTTTCATCCCTTTAATTTTTGGGGCAATGTGCATAATATTAAACATCGCCTTCAACTACTTATCAGAGGAGAATACTAACAATCAACGAGCATGTATGAGAGCGCTGATGAAAGTAGAGAATACGAGAGACGTGTGTAAGAACCGTAGCAAGTGGAAGGAAGCCTACCCGTATCTATATTTATGTATGTATCGGGCAACTCGAGATGCTAAACCATTTTGATTTTAAAATTTTTTCGTATCTATTATAATAATGGAATATAAGAACATTTGGAACACCCTATATATTCCATGATATGTGTTTATTCAGAGAAATATATTTATCAGTACGTATTTACTAACAATAAATATTAATTTTGATTACCAGGAAGTACATTATTATGCTTCAAATATAAAAACATTGTCGTACATTTTAAAATAGCTGATATCTGTGGATGATATTTTTTATAATATACGCTGCAACATAGATTATACAGAGTGGACCAAAAGTCTGGAAACGAACAATTGTCTCGTAAATTGCTAATCCGAATTGTGAAAAATTTGGGATAAGCATATTTTGAGATACGGAGATTCCAGATTTGACATTTGCAATGTTGCCAGATTTGCCGTTTCTCTGATATTATTAGTCACTTTAGTTTTTTAATACATCACCCTGCATATTCAGTCATTATTGGAATCTCCCCTTCAATACGAGTTTAGCCATATTTAACACTTATGATTTTATGTACTCTTAAAGGTCTAAACAATCATGGAGAAATGTGGTAGACGCATTCTACTATCGATTGGGGTAATATCAACTTACAAATGGAGCACATGTTGAACACTAGATTAAGTAATCAGTATGTTAAAAATATTGTAATCTTTTAATTATTACGTTTTAATGTTGAAAATTGTATTAAAAAAATTATTAATACAATCAGACATTGCCACACTTCTGTTTTATTCATTTAAGACCTTTTAGACTACATAAAATCATGAGTGACACATGTGGCTAAACTCCTATTGAAGAGGAGATTTCAATAATGACTGAATATACAGGATGATGTATTTAAAAAACAAAAGTGACTAATAATATCAGAGAAACGGCAAATCTGATAACATTACAAATGTGAAATCTGTGATCTCCGTATCTCAAAATGGGCTTGTTCCAAATTTTGTATAATTTGGACTAGAAATTTACTAGATAATTGTCCGTTTCCAGACTTTTAGTCCACTCTGTATATATGGAAAAACAATAAAATAATCAAGGAAAACTAAACAGCGGAGGTAAAAAGAAGGGTCAGATTAGCCTGGACAGGTTTGGAAAATTAAAATGAGTCCTAAAAAATAAGAAAATAAAGCAGTACCTAAAAAACCAGAGTATTTGACCAGTGCATCCTTTCAATTCTTACATACGCCTGCCAAACATGGACCTTGACTAATGCAAACATTGATAAAATAGAGAAACCCCAAAGAGCCATGGAGCGATCAATGTTGGGATTTAAATTACAAAATAACTGGATAATAAACAAAAGTCAAAGATGCAGGTCAACATATTGCCAGGCTAAAATGGTACTTCGCAGGTCATAACGCCAGACAAAAGGATTATAGATGGAATAAAGCAAGAGGACGAACCCAGATGAGATAGGAAGACGACATAAAAAAAAATAGGAGAAATACATTGGAAACAAGAAGCACAAAATAGAAACAATTGGAAAAAACTAGTGGAAGCCTATGTCCAAAGTTGAACGAATTGAAAGGCGAAAGAAGAAGAAGAAGAAGACGCTGCAATGTCAATTTTTTTGCTAAAAGGACTTGGAAAATGACGTATTAAAATGAAAAATAATCGAAATGTCTCGATAATCAATCGACTATTGGAAACATTCGAATACTCGTTACTCGATTAAGTCCATCTCTAACAATTAGTAACATTAATTAAATTCTTTGACATTTCAAACGCAGCGGGAAAAAATAAATAATATTAATGCATTTATGTTGTTGCTTAGATTGTAATGGAAATGTCGTGTTCAAAGGTGTAGGCTTCCTGTAGGGAAATACGAAACTTTAATTTAAAAAAGTGATTGTAAAATTAATTAATATTTTTACCATCCTTCGGGGGAAAGAGGGTTATTAATTCATTTAAAGGTTTCATTTTTAGTTCGGCTTTTAAACTGAATGTCCCTTTTTTTTATTTTTGTCAAGCTTCCACATAAAACGCGAAAAGTACTATCTATTAAACGAGCTTCCAGATACATAGAAGATTCAAAATATAGCTTACAAAGTACTTACAACCCATCAGAAAAATATAAGGTATTAAAAAAAGAAAAAAACACAATAACTTTTTCGCTCCAAGAATAAACGTAACAGAAGAACTATCGTGCACGATCTATAAAGAAGAGAAAGAAATAATTTTTTTTTTGCTCCAATGATGAACCATTAATATAAATTTCGAAATGGTCTTCTTCTTCTTCTTCGTTTTCTCTCTTTCGTCGTGATTATGGTTTACTCTTTTGCTGTCGCTCTTCGTACAATATCCCACCATCTTTCCCTGTTCCCGGATTCCCTTGTAGGTTGTGTTATCGTACTTGTATTCAAGCGTTGGCGATCGCCATGTCAACTACATTTTGGTATTCTTTACGATCAGCGGCAGTTCTAAAAAGGTGTTTCACGTCTAGATCTGTCAGTGGCGTATATTACGAAGCCATGATAGTTTCTTTCGTCCCATCCATCTGGTACCCTTTATTTTACCATGAATTATGAGGCGAAGTATTCGATGCTTGAGGCTTCTCATGATGTGCCCAAAGTATTGTAGTTTTCTCTTCTTAAATTCGCTTAAGAGTTCTCGGTCTTTATGCATTATCTGCAGTACTTTTAGGTTAGTTGTATGCGACGTCCATGGTATCTTTAACATCCGCCTGTAACACCACATTTCAAATGCTTCGACTCGATTCATCATATCGACTGTTAAAGTCCATGTCTCACAACCGTACATTAAAATGGACCGAACGTAGCAACGGAGCACTCTTACTCGTATTTGGATATTTAGTTCTCTGCTGCACAAAATCCGATTCCATGTCCTAAAGGCATTCCTGGAATTCGGGCCATGATTTCTTCATCTGAAGTAGTTGTCCATAGTATCTTTAAAAAAAGCTCGCTTCACGGAGTATGTAGTCGACAAAATTGCACAGAAACGAAATGTTACTATTCTTCATCTGCCCCTGTATCACTAAATCCCATTGAACTCATTTAAGCCCGAGTAAAAAGTTTTGTAGCAAGGAGAAAGACGACGTTTAAAATGAAAGATATTAAAATTCTTTTTGGGGAATTTTTAAAAAATATAAATTCCAAAAAATGTGTATTGTGTATTGAGGAATAGAATGGGAATAGAAAGATTTCACGTATTCAGCATGTAATCATCATCAATTATAATTACGACGAGACCTAATCTATCATTTTTAAAGCTACCATTTCATCCGCATGAGGGCGTAATAGTAATTTCCTCAGTCGGTGCTGCTACTAATTCACATACCCGAAAATTTTACAAAGATATTATGACGACGAATTTCCGTTTTTAATAACGGGATATAAAGCGCACTAAAAAGGGTCTTGTACCCGGTTCCCGTGTCTAGAAACTTCGTGGCGCACCTCACACCAAAGTGTCTCGTCTTCCAGACGTTTTCGTCCCATCCTCGTCGAGCGACCCGCTCCCCTTCCACCATCATCACCGCCGCCCTTTATATATATATATACATGCATACATCCCGCATCCCATTCTGCTTGCTGCAACCCCCCTCTCTCTCCGCCTTTTGTGACCGTCTAGACGGCTCTCGGAAGGACGAAACGAGCAAATTTATTTTTTTATGCACTTCAGATACTCCAAAGGTCCAAAGGTTAGGGCGATGTTCCTAACAAAAAATCTTAATTAAGTTATTCGGAACGTTGTGCGCGAATATTTAACTTCCCAGTGGAAGTTATAGTAATGCGTCCGATTTTGCGAATCCCGAATTTTGACATATCTCCACATTTCAAGGTCCCCAGAGTCGAATAGAGTCGACATAAGAATTATAGAAAACTTATACTACAATCAAACAGCAAACATCAGAATAGACATTACACAGACGGAAGATATAGAGATCAGGCGCGGAGTGAGACAGGGATGCGTGCTTTCCCCTTTGCTGTTCAACATCTACTCAGAAGCGATCATGAAAGAAGCATTAGCTGAAGAAGAAGCTGGAGTGCGAGTTAATGGGATACCTATTTCAAATATAAGGTATGCGGACGACACTATGTTGCTAGCTGAAAATGCCATCGACCTACAAAGAATGGTACAAAAGGTACATAATGTCAGTATTCGATACGGGCTAAACATAAATCTCAGCAAAACAAAATTCCTTGTATTCACAAAGACCCGAAACAACAACACACAGCTGATAGTAAACAACCAGATAATAGAACGGGTATATAAATATAAATATTTGGGAACATGGATTAACAGCAACAATGATTATGCTAGCGAACTGAAAGCAAGAATTGAAATCGCACGCAGAGCCTTCATAAATATGAAACAGTTTTTCTGTAACAGAAATTTAAATAACGATCTCAAAATACGTATGCTGAGATGCTACATATTCACCATCTTACTATACGGCATAGAAGCGGCCACATTGACAAAAGTCATGATGAGAAAAATAGAAGCATTCGAGATGTGGCTATACAGGAGAATACTGAGAATATCTTATATGGACAGAATTACAAACGAAGAAGTACTAAAAAGACTCTCAAAAGAAACAGAAATTAATAACGAAATAAAAATCAGAAAATTACAATATCTGGGCCACACTATGAGAGGAGAGAGATACCGAATACTACAAGTGGTGATGCAGGGAAAGATTGCAGGGAAGCGCAGCGTGGGAAGAAGACGAATGTCGTGGCTCCGCAACCTGAGAGAATGGTTCGATTGTTCATCAAATCATCTTTTCAGATCAGCAGTCAACAAAATGCAAATAATCATGATGATCGCCAACCTTCGACGGAAGACGGCACCATAAGAAGAAGAAGAAGAGTCGAATACAATAGTTTTTAAGTGGACGTCTGTGTGTGTATGTACGTATGTTCGTATGTGCGTTCGGAATTATTTTTCGTCTCGATTATCTCGAAAACAAATAATGATATCGACGTGGGACCAATTGCATTCGACGCATAATTACGCAACTTAGAACCTGATACGAAGGGGCAGAGTCACCCAATACTTCTACCATGTCCTTATATAAAGTGGGGACGTTTGACGTGTTTCTTTCATTAGTAACTTTCTACACGATTTTTGTTATTCGTCCGTGTTGCAAGTTTTCAAATAGACCCCTGTTTATCGACAGATCGATTTATTTTCAACATTGTAGTA
Source organism: Agelastica alni (assembly GCA_950111635.1). Taxonomy (NCBI): domain Eukaryota; kingdom Metazoa; phylum Arthropoda; class Insecta; order Coleoptera; family Chrysomelidae; genus Agelastica; species Agelastica alni. The sequence goes on along the minus strand of OX467719.1, from coordinate 5,102,031 downwards.
TGAGTGAAGAACAATTCGGTTTTCGAGGCGGCTTAGGTACCAGAGAAGCGCTATTTTGCACGAACACGCTACTTCAAAGATGTTGGGAGGTAAGAAAGCCGGTGTACCTATGTTTTATCGACTACGCAAAGGCTTTTGACCGCGTACAGCATAACAAATTCTTACAAACTCTGCAGAATATATCCCTCGATAATAATGATATACGTGCGATGCACTTTTCAACCTTTACACGAAGAATATATTTAAAGGGGCAACACAATCTGGTGAAGGAATAAAGATTGGAGGCGAAACCATTAGTTACATTCGATACGCAGATGATACTGCGCTCCTAGCTGAATCATTGAAAGAAGTAAACTGTATGTTAGACAAGATAAACAGAGAAAGTAATAATAGATGGGGACTGAAAATCAATGTCAAAAAAACTAAATTTATGGTTGTTAGCAAAATGAATGTTGGCCCGGAAAGAATAACACTTGATGGCGAGAATATAGAAAGAGTTCAGCACTTTAAATATCTTGGAAGCTGGATCAATCAGTCGATGGATCCGGACGAAGAAATCAAGGCTAGAATAGAAATAGCTAGAAGAGCATTTCTGAAACACAAGCCGCTACTCTGTGCCAAGCAACTTAACATTCATCTGCGGAAAAGGTTTACCAAATGCTATGTATGGTCTATTTTGTTGTGCTCTTGCGAAACATGGACGCTTAACCAAAAAATTATTGACCGCATGAGTGCATTCGAGATGTGGCTGTACAGAAGGATGCTCAAAATTACGTGTACAAGCCGAACTACCAACGATAATGTCTTCTTCTTCTTTCGGTGCCATATCAGGTCCCCTTAACATTGGCAATTACATTGGCGAGTTGTTCGCGGATTTCGGCTAATCTGAATAGTTGTTCGGCACTGCGTATTCCTGTCCGATCGCGAATGTTCTTCAGCCATGACATCTGTTTTCTTCCAATTCCTTGGCTGCCTTCGATTTTGCCCTTCATTATAAGTTGAAGCACCCTGTATCGGTCTCCTCTAAGAACATGCCCCAGGTACGATATATTTCTGACCTTTATTAGACCAGGGTAGAAGCCTTTACAAATAATAAAAAATGAAAAAAAATAATAGTAGGATGAAACCCATTAGAAAAGGAGGAAAATATTATAAAAATGAAAGGAAAAATAATTTACGGGCGATCTGAGGTCGGGAAGTGGATGGGGGTGAGTTTTTAAGGGTAAAAAACGATTTTTCTCGATTTCCGGCAAAACTAAAAGTCCTATGGAAAAAAGTCAAAGTACTTAACTTAAAAAAAAAATTTCGAATTCGAGTTTTTTTCGATTTTTTGCATTTTCTGAGAAGATTTACTACAGTTACATATTTTTTTTTTTCACCATCGGAAAGTAGAGATTTCAACGAACAGAAAACATACCAGAAAGCGTATATAATAATTAAAAAAAAAATCGAATTCGAGTTTTTTAGATTTTTTGCATTTTCTGAGATTTACTACAGTTACATATATTTTTTTTTTCACCATCGGAAAGTAGAGATTTCAACGAACAGAAAACATACCAGAAAGCGTATATAATAATTAAAAAAAAAATCGAATTCGAGTTTTTTAGATTTTTTGCATTTTCTGAGATTTACTACAGTTACATATATTTTTTTTTTCACCATCGGAAAGTAGACATTTCAACGAACAGAAAACATACCAACTTTTTGAAAAAAGCTGATATTTTGACGTATGAATTTTCGATATTAATTTAAAATAAGGTGAAAAAATAAGTATTTTCAATCAAATAAATTACAGCGTATTTGGGACATAAAAAGGTAAGTTTTCACTAAATTTCGTGAAAAAAAAAATTTTGTAAAAGATAAATATAAAAAACCAAAAACTTGGTTTTTTGAATTTTTCACATAAATTTTGAGGTTATGTGAAAATAGTGTAAATACAAAAGTTTTTGATCTTTTAATACCTACAACTTTGCCATTTGACTTTTTCCCATAGGACTTTTAGTTTTGCCGGAAATCGAGAAAAACTCACCCCTATCCCCTTCCCGACCTCAGATCGCCCGTAAATTATTTTTCCTTTTATTTTTATAATATTTTCCTCCTTTTCTAATGGGTTTCATCCTGCTATTATTTTTTTTGGTTTTAAAAATTATTGACCCTGGTCTATATAGTGACAAATAATTCACGAACCGCATTTGCTCTATTTAACACTGCTTCGTTGGTCTGCCTAGCTTTCCAGGGTATTCGGAGCATTCATCTATGTAACCACATCTCAAACGCTTCCAGGCGATTGATTGTAGCAGCCTTTAGAGTCCAGGTCTTAGCTCCATATGACAACAGAGAATGTACTCATCAAAATAGGGCACGATAGAGAGCTCTTAACTACCATCAAACGCCGCCAACTGGAATACTTGGGACGTGTGATGCGTGGACCCAGATCGAGGGGAAAAAATGGATAGGCCGCAAAAAGCTATCCTGGCGTCGAAATCTCCGACAATGGACAGGTTTAACTGCTGAGGAACTTCTCCACGCAGCTCAAGATAGAGATAGATACAAAGAAGTTGTCACGTGCCTATTATTTTCTTCTCCTATCTGCCGTTTCAATAGTCTGCATTTGGGTTCGTTGTATGTAGTGTTGCCTATGTAGTAGTGATAGAATTCGATTATTGATAGCTGTGACATTTTTGTCTCTCTTATTGGACTTCGCCTTGATTATTGGCCTCGATTGTAGTGTTTTGTTAGATATATTATTGTTGGTTTGCTTGGGCTGGCAACTGATGCGAACGAGCGCGTTTATGAACTAGGGACTTATACATGGAAAGGTTGGCTGACGCGTGTCCCGGGACATTTTCTTGATGTCCGGTCTGAGAGCGAGGAAGGTGTCTCTTTCGTTTGGTGGCAGTGGTGGAAGTCGGTTGAGAGTTTTTGGAACGGTTGAATATTAACACGGGAGCGGAACTTCTACGGTTTCTTCTTCCATATCTGGCTGAATTTGGGGCCATCTTTATTGGATTAGGAAGATAAACCATTTAATTCTTAACTTGACCATTCTGTCGTGCCTATGTGGTGAATATTTTTGGATATTGGTGTCGAGTTAAGATCACCACTTGTGGGATTTGATGAAGTGAAGCCATCGTGAAGTACCACGTGCCGTTCCATCCACATCGACGATAAATTTCAGCGTTATAAAGACTTGCCTGGTAATTTTAGCAGAAATTATTGATAATACTATTTGGTTTTTCGGTTCTTGGATCATCGATGTTACCGTGACGTCTCAGTGAGGTTTTAAATTGGTTACATGGTATGGAATTTAATTTTATCAACTTATCAGTTATGTGTTTGATATAAGTGTTTTCAATAATTTAAAAGTAACAAGTTATTCTCATTTAATTTGTACCTGCTCCCAGTGACGTCCCAATAAAGTTTTCAATAGTTTAAAAGTAACCAAATTATTTTTCGTTAAATTTGTACCGGCTCCGAGCTGAATCTGAATTTATATATCACTGAATATAATTTATGTGGATATTGTAACGGTTTTAAAATATTATTTTTGTAGGAAGTCCATTTATTTGGTATTTCCTTTTTTTTGTTGTGTTAATCTTTTGCTATCAGGAATTTTATATAAAACCAATTATTTTCGAAATTTTAAATATTGTGAACATTTTCTTGTTGTTGTTTTTTTTTTGTTATTTTAATTCTCTTTTGTACCTCATTAGGTTTTTATTACTGTCTGGAAGATTGTTATAATTAATTTAAATATTATTTTAAGAAAGTGTATTAAATTCGTTTAAACCACTTTACGAAAATACAGAATTTATTGTAAAAAATCAGAACATCATTTTTACTTAATTAATATATTGCAGTAATTGTAAATATAGTTTTATTTATCTAGTTCACCATAATTGTTTGTTGTTTTTCGCGTGGCTCTGCTGGTGCCTACAAGACCTAGGGGTTTCCGGCTTGTACCGTTTTAAGTCGGTGGCGCGGCTCACTTTTAGATTTTTTTCTTCTACCCTCTACGGCTGAGCTCGGGCATAATTTGCCAGTAGAGAGACCACTAGCAGAGTACTCTTTAGAAAACCAAAAAAAGACGTGGCAAAGTAGTCAATATGGGAGTCGTCAACGCTTGAGAAAGCAAGAACACTGTGTATGAAGAAGAAGTATGTTCTTAGGTGAATAATTACTGAATTATTTCCTGCGAGTTTCGATAAATTATTCCGAAAATATATTATGTTTTTTATTGACGAAAACACACAACAGCAATCCAAAAACAGTATGTGTGTATGGTCTGACAATTTGTTCGTTTCCTGTTTATTTCCTTCGTTGGTACCGGATGACTCACACGCGCATTTAACTGTCGTTTCTTATATAGAGATGGAAACGCTTTTACGATCGGTACTTTACTGGCTTTATATTATTCCGCATTTATTCATTCTCTTTCGAAACAATGTTTGAAAATAATTAAAAGAGAAATTTCTCGTAAAATACAAAACCTTCAACAGTACACGGTACGCAGCGCCGTCTTAGGCCATGCAGGGGCCCTATTAGAAAGAGTGAGTGTATATTTTTAACATTATCTGAATATTTTGTTTTTGATTATGCCACACTTATTTCCTTTAATAAACCATCCTCATATGTAAATTTTTTAAATCAAATAGTTTCCATGTTTCACATCTGCCAGGCGTCGGCACATTAATTTTTTTCAATATTAGGTTTACACGAATATTAGGTTTCCTCTCTGCATGGTGTAACACCTAAACAGCAACCATCAGATATCGAAATTTTTCAGTCAGAAAATATGAACTTTATCCAACAGTAAAATATTATTAGTATTACAAACTATTTGTTTGTAATTCATATTAAAAACATATCATGTAATTTCTGTAATAATAATACTGCATTCAAGTGGATAACTGTACAATAAATTATTTGGTCAAGTTAATTACTTTTCTTATTGATTGGACGGAAAATACGCTAAAAGGTAGAGTACTGACCGTCAGCAATAAAGAATACCATTTAAAAGGCCTCCCCACTGGTGGATGTCCTCAGGGGGGCGTATTATCGCCTCTCTTATGGTGCCTAGTTGTGGACGAATTATTAGTTAGATTAAATGAAGCTGAACTCCTCGTATATGGTTATGCTGATGACAGCCATTTTAACAACTCTCAGGAGCATCATGATAGTGGCACTGAGAATCACGAAAAACTGGTGCAAAGAAGTTGGGCTAAAAAAAGACCTTGATAGGAAGAAACTATGAAACAAAAATACCAACCAGAGAAGACTGGTTGAAGAAAACACCATTGACCAGCCCAGGAATGAAACGATGGTACACTGACGGATCAGGGTACCAGGGACGCTACAGGGCAGGTGTGTTTGGAGCATCCTACAACCACAGGGAAACCATACCACTGGGGAAATACGCCTCGGTCTTCCAGGCTAAGGTCTATGCCATACTCAGGTGTGCTACGCACCTGACAGAACCCAGAGTGGCCAACAGTAAGATTGATATTCTCAACGACATTCGCACAGCCATTGGAGCCCTCGCGAGTTGAACCACAACATCATCAGTGGTGTGGGACTGCATGCAGGCCCTCACTGAGTTAGCGATTGCAAACAAGGTCACTCTTGCATGGGTTCCTGGGCATACAGGGATAAACGGCAACGAGGTAGCCGATGAACTGGCAAGAAACGGGACCCTGGTGAAACCAAGAAGCTATTTTGTCGGATTGCCAATTGCCGAAGCGAAACATAAATTGAAATCAATCCTTGAGCAAGAACATATCGCTCAGTGGAATGCAAATACTGTCTGCAGAACATCAAGACAGCTGATGAAAAAACCTCTCCAGAAGAGGGCAGACTCACTCTGGACGATGAACCGGAGTAGGCTAAGCAGCACGCTTGGCCTGCTCACTGGCCACATCGCACTAAGGGCGCACCTCTTTAAACTTAAGCTGGCGGTGTACAGGTATTAAACCTGGGGTCGCATGATAATGGATCCAAGCGTTCTAAATGATACAGGGCCAACAGAAATCCTGCGGTTTGCCAAAGCCAGCGGACTGGAATTCTGATCCCCTGAAGACACAGCGGTAGTCACAGATGATCAAAATATCTAGGTGACATACGTGCCTATACCAATGGCCCAATCGCAAGATTGTAATGTAATGTAGTGTAATTACTATCGGTTGTCAAAATACTATGTGGCATTTTGAGACCCCCATCAAGGCCTCATGCTACCTAATGAGAGCCTGGAGGTACGTCTGTTAAGTTCAGGCCACTAAAAGAAAAAAATGACGCTTTTGTGATTCAGAACTGTTATTTCAAATTGTAGTAGCGCCACCGTTACTCGTGGAACGGAACGGAACGAAACAACGAACAATGCGTTCCACCTCTATTTTTTATTTGATAATAAAATTCATCGGATGATTCTTGGAAACACACAATTAGCTGACTAGACGAAACTCATATCGAATTTCTACCGAGAAATCGCAATTAACTTTTTTACGGGAATCAATTGGACCCCCGATTTTTACGGAAACGCACTTACAAAAAATACCTGCACTCGACACATCGAAATATTGCAATGCGGTTCAATAAAACATACCGACATATATAAATGAAGTTAAATAAAATAAACGGTCACAAAAAGTGATACCCATAAATCTTACGATAATCAAAACATACGATAACACTGTTTGACATGGACAATCTTAACATTTGCAACCGGATGCGAATCATTATCTAAACAGTTATATTTACATGTAATAATAAAATGTGTGGAAACAAAATAGCGCACAAGCAGACTTGATCCAATAGCCATTAAATCGACAGTGCCGTGACACCTCAACATTTGTATTTGTATTTTTTTAAATAAATGTCATTTGTCAATCTACAAAAGCAGTACATCCCTACAATTGTTTATATTTTTAACTGGTATATGTCATATGTCAATCGCAGTACACCTCAACATTTTTTTATCTTTTTATCTGCTAAATGTCATATGTCAATCGATAAAAGAAGTGAACCTCAACATTTGTTATTGTTTTTATCTGATAAATGTCACATGTCAATCGATGAAAGCAGTGAACCTTAACATTCTTTAATGGTTTTATCTGGTAAATGTCATATGTCAATCGCTGAAAGAAGTGAACCTCAACATTTGTTTATCTAATTATCTGGTAAATGTCATATGTCAATCGCTAAAAGCAGTGAACCTCAACATTTGTTAATGGTTTTATCTGGTAAATGTCATATTTATATCTCTAAAAGCAGTAAACCTCAACATTTGTTAATATTTTTATCTGGTAAATGTCATATGTCAATCGCTAAAAGCAGTGAACCTCAACATTTGTTAATGGTTTTATCTGGTAAATGTCATATTTAAATCGCTGAAAGCAGTGAATCTCAACATTTGTTTATATTTTATCTGGTAAATGTCATATGTCAATCGCTAAAAGCAGTGAACCTCAACATTTGTTAATGGTTTTATCTGGTAAATGTCATATTTAAATCGCTGAAAGCAGTGAATCTCAACATTTGTTTATATTTTATCTGGTAAATGTCATATGTCAATCGCTGAAAGCAGTGAACCTCAACATTTGTTTATCTTTTTATCTGGTAAATTTCCTGGGCCAATTTTTCTGCTTTGGTAAAAAGTAATCCCCAATGGTGTAAAAATTTAAACACATTTTCTCTTAAATGATTATCTTTGTGGTATTTCTCTTAAATGATTATCTTTGTGGTATTTAAAAAAATGTTCTATGTTCTTAACGAACTAGTTGAGCTACTGAAAGCATTACACCTCAATATTTGTTTATATTTTGTGGTAGGTATATGTCACACTTTTGAATCGGTTACCAAGTAATCTGAGGTGTTGATTTATCGATCAAAAATAACCCTGTTGACACATTTACGTTCGATTATTAATTGAACACACTGTATATAATATTTAATTTATTTTATATCTGTCTAGATTGGGGAAAGTGTCGAAAATCCGCCGAAGCGTTAGTGTCCCAAGTGAGGCCCCTGATTTTTCCACGGCCGTCCCCCAAATCGACCCCCTCGCCTTCATCCATCGCCGGACATTACTAATTCGCAAATATTTCGAAAGGTTCGACGACCGGTCGATGAAGGCGCGTGTGCCGAAATCATGCGGTTTTTTTTTCTGCATTCATCACCACTCTCTGACTACGAACACCGCGATCACCGCCAGAGACGGACCGAACAAAAACGTAAAGAAGCACCTCCAAAATTGTACACTATCAAAAAAACAAACTCCTCATTAACTCAACCAGGAACTTGAAACGTCAAAGCAGTCTTCCTTTCTTCCCATTACAACATTTGAAGGTACTCAACCGTCCACCATAATAACTCGAGCTTACACCTTTCGAATTCACTTATTTAGCACATTAAATAACGTGTCACGTGGCAAAATAACATGATGTCTGTTAAATTCGGTATTAAGCAAACATTTTAAAATTTAGTAACTATCAACACAAACGTGAAAAAAAGTTACTTATTATAATCTAAACAATTACATAAATAATGTTGCTGTCCTAATATTATCCTAATTCGTTTATTGTAATTTTAAAATAAGGCAACTATCAATACAAACGTGCTAATATGGTTGCATATTTTAATCTAAACATTTGAACATAAGACGTCAGGAAGGGCCGTAGGGAAAAATTACTTAACGCGAGATGGCGTTGTCAATGACAAAATGTCGGATCGAGATGTGAACAACAAATATTCCGTCATTTGATCACTTGTAAAACTAAAGTTTTTATAGCAGGTAATTTTAGTTATCTCAGAGATTTGAGTTGATTTTTTCTGTTAAACTATTGGATTTAAGGTTTGTTTTTGACGTTTCAGTTTTATTGTCGCTGGATTCTTGTTAAATGTCAGTAAAGACCAGGTGCGTCCAGGTATCAATTCTGGTTTGTTTTCGTAGTTTTTCAGTGTCAATGAAAAAATCATAAAAATCATCCTTCAAACGCTTTTTCTGTGTTGTTGAAGTCACTATGAATAATACCAAATAAAATGATAGATCATTGGACAACAATATCAAATTTACATACCACTGAAAAAATCATCTTTCACAAAGTGCTTGCTACCAACAAACATAAACTTTAAGATTGGTTTTCCTATCTTTAAGGTCATCTTCCATTACTGAGCTGCCTTAAGATTTGAAGGACATTTATACAAAGATATAATCGAACTGCCATATGTAGAGCATTGTGGAATAGAGCATATTTTTTGCAATTTTATCGTCATATCGTTTGAATTTTCGGATTTTTTGGTTTATTAACACCAATTCTCCACAAAATATCGTTCAAATAAAACACTTTCAATGCTTAAATTGCTCAAAAAAATATATAATGTTCACTTTTCACCCATATAAACAAATGGAGGTTAGTTTGTTGTTCAAACCTCGAGAAGTTCATGCGATCAATAACAGATGTCGCCCTCTACATTATTCTTCCCTGTGGTGTTGACCGGAATGGAAGGTGCATATGGCCGACTACTGCTTCTGTTTTTACAGAAGCGTAAGGCTTTAAATTTTAATAAAAAGAACAAAATACTCATAAATGTTAGAAATAATATAAAAAATGCTACATTTAACGATTTAACAATTCTGCAATCAATAGAAAATTATTATCTGATCAATAACTAGGAAACTTTTATTCTAAAAATTTTAAGTTTGTAAATTTTACCCTAAGCTACGCCAATGCTTTCTTTATGATTGGTAGGTTTAACCTATACATTTCATCGAAATACAATTCTTATTTATTTCTAAATATTTAACAAATTTAGCATTAATAACACTTACTTGTGAAATCTTACACCAGCACTTTCATGTTTTGTTGTCAGAGAACACCCCTACAAGATGAACAACTAAACATATTTGTCGTTATTGTCTCAGTAATATAACAATGTGTATATAATTATATATATATATATATATATATATATATATATATATATATATATATATATATATATATATATATATATATATATATATATATATATATAAGTCAGGTTTAAAACGTTCTCCGACGTCTTCCGACACCTAGTCTCCATTGTTCTCGATCATTCCAAAGGTCTTCTTCCAAGCCTCTACCTTTTATTTCCTCACTATTCCCTCTCTCCAGCTTCTCCTTGGTCTTCCTCTCCGTCTTCTTCCTGCTGGAGTCCACGTCATTATCTGTTTTGGCAGTCGCTCGTACGTCATTCTCTGGACATGGCCGTACCATTTCAGTTGTTTCGTCTTTATGTCATCTACAATACTGTGTCGAACTCCCATAATCTCCCGTATTCGGTAATTACGGATTCTTTCAAGCTTCGACCTGCCTGCCGAACGCCTTCAAAAATCCATTTCCGTCGCTTCCAAGGTTTTCTTTGTTCTTTCTTTGAGTGGCCATATCTCGCTGCCGTAAGTAACAATGCTTTTGACAATGGTGTTGTATATACAATGTTTGTTATTTTTTGGTCCCAAAGGATACTGTTTAACATCGACACAGCTTTCCATCCCTCTATATTCCTACCTTTAATGGCATCGTCCAAGGTTATATCGTTTGTAATATTTACGCCTAGATATTTGTATATTCGTACAAATATATAACAATGTGTTACCGGCAATTTATTTAGTTGCCTATAATTTTTAACTATCAAGTATCTATTGACACCGAAGCATACAACAATGCAATTTTAAACTGCTAATATCTATTAAAAATTCACTTTATTAGCACACTCACAGGGAAACATTCAAATAATAAGTCATATGTGAAGAATCATGGAGTCCGTTTCTGTCGCACTTTTAGCATCTGTAGAGAGTAGCAATTCTTGTTTCTGTTTGTTTTATATTCAAATATTAAAACGTTTTAATCGTTGAAATTACATAAATATTGTTACTGTCCTAATATGACTGCCCAATTCACCTATTTTGACTTTAATATTAGGCAACTATCAATACAAACGTAAAATTATGGTTGCATATTTTAACCTGAATATTTTCCTGTTTAAAATTACATAAATGTTGTTGCTGTCCTGATTTTTTCATTACCAACTTTTTCTCTATTAAATAATTTAACGACAAATCAAGGAGTTTTGCATTTTTACGAAAATCACTTACCTTACTGAAATATCCCACGGTATGACATCCATCACTGTCGACCATGGTCATCACGTAAAAAAGAAACGGCTCGACGTCGTAATATAACGTTTTGTGGTCCAGGAAAAATTTGGCGAGCAGACACAAATTTTGACAATACTGTTTGTACCTTTTGCCATCCACCTCCCAAACGGATATCTTATCTTTGCGGTACACCTCTTCGCCTGGAGGATGTCGCCACACGCACTTCACGATATGACGTTGGAGAATCGTGTAGGATTTCATGTAACGCAAACAGAATTCGCAGATGTACAGTTTCGGTAATCGAGCGTAATCTTCAGGATAGGGACTCTGGTACCACACCTCCATCTCGAATTTACCCATTTCTATATATTTCGTACCTGAAATTAGTAAATATACCATCAATAAGGGGTTGTTAAAGTGGGCTGCCAAGAAAGAATTATTGATTGACAAATTTATAATGCGTGAATCGTCTGCTCACCCTTAGAACTAGGAAGACTCTTCAAATCATCTTCGATCATTTCGCTAGCCATCGCCTGTGCATCTTGAAACAATTTCAAATCATACTCTGGTACGAAATTATTCAAATCCGGTTCCTTGGATCTTTCAATGCAGGGTTTTATGTCCTCTATGGGTTCAATTTTAAATTTGGACCTCATGTCTCTAACGCGATTTAAATATTGCTTTTGATCGGAGCTAGCGATAGGTCTAGGCGTTTTTTTGTGAAACTCCAACGCTTTTTTCCTCGACTCTTCCCGTTTTTTTCTTTCTTCCAACACCTACCAAACAGTTTTTTAATAATGGGCAACGAGTTGAAACTTACTCAACAATAGGTCACATGCACGATACGTTTCACCATGACAATGGTAGAAAGAATAACGTACATGTGACGTCACAGCTTGATATTCTATATATCTGTAAACCCCACTTTTTTAACAGTTGAATATTGTTCCTTAAACCTAAATAATTGTCAAAAGATCACTTAAAACTTGAAATAGCTCAGAAAACAAACAAAATCGTTAACCAAACACACATAACCTTTGTTGTACCACCAATCTCAAGCAGTGACGTCACGTGTAAGTCACCCTATCCACCTATGTCGAAAAGTGACCACGTGCCACCATCACCTTAATTTCATTCATTAATAAAACACAGAACGGTAAAAATAAGATACTCGAATGTAGTTGAAATAATTTCAGATTTTTTTTACCCTCTGTTTGGGAAAAATCAGGTCTCGGCATCTCTGGAAGTAGTTTTTTGATTTTTTGGTAGATAACTTTCAGAAAAAATGCAAAATTTGCTATTTTTTCTCGCCTTAGTAGGTGAAATAAAGGAAAGAAATTTTTTGCGGGCGGTTGATGCGATTTGATGCAACAGGTGTCCGAAATGACTGCATCAAAAAATTTGTATTCGTTGTTAATGTTGAGAATATTGAATACAGTTCAGTTACTTTTTCCGTTCTGATGGTGTAATGTGAATGAAGTGTACTGTTTGAGGATTTAAAAATTAAATATAATAATTTTAAATATCTTTCTAGAATAAGAAAGCTGTAATAATTATTATGGTAACAAATACCGTAATATACTTTTCGTGTCGAATATGTCTTTCAGAGAACGAAAATCAAGGTTTACGAAGCCAATTTTTATGCTGTTTTCAGAATAATAAGATGTAGACATACTAGGTTTTAGCAATGGAGCAATTTTTGCTCATATAAGCTGGAAAAATAGCGACACTTTTACTTTTACGCACTTGCAATGACGATATACTATTTTCTCTGTCGCTTTACCCCCCAAATTTAATTTGACCTCTTTTAATGGGTAAACCCCTTCTTACATTAATAATGATCCCCGTCTTCTTAATGCTTAAATATTTTCTTAGCGTGGATATTTTTTTATTAAAACAATACTTTAAGCTAACAAAATGAAATTACCTGCTTGCACTTTTCTATAGTCAAATTGTGATATCTAGGACAACCTTCCAATGTGAAATGCTTTTCAAATTTACCACTCAGATGACCAATACTATCGCAACCTTCCAGAGGACAGCACCTATCCTCCTCGACAGGAGAATCACTACTTTTAATTTTACCATCCCCCCTTTTCTTGGTTTTTCCTTTGGCGACTATGGGGGCTTTTTTCACAGGGGATCTGGATAAAGATCTTTTTGTACTTTCAGTATCCGAATCAGAGTCAGAATAAACATTTTTTCCAAGGACATGTTTAGATTTTCTTGTACTTGCTGATCTGGTTGACTTTCTTGTTACCTTTTTTTTTCCTCGGCTCTCATTTTCTGAATCGCTGTTTGGTGTTTCTTTGTTAACAACTGAGTGTTTTTTAACGGGTTTCTTTGTTGCTTTATTATTATTATTATTATTTGCAGATGAGACTACACTACTTTCACTATCTGAGCTACTGCTAGAACCAGACACTGAAGAAGCTGAAGTGGCTGAAGAATCTTAAACATAAAAATAATTTTAACTAACTTCTAACTAAATTCATATATTATGTTAAAAATAAGAAAAGTTTTTATTAATATTTCAGAACAACATACTAAACAACAGATAATAGACTTGAATTATTGTTGTTGGGGACAACTTTCTCTGAAACCTGTCATAGAAGGATGAAACGTCAAAAACACACCCTGCTTGAAGGTAAAGAAAGAAGTCCGTGCGAAATTTTTATGCGGAAATATGTGAAGGGGGTTATAGGTGTGGTTTAGTTTTAGTAGTTGTATGAGTGAGTGGGTGTAAGGGTGTTTTTTGTTACTGTTATATCTTTCTATTTAAAATGGGTAGACCAAAAAATAGGCAGCAGAAAATAGGCAATTGCTAATGTAATTAAATTTATGAAAAACGAGGCAAAAGATGGCTTGCAAGTTCCAATTGATAATTATTGTCACAGAGTATTGGTTGTGACAGGAATATCGAAAATGGTGTTTTACAGTGACCACGATGAGGTTGAAAGAATAAGGATAGGTAGCCAACCTTGTATTTTATCTCTGAAAATATCTAACAGAAGGCATTGCTCGAGAACTTTTATTTCAGAAGGACGGGGACAAAGAACTAAAGATATTGTTAATAATTTTCATATAAAACAGCAACAATGGCCGACTTTAAAGACAGTTTTACAAGAAGTACAAGTAGGTTTTAAAGGTGGGCAGTCAACTTTAAGAAAAGTACTTTTTAGCTTAGGTTTTAAAAGTTAAGTATCACTGTTTACAAATATTTTAAACTTACCCTTTGTTTTAACAACTTTTTCTTCCTTTTTTTCATTTCTAACTTTTTCGACAGTTCTTGCTTTGGCCCTTGGTTCAGGTTTAACTTTTGACTGATGAATATCTTTGTGTCCCTTTTCCTTAACAGAATCAGATTCTGAACTATTCTCTGGTGAAAATATACTCTTTTTTTTATTGGCATCCGTATTATTTTTGGCAGCCACTTTTTGAGCTCGTATTTTGGGTGGCTCTTTACCTAAAGACAATTGTATTAACCAGAAAGTTACGTTTGGGATATATATTTAACTCTTACCTCTGACTGGAACATTTTTTTGCTCTGGTTTAGCCTTTGTTGTGTTCGTTTTCCCAGCTAGTTTAGCTGTAGGTTTAGTAGGTGAAACAGATGTTTTTGGGGTGATTGTGGCACTACTTTTTGGTTTCACATTACTTTTTCTTTTAGACTGCTTTTTAATATCGTCATCATCATCTGTTGAATAAGCCTTTACTGGTTTATTAGTTTTTTGAGCTGGAGATTTAGTTTTCGGCGGTACTTTAGAATCTGAAGTCTTATTAACGGGTGCTTTAGTTTCAGTACTCTTCCTGACCTGTTTCTGCACTGTTGAGGACTTCTTATTATTTTCAGCATCCGACTGAGGTTTACTGGAATCTTGTGAACTTGAAGAATCTGAATCACTAGATGAAGATGAGTCTGAACCGCTGGAAGAAGAGCTAGAACTAGAAGAATCTGAAGATGAACCTGAACTAGATTCAGTTGAACTAGCAGTCTAAAAATAAAATAATAATAAATATTTTATCACTTAACACTAAAATTCAATGGGAAAATGAGACAATACCTTTTTTCGATTAGCCATATTATTTAAGTAAATAAATTTTAAACGTTTTTATTATTGTTTACAAAATTGACTTTACATTGACAACATAGACATGGATGAGTTCCGTTCACTCACAGGGTTGACAATCATATAGCCAAGGTCGAACCACGTTTTATAGTTCCTTCCAAATTAAAAGAGGGCGATATTTCTACAGGCAATTAGTTATACAGATCATTGATGTCTGTGTTGCCTATAAATCAGTGAAATATGAATCCGTTTCAACGCAACAAAGGACGCAGCAGTATGCGTTATGTTTACTGTGTATCCAATCTGTTGCTCCGTTTCCAAACCTGGTTAACCGTTAGGTAAATGTCAATTTTGACATCTTGACGTTTTGGTTTCATGAAATCTGGGATATCAGTAGTAGCAGAGAGAAATTTAAATGTTACCGCCTAGAAAAAATTACCAGCAAATATTTAATTTGCACATACAACAGTTATTCTCATGTATCTGCTGCAAAATAATTTTTTTGTTGTTGCAGTGACTAATTGTTTGAATTTGGAAAATGGTGGGGGCTGTTGACACGTCTTTTTCATTAAAAATTCAACTCTACAATTAAAAGCACACAAGTATTGTTTATTAAACGAATTTATTAATATATTCTATATAATAAAAGACACTAGTATTCATCTATATTTTAGAATTATTTATGTTAATATTAAATGTGCAGTTTAAATTCAATTATGTTCAATAAACGTAACGCGAAGTGCACCCTAAAATCAATCGCAGTGTTTACTGTCAGTGTGCCACAGCATAGTATGATGGTTTTATTCCTAAGTTAAAAAACGTATCTAAGAATTATTCTATTGTCATCTGTCCTTTAGAAGTGTACAAAGTTTCCAGTCGATCCGATGTTTTTAAGTGGGTGAAAATCTTGTCCAAAGACTCCGTTACATAGATAGATAGATACAAGCATTGCTTAATATACAATGATACAAATCAAGTTACTGTTATGGTCCCTTGAAAAAATACTTCTGATCACAAGAAGCAAGAAAGGGAATAAAAATAAATAAAACAGTAATATAATGAGTGTTTATTATATAACATTAATTAAAATGTGTAAAACATAAAAATTATCAAAATTATATAGCAACAATCACTTCATTCTTAAAGAGTTCCTTGGGATTCCTGATGGCAAAATATACAAATAAATGAATATTAGTATATTCTTCAACGAGCGTATAATGATGGCTATTATTCGAGAGAATAATAGCCATTATTCGCGAGTAGAAGACTATACTTTCTATACGACCATCGCAACCAGTCCACATTATAATGTCTATGATTGACAACCACACCGACAGATTGTCAAATTACTCTTCTTTTTTTCTTCTTTTTTACTGGCTTGCTTTTTATTGCATGTTTTTAAATAAAAAATTTTAATTTTTAATTTAAAATTAAAATGTTTTCTCTTAATGATTTCTGGCAGAAAATCGAATAACATAGCATTGTACAGAGACTTAGTGTTATACTTGACTTTGAGGCCATTTAAATTTATTGTCAACCTTTAAATTCCAAATTGACAAGTCGTTGATAGGTAAAAAAACTTATAAACAAAAAGGTGTTTTTTGTAGTATGTGGTATTTTCTTTTTATAACATGTCCTGCGAAGTCGGTGTAACAGCTTGTTTACAAGAAATAAATAAAATAAGAAAATGTTTATTTCCAACAGACGATCAAAGAGGTATATATTGTCCTAAAGAAATATGCTGATTATCAATTATAATTATGGTTATTTCAGGTTCTGACAGCTGGTTGCAATCATGTAAAATATCAGTTTGTCCTACAGGAGGTTTAATTGCAATTGCAAATGAAAGAAAAATTGTGGTTCTTACCCCAAAATGGGATCCTCAATCCTCCCTAAATATCTTTCAAATAACTTATTCTGGGTCTATCCATGACTATGATAGAGTAAAAGCTATGTTATGTTTACCAATAGTAGGACAAATTAGCAGTGCGCAGATAGGTAAATAGCTTAAATCACTGTAAAAAAAAATTTACAATATAATTTTTACCTTTTCTTATTTAGGTCCTGAATGGACATGTATTGCAATAGGATTTGATTCTGGTCATGTAAGATTTTATACTGAAAATTGTGATTTGCTGTTTGAAGAACAATTTCACGCTGAGAACATTACTACCATAAAATGTAGATCTCAACATAGCCCTAGGCCTGATCTGTCTCCAAATTTACACCCAGAAGAAATTTACATACAATATCAAAGTACCTTATGTGTTCTTAATGGACTGCAGCTTACTTCTTTACTAAAAAGCTGTCACAGTCAACAGTCAAACCGTGATGTAGCACCTATTGTTCCTAAAAAATGGGGTTTTCATGACCAATCTGTTATAAATGACAGTGTTGTTGTAGGGTTAAATCTCTCAAATACTTTTGATCATTTATTGGTAGCTTCTACTTCTTTAGGATTTAATTCAAGATATAGAGCAGCACCATACAACAATACTTTGGTTATGGCAGCTGGATCTAAACCATTTTTAGGCTACCACTATTTGGTAGAAGGATTTGGTCAACCTGTTTTAAGTGATGTGGCCAAAGTTGTAGCCAGCAAGTTGAAATCTACATTGCCGTAAGTGATGATTATTTAATGTGGTTTACTTTCTTCATTTGACTTATTTAAGATATGAGGGTGGTCTGAAAAGTTTCCAACCCTTACTTATTGTTTACCTAGTGACCTTTTAAGTCAAGAAATTGTTTTAAAGAAAGGACAGGTCAAGTACCAGCAACCAACGAGCATGCATGAAAGTGCTGATATAAGCAGAAGCGAAAGACGTTTGTAAGAATTGTACCAAGTGGTCTCTGTCTAACCCTATGGGTGGTACGGGGCACTGGACTGCAAAAGGCAGGCAATTTTTGGGCAGCCATCAGGCGACCCAGAACTATATTGAAAACTCTAATTTTCTAATGTGTGCAGATGATTTGAAGTTATATAAATCTATAGATTCAAAGGATGATGACATACTAATCCAAGAAGACTTAAACCGTCCAAGTGCTTGGTGTGAAAATAATAGTTTGCATTTAAATGTTGGAAAATGTTGTTATATTGGTTTTTATAGAGGTGCCAGAAAGTATGTTAGTTCTTACACAATTAATGATGATCAACTATCATATGTAACAACAATAAAGGATTTATGAGTCACATTTGATGAGCAGTTGCGTTTTGTTTAACATATACATAATATATCAGGAAAAACCTCAAAATCTTTAGGCATCATTCTTTGGAACTGTTTGAGATTATGTGTTAAGGCTTTAAGAATAGTTTTTTATGCTTTAGTAGTGTCACAAGTAGATTATGCATCTATCTTGTGGTCTCCTCAATATCAAATTCCTTCTACTACTTTGGAAAGAGTTCAGAACAAATTCCTAAGTTACTGTGCATATAAGTTGAACCTTCGCATTAGCAATCATGATTACACAATTATTTTAAATACACCGAAGATGAACTTATTGCAAGTTAGTGTTTGTTTTTAAACTAATAAATGGTTTAATTTCTTGCCCCAAACTTCTCCAAGGTATTAGTTTGAATGTTCCCATCAGAAATTTAAGACAATCAAATTTATATGTGAGAATATCAATATCAGTGTTGGTCACTCTGTTTCCTGTCAGTTGTGATATTTTTATTTTAATGCTAGTGATTTTATTTGTTTAATATATATATGTATATATATTGTATATATATATGTATATATATTGCTCCCACCCAGCTCAGAGCTTGTACAAACGAATTTACTGGATTGGGTTCAATGATATAATACCACATAGGCGAGATACATTGGGCCAAAAGGCCTAAGTTCACCGGCCAGACGGACCTAAATAGAGGTGGCGTTTTTAGTGAGTAGACCTGACACAGTCAGGGAGTCTCACAATAGAACTTGAGCTTTCAGACTCATAACCCCTTCGTAGAGGATTTTCTCCACGTCTGCAAAAAAAAACATGGGAAAAAGGCATGACTATATGTATGTATGATGCCATCTTCACGTTAAAGTTGGAATCTTTTCGGACCACCCTTGTACATTATCGTAAAGTTTGATATTTCATAAAAATTGTGTCATCAAAAATTTATCCACAGCCTTATGGAAAGTTTTTTTCAGAACCTGGCTTACTGGTAATAAATATGTTCAAGAGAAACAAATGTCCGTAGCAATTCAACCTGCAGAAGCGATGGGTTGTAGATTCGGACTTTGTGACTTGAGGCGTGCATCCACCGACATAATTTTATCACCAGATCACAGAATAGCAGCAGTTTGTGATACTCTTGGTCGCATTTTATTAGTAGATTCGTTTAGGGGAGTAGTTTTTAGGATGTTTAAAGGCTATCGAGAAGCGCAGTGTTCATTTATCCAAGTTGCAGATGAAAGAAAATCGAAACATAGAGTAGGCAATAAAGTAGCTCATTTTCTAGTAGTTTATTCTCCTAAAAAGGGAACATTGGAAGTGTTTTCTGTCCAAAAAGGTTCGCGAATATCAATTTTTACTGCTTCTAAGTACAGCAGATTACTGTATATCAACTATGGATTAGTGGGATTTTCGAAAATTTCAAAAAGTAGGTATAATTGCGAGTACACCACACTGCTGATCGATAACGATGGTTCAATTAAAGAAATAAACGTCCCGTTCCATTTCGCACTTTCGGAAAAAAATAACAAAGAAGCTAGAGACATTCATTTATACAAAAAGTTTCGAAATTTAGTGAAAGCTGATACCCCCGAACAAGATAAGATATTAAATGAAGCTCTTAACACGTGCTCAGAATTAAAAACCATCGAAATAAAAACTCGATTCACGGAATTGTTACTGGGGAACAAAAATATTCCACCAGAAGTAAGTTTAAGATGTGTCAATTATTTCATAGAGCATTTAGAAGGCGAAGAAAGTGTCAATTTAACAGCGCTGTGCCGAAACGCTAGCCTTCTTCTAGATTTGTTCATTTTCATATCGAATCCCGACGAAACCGATAGAGAAAACGGCAACATCCGGAAAAGCGATGAATTTTCCTTGAACATAGACATTAAGGAAATGAAAAATCTTCAAAAATTGTTGGATTTGAGTATCGTGAATGATAATATCGATTTACCAGAAGTACACGTCAAATTTTCTGACCAGCAGGTATTTTCGTCGGCCGAATTTCTTTCTTCGTTCGATTACTCCAAACCGGATGCGGTAACTTTGAAAAAAAATATAGACGCCGAATTGAAATTCAACGTTTCCGAAATGATTTTCAAGCCTTACGTAAACGGAGTACTCAAAGACGTCACGGAACTACAAGAAAAAATATCCAACCTAAAATTATCGACGGACAGCCTGTTCGATCTGCTCATCAATTATTGGGTAAACAGATCGCTCCGAATCGATCTTAATTTTGAAAAAGAAATGCAAAATTTGATAAACTTGATATACGCGTTAGCGAAAACCTGTAAAGAAGATGTCACTCCTGAGTACGGCGAACTATCGAAATTTTGGTCACCGGTCAGGAATTTTTTGACGAATTGTTCGAGACCATTTCCTGGTCTCGTGGCCGCCATTTTGTGCAAGAACGTGGCTCGCAAATTCGAAATCGAAATGCAATCGAACGACTCAGGTTCCAGTCTGGACGATATGGAAGTTTTGACCCAAGAAAACGTAGAATGGTCCATACTTATTGGTAAGTATTATTCAGGTTGTCCCGAAAATGCAACAACTTATGGTTAGTGGTGGAGAACTATCGATAGTTATCTGCACTATCGATAGTTATCAATAGCATTTGATTGAAAATAAAAGTGTGTAACTAACACTGTGGGTTTTTTTTGCATTAGTAGTTTTTATGAAATAAACAAATCAATTTCGGAATCGGTAGAAAGTAGGAAAAAATATTTGTTTCAACACTCGAAAGCAAATGAGAAATTTGAGGTTATCCAGTTGTCAGATTGTCGTTGCACGGATGTCAAATTTGTATTTGTTGTTCAGTACTGTCGTTGGTTGACAGGCGACGTACGATTGAAAAGTATCGATAGTTTAATCTATCGATGATTCTCTACCGCTACTTATAGTGCAAATCAAAGATTATTCTTGTCAAAACGTGAAAATAAGTGAGAGTTGTCAGATTGTCGTTGCACGGATGTCAAATTTGATATAAATACTGTCATGGCTTGACAGGCAGCGTGCTATTGAATATGCCAAGAGTGTCGATTTCATTTTGATAGTAACCTATCGAGGATAATCGATGGTTCTCCACCACTACTTACGATGCTTATCTCTGGAATCATTATAAAATTAATTATTACTCTTGTGCTTGGTATGTCCCTGCCTTGCTGAAGATTTATTAATAAAATGTGCATTATCAAAATTTGGTTGAATACTGAACTGTAGATTAAAAATAAATGGATGTCCTCACTTTATTTTGACCCTATATGTTGCTGCATTTTCAAAACATACCTTTAATTCAAATAATAAATATTTATTTTGATCCTACACAAAAGGAAAACAGTTTAAAATATATTTCTACCGATTAAATTATTCAATTACTTACATAGGAAAGCTAGAAGACATTTCTTTATTAAACATAATCTTGTCAACGAAACCGTCGGCAAAAGATTGTCCCTTGCCAGCATTGACGCACGATCACGTTGATGTAAGTTTAAAGTACGTTTTACGAAAAGGAAGAGGAGCTGTCAGTGAATTAGTAGCTCAGTGGCTAACTTCGGCCGGATTAAATCCAAAAAACATCGTCTTGAATGAAGATCAAGAGAAACATGTTGAAAATGAACAAAAGGTATCACAATTTATTAAAAATTATAAACCTTTTAAGTATGGTGGGTAGAGGTAGTGGGAGAACCATCTCATATGGGGGTCAATTGAAAAAGTGTCCACTTGGGAACTGTAAATAACAGTTCAAAAACCGTCCAGAATGGCGCTAACGTAGCAAAGGTGTATGCTATGAATTTAGCAGTTGTAAACGGAGTGAAGTGTGCCCTTGTAAAAGTAAACAATTATTTAATACATTATTATTGCAAAATAATGAGTGAAATAGGTGAATTATAATGTGTAAATTGTGCTGCAAAAAAATAAAATGAATTTTAAGTGTTTGATCGACGTAAAAACTTTTTATACAAAATACTCTTAAAGTGGACACCATATTAAATTTACCACACATTTTTGTTAAAAAAAGAATTTTCCAAACGTTTCTGCGCAAAAATTATTATCAGTATAGTAATTTTATAGTGTGTTTTAATGATCTGTTAAAGTTTTATGAAAATTCCTTTGGCTACTATATTCCAGAATTTTTTCCCTCTTGCTACTGTAGCGCCACCCTTATTTAACGCTTTTCGACGGACAATTTTTCATACACAAAGATGGTTCTCCTTACCTCTACCATCCATACTTTTAAGTTATTGTATTTGTTAAATCATCAAATTGTCAAATATCTGACTTGTCAGTTGTCAATAGTTCCTTAGGTATAACCAACGAAGATAGACTCGTATAGAAACGTATTTAGTATAGAGAAGGTGGCGACAAATATATGGCGCGTCAACGCATAGTTCACAGGGTTTAATTACAAAGCAGTGAAATTTTGTTGTTTAGTTGGAACACTCGGTTGGAACGAAGTTCCTTTCGTAGTAATTTATTATTGATAAACGTATTATATTTTCTCTCACGCTTGTTTTTGCATTATTCGGCATTATTGCTTTTTTTTATGTTTTTTTAAGTAAATTTATCAACTAATTGGCTATAGTAATAATCCCAATAAGTGACAAAATAATGATATATTTTATCTTTGAAGACGATCAACATTTTCCTCCTGGGCGCTGGTAGTAAAAATTCAAGGTCGCGTCACACGAAAAGGTGTAACGATTCATAACGCGCATGCGCGAGGAGACGCGTAGCATAGCAACGCGACGTCTATTTGTGTAGTCCACGTGTATGTCAAAATGACAATTGCAAAAATAACGTGCATGCGTAGCATAGAAATACTTACAAAGAATTATCCTTAGCGCGTATGCTATTGGCTGTGCCCAGTCATGGGTGCGCGCGTATTGGTTCAAGGCAGCCGATAAGTTCGCACCGGCTGCGCAGATATAATTGGTACACGTCATACGCGTCTGATGTTTCGTGTTTCGTGAAGGAAAAATCTTACACTTTATTTCGCCTAGCCCTCACCCGTACCGTGCGATAAGATACTCCAAAATAAATTTAACCCACGTCCATTATGTTTAAATGCAAAACCGCTACAAGACTTGGTTGTCATTGATGATTCAATTTTATAAGTTTGATGCAAGCATCTTGTCCTTGTTAACTTATTACAACTAGTTTGGGTGTGGCATAAATTTAAATGTTCTGAACATACAGACTTACATTGACAAAATTTTAGTACGGTACTGTTTGATGTTTAAACTACGCGCCAGTCTCTAAACCAATAGGCGATCAGTTGTATATGCGCCGCTTCCAGGCTACATCTATAACTACAGGGCCGGCTCGAGAAATTTTGCGCAAACATTTTAATACAGCAATACGAGCCTATCTATATTCGTTGGTATAATCATTCATCTGTTTATTATTTATATCGCCATAGAGTTATCATGCTTTTTTACAGGAAGAAAATGTCTTCATGGACAACTCCTTACAAGGAGAAAAAATATTCGAACATCTCAATTTGTTAAGAAAAGTATTTCCGTACAGTGTGGAAAGTAGTTACATTTTAACGAATATGTCTTGGGAATATGCTACAACATGGCAAAAAGATATGCAATATATAGATATTGCATTCGAAATGTTCATATAAAACAAGGTAAGTTGGGTATTTTGTAGCATATAATTTGCTATCTACTAAGCATAGTGGTCAAAAAAACTACCTTTGTTTGCATCAATTTAGCTAACAATAAGACATAAATAAACGCACCTCTTTCTGGAAGATCTCATTTCAGGCATCATTTGCAAACATTTTAAAACATTAACAAAAGCTTTAGCTGTAAACTCAGGACTTTCAGATTGCAAGGTTAACTATCTAAGGTGCTGACTCCCTCCACCCAAACCATGTGGTCACAAAAACGCTACATACAAAATATTGAACAAGTTATATTTCTAGGATGGTCTTTCGAGACTGAGGTTTCTATCATTCTGATAAGAAAAACCAATATCTCCTGTATATATGAAGGATCTTAGGTCAAGTCTGTGTAGTCTAATGAGAAAAGTTTAAATCAAACAAGAAACTTTAAATTGATAGGTCACAGTGAAAAGTTCCATCTGACTTAAGCCTGCAACATTAAATGTCCAAAGTTGTAGAAAGGTTAAAGTTTAAGTAAATATATGATTTTTAAGTACTGCTACTATAACTAGCGCGTATTTATATTAAAGTATACAAGATGCTGGGTAATAATACTAAAATATTTGATTGCAGGTCTTTATCAACTTCTCTGGAACACCCATTTAAAAATCGTCAACGAAAGTGCCTGCAAGCTAATTAACAAAGTGGGGAAAGTACCCAAAGAACGTCTGTGCAAACAAGACACAGGTCTAACGGATTACCAGTTGGCTTCTTTTATAAAGCTGTCGGCAGAATTTTTAGATACCTTCTTATTGACCGCCGAAGAAACATACAAAGTTGCAAAAGAAAATCTAAATTTCGAAAATATTTGGGACAATGGTGGAAACCCTTTGGTAGAATTAGCGATACATCAGAGAGTGGTCAATTACGAGTTGTTACATTTACACTATCAACTAAGTATTGTGTTACACATGATAACGAAATTCTCGATCAAACATCCCAAACCAATCAATAACTTATTCGAAGGTTCGATGGTGAATTTGTTCTTCACCGATATGCAAAAACAGTTTGTGTTACCTTGCAACAATATCGATACAAGAATAAATTCTTGTAGGACTCAATTTCTTTTCAAAGTGATATCTACTAGTATAGAAAGCGTTACTGTACTCGATACGGGAAAAATATATATTATTGAGCACGTGCACTGGATGGCGAAATGTATAGATTTAGGAAGAATTTGGGATTTGGATGTAGACGAATTACGACGTTTTCAAATATTTCAACTCTATGCTAACGGTTATGATAGTATCGCTGATGAACTTATTTCCTCTGTTAACCAAACCAGTGAACTTGGAAAATCTCTCCTTAGGATCGGTGCTAAGAGATTGTCGCTATTCTTGATGTCATCTCCTCAACTGGCTGTGAACATGACTGCTCTTAGCACTGCTGTATCTAGTTATATGAATACCTTGGTGAGTATACGCGGTCTGATACTAAAGGTCTAGGACTTGATTCCTTAGAGACACATCGACACACTTGGGAATACTACGAGAATGTGTGGGACAACGTTGACCCGGTTTGTGGCTATAGAAAACTTAGATTCTTCATCAGGAGAATGCATCTGTCCACAATTCCTTTTCTGTAAATCAATTTTTGGTCGAGAAGGAAATCCCCCTAGCCTCGACCGCCCCATTATTTACATGATTTATCTCCCCATGACTTCTTGTTCCCAAAAATAAAGGAATCTACGAATCTTTCAGTCCATAGAAGACTTTCTTGACAACGGGAGAATTTGAGGGCCATTTGAGGAGACAGTGGGCAGACTAGTATATTATTATTTATTCGTGTCAGAAGCAACATAAATAACAAAACAAAAGTTGACATGTTACAGATAACAGGCATTATATTAAACATTCTTAGCCCAAAAGCGGCCGACGTCAATAGCATTTGGTTTTGCAGCCTTGAGATCATCCAGTGTGCTGGGCACTGTGGACAAGTGTACATATGAGCTGATGTTTGTACGTTTCCGCAGACATTTAAGGTGAAAGAAGTGTTATATCCCCATTTGTTGAGACAGTATTTTGATTTAGCGGTGCCTGTTCGCAGTCTGTTCAGCGGTCTCCAGGTTTCCCAGTTCTTCTCGCACCCAGGGGCCATATCTTCTGTGGGAGTCATCTAATGTTGGTTTCCAGAGGCTTTCCATCGGTCGATGCTGTTTCTGGGGCCTGCATAATTTGTTGTCGAGCTAAAAAACATTTTCTGGACTTGAGACTCCGAGGAGCTGGTTGTGCATGGTGTAGGGGGTCTTTCTCTGTCTGTGATGACCTTTGTCTCTCCCTGCATGCTACTGCTTCTCTTCGTACTTCAGGGGGTCCATCCCAGCTAGCAGGTGAACATTTTCTAGGGGGGTGGGTTTTAGGCAACCTGTACTAGTAGATGGCTGTTGTCCTGTAGAGCTCCGCATTCGCAGGTCGGGTCCTCTGTTAGTCCCCATCGGGTGAGGTTGTGGCAACACCTTGTTACCCTCACTCTCAGCCAGTTGAGGCTGCGCCAGATAATGTAGGGTAGGTTGCAACCATCAATCATGTTGCCTTCCAGAGCCAGGTACGGTTCAAAGTTTGGCTACTTTGGAGACCTTAGGCGGTTTGATGGAGATTGTTGTCCGTAAAGTGGGTGTCTTGGGTCCTCGGATACTTCTTAAGTTCGGCATCAGCGAGAACGTTCCGTCAAATTATTGATGGGGCAATGCCTATACCTAGATAAAGTAGCTTTATCGTACCAGTCCTAGTACTTTACTATCAGACCTCGTAGTAGTAGATTTAATATAAAAGTATCATATCGACGTTTTGTTTAAATAATTTCATTAATAAGCCGTTCGGTTTTGTTGCAAAACGACTTATTGAAAAATCTGACAAAATGCAGTCGATAAAATATTTGGTGCAGATGTAGTCATCATTCTGAGTTTGTATGTTTGATTTTAGAATAACGAATGGTGCGCCCCCGCTCCGTTGAAAGATATAACTATTTTAGCAGCTCATATACTCCATTGTTTGTCCGAGGAAGACAAAGAATATAAGTTAGCTTATCTGCTACTAGATGCATGCCAAACATTGGAAGACATGCATAAATGAAAAATTTCGGTATTTTTTTGGGAAATTTATATAGAAAAATGTTGACGACGTATTGTTTCTAAGATATACATACCTGTATCTCGGAATCGTAATTTTATTTACAAAATGTTATTGAACTTAAAACTTCATCAAATTTCCCGATGTGATGCATTTTAACATTTTAATTTATGCTTCCTAGGTACAGAATTTATTTATAATTGGATTCATTATGAAATAAAGTAACTCAATTGTTGGTAATTGTAATGTTGTTACTATACCTTTTGAACCCTTCTTGTAATATTAAATTCTCACGAGTTAAAATCTCTTACAATTTTAGTGAAATGTTTTTTACCTTATTCATAAATAAAATAATTTTAAATTGATATAGCTGATTTTCTATGTAATTGTTTTCTAAATAAATGTTTGTTTGATTAATCTTGAGATACCCGTTCAGGTGGTTACTTCAACATTTATTTTAAAATTTGGTTTTAAATCTAGTTAGGGCTACTAAGTCGAGAGGTGTTTGTTCGTATTGGTAAAAGTAGTATCTGTTATGGAACTCGTCTGTAATCCGTCTCGAGAGGCGCCAGCACAAAAATGTGTCGCAAAAAGGTATAGAAAGGTCTAGAATGCGTCACATGAAGATTTTAAGTAATATAACATATAGTGTTTCTTTGAAAATAAGAAACTCTCGTTTATTGTTAACACATGTGCACTATTAAAATCCAAGTTTTTTACCTTCCCGAACCGAAGGGTGTGTGTGTGTGTGTGTGTGTGTGTGTGTGTGTGTGTGTGTGTGTGTGTGTGTGTGTGTGTGTGTGTGTGTGTGTGTGTGTGTGTGTGTGTGTGTGTGTGTGTGTGTGTGTGTGTGTGTGTGTGTGTGTGTGTGTGTGTGTGTGTGTGTGTGTGTGTGTGTGTGTGTGTGTGTGTGTGTGTGTGTGTGTGTGTGTGTGTGTGTGTGTGTGTGTGTGTGTGTGTGTGTGTGTGTGTGTGTGTGTGTGTGTGTGTGTGTGTGTGTGTGTGTGTGTGTGTGTGTGTGTGTGTGTGTGTGTGTGTGTGTGTGTGTGTGTGTGTGTGTGTGTGTGTGTGTGTGTGTGTGTGTGTGTGTGTGTGTGTGTGTGTGTGTGTGTGTGTGTGTGTGTGTGTGTGTGTGTGTGTGTGTGTGTGTGTGTGTGTGTGTGTGTGTGTGTGTGTGTGTGTGTGTGTGTGTGTGTGTGTGTGTGTTTCAGCGTGACGGTTGTTTCAAATTTTGTGTGTGTGCATGTGCGTGTGTGTGTATTTTGTGCTGGTCGTGCATTTTAAGATGGTTTGGACACGTAGAAAGGATGGATGAAGGAAGATTTACGAAACAAATTTATAAGGCGAGTGTAAATGAACAAGTCGGTAGAGGTCGACCTCGGCGAATATATCTCGATCAGATCAACATTGTTTTGAAGAAAGGCCAGGTCAAGAGAACCAACAACCGACGAGCATGCATGAGAGCCCTGATGAAAGTAGAGGAAGCAAAAGATGTGTGTAAGAAAACAGTCGTTTTATAGGACTTGCTCGAAAGTAGTTGTTATTGTTACTCGCTCGTAATAAGTGTTAATATTTCACACACGAAAGTGAATATTAACCTGTCTCGAAACTAAAGAAATAAAGATCATACTCTTAGTCACAATATATAAAAAAACACTATTGCATAACATTTTTTCGTAATCTCGATGAGTTGATTCTCGTTAAAATTAAATAAAAATATTTTCTTTCGTATACCTACCCAATAAAAATGCTCTTTTTGGACTGAAAATAATAGTAACTGACTTGGACTATTTTCTGTTTTCCTTTGTTACGTTGTTTTGTTTTTTTTGTTTCATTAAAAAAAGTGATGAAAAGAAGGTGTTTTTATTAGAACTGTGATCCAGAATAAAAATTAAATAAAGTGCAAAAACTCTACACAGTGAACCAGCAAAACCTATGGTGATATGAAAACCCCTATGGTTGAGCGAGGATAGAAAAAACCCCTCTCTCCATCAGTATCATAGAATGAAAAGCTCTAAATAAGTACGAGATAAAGAAAACCTGTGATTGATTAATTTTGGTACTCGATCAGTAGTTGACATCGTCATAAGATCCAAAAAAAGTAGCAATAATATAGACCTACTATCCTCTGATAATAGGGTCTATGAGCAATAATAATAGTGAATAATAGATCACGCCAACTACGTTTAAAATTAAAGGTTTAAACTATGAGACCTAATAATTTTTTTATTGTTTTTTGCCTAGACCAACTAAAACATACTGCAAAACGATTAAAATTTATTAAATTTTCATATTTCAAGGTAAAATTACAAAAAACGCAATTTGATTGGCTCGGAGAGTGACATTGGTGTCGTTAACAAATGACAGATTCGATCCGACCTATGCTGTCTGATATATTTTCCGAATGACAGCGGAACTAACGAACCAAGATGTCTGTCCATTTCGTGTAAGTCACTTTTGAGCAAAAAGACATATTTTCAGTGCTTAAATATATTTAATAAGTTATGATTTGATGTAATTAGTGCTGTGAATAGTTTAATATTAGGAAAAATGTCGGTAGATCGGGAAATACCCGCGGAGGACAGTATAAGAGTGGTGTGCAGGTTTCGACCCTTAAATGATTCTGAAGAAAAGGCTGGGTCAAAATTTGTTGTCAAATTTCCCCAAGGAGCCGATGAAAACTGTATCTCAATAGCGGTGAGTATATAAAACATCAATAAAAATATCACATTTTACAAATCAGAAGGTAACTCTCTTCCCTTTACGTCATCGCGGTACGAAGAATGCTTCTTTATTGTGTCGTATACAATTTTTTTTTGTACACTACATTATTCTTAATTATATGTTACGTTTTTATGAAGACATTGATTAGCTTACAAAATAACAAGGTTTTTAATATCTCCTGTGGGCCATCACATTCTTTTTTAATTTAAACGATTTGTGCCATGAGTAATAATGTTAATAATAGGATCTAGTTACCTTGTAAAGCTACAATTCCTTTGCAAACCATTTAACTTACATATATTTATATTTTGTGTTAAAAAAGTAATAGGTGTAGTATAATATTTAAATTTTTTAGTTTTTTATGTTTTTTTGTGGTGTTTTTTATACTAAAATTGGAAGGATATTGAATAGATTAACATGGCTAATCTAAAGATTGGCTGAAAATTTCATCAAAATCGGTCCAGCCGTTGGCTATAGAAAGGAAATTGTAAATGTGGGGGTGTATTAGAAAAGACCCTAATATTTTTGCCTTGATAAATAGTTGAAAGAAATGGCGTTCCAAAATTAAAATAAATGTTTTACGGTGGTCTTATATTTAAAATTAATGACAACAAGATAAAAAAATTTCATTTGACTTTAAAATAATCTGAAAAAAATATCACAATTTATTAAAAATATTTCATAAATGGTTTTTGTAATGATGATTCTATTGGAGATACCTAATTTACTATATTTTTATTCATTCTTAAAAGGTGACAAACCATCTTTTATGTTTATTGATGTTATTATGAAAAATATGATAGCTAACTTAAATTTAAACATTTTATGGTTAACACAAAGAATTTTTGCAAAGGAGCTGGACAAGTTTGTATTTTAATTTGCAGATAATATATCATTTGACCTTAGCAATTATGACTAAAATTAAATCTTTAGTATTTTGGTTGTATTTAAATTTATTTAATATTTATTTGAATTATAATCAAGGAATAAATATTTGTCAAATAGATGTAATAAATATAGATATTTTTTAAAATGTGGTAATAATACATTCTATTATAAGTCTTCTAGCAGTCAAATGGTTTATCATTTCAACTTCTTTAGTAAAGTTCCAGACTCTAAAAATTTGTTTTTGGCCTTTTTTTTTAAATTTTTTAATCAATTTAAAGCTGTAATTTTTAAGGTTTTACATCTGGATTGAAATTTTTCATTGTGGTTTCATGTAAAATGTACAATTGACAATGTTGTCTTGCAATCATTTTTTTACAGAGTATAGTTTTCTAGTAAACCAAGTCATTTGGAACGTTTTAATGAAGTTTGTTGAAGAAATTTAACAGTTGTAGCAAAAGAAATCACAAAGCGTTCATTCCGATGGTTTAATTACAGTTTTTAACAAATTTATTTTCTGAATATACCAAGATTGTGTTAAAATATAACCCAACAGTTAAAAATTAATGTTTATATTCTTTTATTTATATTGTTAAAACTTTCATGGTAAATATATAATCAAATTAAATATTTATAAACAAAATTATGTACAAGAAAATTTTGAAAACAGACCTACAAAAAAACGCACGATTTTTAAATATTTTGTAAACTCTAGCCCAGAATTTCCTAATATCACAATAGACTTTTTATAATAAAATGATACCAGCGAAACTGATATCTTTATCTCACTTAATACTAGTGCATACAAAGCAGTAAAATGCGACGATTTCATGTAAAAAAGTGATTTACATTGGAATTGAGTTGCAATATTGATTTTACAATTATGAAATTGGGGTCATTCAACTATCATTTAGATTAGTTTTTTGTGTATCTAAAAAATTGTCGTGACTTATGTCGGAACTCTACAAAGGCTGTTCATTAAAAAATGCTTCATTTTAAACAGATTGGATAAAATAAAAAAAATCAACCACAAATGTTGAATATTTAAATTTTATTAACCTTTCCTTAGCAGCATGACTCATTCGTTTTTTAAATATTTCCGCGAGATGCGTCAAATATTAGATCAAATATACCAATGAGTTCATTTTATGTTGATGTTGAATCATGTTTAAGTCGTAACTATCTCTCAATGTTTGTGAGGTGGATTATTTTGATTTTCCTTTGTCTACATTAGGTTTGTGCAACATGGGACCCGTTACAACATTTTTGTGCTTACATTTACACAACGATGAAATAAAATTACACATATATAGATCGTGTGACGCCACTGGCGATGGATAGAAAGCCACAACAAAGTTGCTGGAACATTGGAGATCTCGCTGGAACATTGGAGATCTCGCTGGACCGCTCTCTAGCATTCGAGTAGCCATGCTAATAATGTGGAATAGATACTGAGAAAATCGAAGGAGAAATTCAATATTTATTCAGCCACTTACGAGGGTGGTATGAAAAGTTTCCTAACTAACAAAGACACGAGAGTGATGAATGGTTTATCGGGTTGTTCGGCCGTCGTAATTTAGAGATTGTTGTGATCATAGATCGCAACACCTCGTTTTTAAATTTCATTTATTCTAATTTTAATTGTTTACCACGCCAATGTTTTGAAAACCGTTGCCCTTACCCTTCAGCTATAGACCGATACGGTCGAAAGTAATTTTCTCTCCAGCCGCAAAGGGCGAAGTTTGTAAGAAGTATTGTTCCGGCAGTCGTAGTGAGCGGCTGTCATACAGTTTCTTTTTCCTCGGCGATTAAACCTCGCTTGCTGTTTGCAATGAGTTGTATTCGTTCAGTTTCCATTTTTTGTTAATTCACTAGTCGGTACAAGTGCATTGTGTTTTTGAAGATAGAAATACCTATATTTTTGTTAAATAAAAGCCAGCCAAATTATGATTATGTCATAGTCCCCTGTATCGAAATTGAGTAATCATTTCTCCAGTGTAGAAAAAAAAAAGAAATTTGAAACCCGTATCTACATATGGTCCTTCGAGCCGGATATTTCTTCGGGAGATGTACTTTATCGGCTTGTCTAAGGCTGACGATTTGTGACATTTATATGTCACGATCGCAGGTTATATACGTTTTGGTGGGATGGGCGTATTTAAGACTTCTTGAATTTGTCACGTTCAGAAGATTCATTCTCGTTATGCTTGTAAGGAAGCAGCGTAGTATTTTTAAATAACGGTACCCATGTCCTATTGATTCTAAGTGTTTCCTCAGATCTATTAAAATTTCATTGGTGTGTATGTATTTCAATGGCTTCTCTATAGAGAGCCTCGGGTAATATGCAGATGTGGTGCATAAAACTTGGGTGTCTTCGAATTTGAGCTTTTCCAACTTGAAATTTGTAGTCAAAATACAGATCTTTCCTGTCTCGTTTTGTCAATTATTCTTATTGTAGATTGTAGGGGGGGGGTCGTGAAGGCTATGCTGCCTCTCAAGCACTTCGACTTATCAGATCTTTTGTGCATAACGCTTAATCTATTCGAGGCCCAGGCTTCCGAGACTTCGTGTAAAGTTTATCAGTTTCCTTGGGGGCTAAGATTTTGACATCGAAGGGCTTTAGGAAGGCCCCTTCCAGAAACTTGAGCCTCTTGCAGAAAAGCGCTGGGCATTCGCAAAGCAAATGTTCTGTAGTTTCAGCGAAGTTCTCGCAGTAGCGGCAACTATCACTCTCTGTTTTGCCCATCTTTTTTAGGTGATACCTCAGAGAGCAGTGTCTAGTAAGGAGTCCCGTCACCAGTTTCATGTCTTTCTTGTCCACAATTATTCTCATATTTGCAGCTCTGAAATTACTGCCTGGAACAATCATTAAAAAAGGCATGGTGTTATAGTGCTAGTCAATTGCGGAAAAATTACCCTACAAATAGGCGTATTGTAATAAGGGTTTAGTACCTTTAATTTTCAACATTTTCAGAGCTGCAGTAACAAATTAAAACTCACGTTCAATCATTTTTCTTCGCATTATAAAATTATCCTTGCAAGAAATTTTCGTAACTAAATACTTTGGAAAGTGATACATCCTGTATTTTCGGTATTCATTGAAGGTTTTCTATTGCGGTAATAATTGATTGATTATTGTTCGACGGTATAAAAGCATTGAAAATCCCTTTTAAACTGAAATAATGAACCTCTCGACAAGATTCATTTGTGATTTTGTTGTCACGGTTTAATTTTAAAAATAAAAAAAACAAATGAAGGAATTCTGCACTGCTTGAGACGAACGTCAACGCTAGAATCCATTTTTTTTCTTATTACTTGTGGCTGAACGCTAATTATGAATCCTCTAAGAAAATCTGTTAATTGAAGTAGAATGTAGAATGCTAGAAAAGTTAAACTAGAATTTTGTGACACTACGTTGTTGCAAATAACTTTTATTTAAATTCCCAATTCTCTAAAATACCTCCACCTTTCATATTTATATATTAAAAAAGCTAAGACCTCGAACATTAAACAAAAACTGCGAATGTACGACCCGAAAAGAATGTTCTACATAAAATATAAAGATCGCGTCTTGTTTGTAAAAAATAAAAACAATGCGTGGGTCTTATTTCTAAGAGTCTCCCATTTATACGCGATGTCGCGCCTTTCTTTGCAGCCAACATAGACGAACAGAGCTAATTCATCACACGGCAAATCATCAACTCCTTACGAAAACATAGTAAAACAATTTTTTTTAAGGTTCAATTTTTTTTTCTCAACATAGTTCTCCCGTAGTGAGATATACCGGTAGCGATAAATTACTAATGAAAGGCACACTTGCAACGTTAATCTTTTCGCAAGTGACGAAATAAGAAAAAAAAAAGTTTTAAGTGTGTGTGTGTGTGTGTGTGTGTGTGTGTGTGTGTGTGTGTGTGTGTGTGTGTGTGTGTGTGTGTGTGTGTGTGTGTGTGTGTGTGTGTGTGTGTGTGTGTGTGTGTGTGTGTGTGTGTGTGTGTGTGTGTGTGTGTGTGTGTGTGTGTGTGTGTGTGTGTGTGTGTGTGTGTGTGTGTGTGTGTGTGTGTGTGTGTGTGTGTGTGTGTGTGTGTGTGTGTGTGTGTGTGTGTGTGTGTGTGTGTGTGTGTGTGTGTGTGTGTGTGTGTGTGTGTGTGTGTGTGTGTGTGTGTGTGTGTGTGTGTGTGTGTGTGTGTGTGTGTGTGTGTGTGTGTGTGTGTGTGTGTGTGTGTGTGTGTGTGTGTGTGTGTGTGTGTGTGTGTGTGTGTGTGTGTGTGTGTGTGTGTGTTTTAATATTTTGCCAAACTTTTTTCATATCTGTATAATTTTGTAAGCATTAAACATCCTTAAAATATATTATTTGTTTGTACTTGTCATTAATTTTCTAAATATCAATTTCTGTAAGTTTTTGATTAAAAACCTTGCAATACACAATACAGTTCACCTTTTGGTTGTCTATTAATTGACACACAACACCCAG
Organism: Agelastica alni; assembly: GCA_950111635.1. Lineage (NCBI taxonomy): Eukaryota > Metazoa > Arthropoda > Insecta > Coleoptera > Chrysomelidae > Agelastica > Agelastica alni. The sequence goes on along the minus strand of OX467719.1, from coordinate 5,066,834 downwards.
TCTGCAGACTATGTGGGGATGGGGAGGAAACAGCATCTCATGTCATGAGTGTGACTGAGACGCCCTCACAAGGTAGGGATAATACGACCTAGATTTAAAATGAACGGGTTTCGGGGAAGAAAACTTCGTCGAGACGACCCTGCCTACGAAGGCGTCGAATCCAAAAATAAACGGGTGGAAGGAAAAACGGTCAAGGGCACCACCGGCAAATGTGTCTATTGATTTAAAGCTCTTTTCGTCTCCGCGTATCTCTTCCTTTTGTTTCTAAGTGAATGGATCTCTCTGCGTTTTTTGTGTTTTTCATTTTTACGAAAAATATGAAGTTTTGCTCTTTAGGAAGAAATTAAGAAACTTTATTAGGAATTGATGAAATTAATATTTTTTTCAACTCTCACTCGTATAAACTACGAGGAATGTACTACAATTTAGCTTGTATTCACGAAACGGACTACTTCTCTAAACGCTGGATTCGGTGAAAATAAAAGGAAAAAATGTGTTCTTATAATAAACATGGTCAATTTAAGGATGTTCACTCTCCCCTGGGGATACGGAAAATTAGAATAGATCCCAGGTAAGGTCTGCCTGTCGTAAAAGGCGACTAAAAGACTTCCAATCCAAAGTGCTATGCGACCCGTGCTGATGGATGCATGGCGGTGGGGAAGCACCGTAGCTAACGGAGCCTACAGGAAATTGGGCAAAATCCTGTAGTAAGCAGCCTTAGTCTTGCGAAGGGGGCACCTCAGGGCCGGACCACCCCTTCCCCCATACTCGTTGACTATAAAGAAGAACTAAGAACGCTGTTAGACCGTAATCACGTCAAACTGATACGGGTTCCAGGACGCCAGGAAGTTGCTGGTAATGAGGAAGTAGACGAACTTGCAAGAAGAGGTTCGGAAAAACACAAAAACCACTGACCGTGCCATAAAAGGACGGCAGAACTGTTACCGATGAACAGGAATTAGCTAAGAATCACTAAGGGACTGTATAATGAAGGCCTGGCCTGCGGTTTGTGCGTTGGGGATCCGATGGCGGTGAAGCGCGTGCTGTACTGATGCGGGACGCTGGGGAGGTTCTTGGGCGGCTACATTGTTCCCACCCAGTACAGAACTTGTACAAGGTACGAAGGTACTGGATTGGGTGCAGCGTGGTTTTAGGTCCCGGGGATTGCCTGTCTTCTTCGGACCAGTGCCTCGCGGCAGCGCAGTATGTGTTTTGCTGTTCCCGGGTCTTTGCCGGGCGGTCTGCAGGTCGGGTATCCATTGTACAATGATACAAAAACACATAGGCAAGATACAATGGGCCAACAGGTCTAAGTGTCACCGGAGGCAATAGCCAGACGGACCTAAATAGGGGTGGAGTTTCTAGTGAGTAGACCTGACACAGTCAGTGGAGTCTCACAGTAGACCTTGAGCTTTCAGAAAAAAGTATGTTCACTTTTTATTTTATTAATAACTAATACTAGTATTTAAATAATTAACAAACTTATTTTATAAGTAAATAATATATGGAGGCCATTTTAAGCAATTATTATAACATTTGTACATATCTTTTATACCTGCGAATAAAATGAATACTCAGTTATAACTTACTTTTTGTTACTCAAAATTTTTGAAGGATAATAAAAAAGAGGCCGCATCTCGATAAAAAATGACTTTTCGAAAAAGTACTAGGAGCCAAAAAATTTCAAAAATGATGTATGAAACCAATGGTGTCACAATACTAATTTAATTGTAACGCATAGAAAAGTTTGGGGGGTTTTAGGGGTTCAAAACCCTCCCTAAAATTTTTATGGGCTGTACAGATTTCGTGGATTTATATGATAAGAAAGCCACGTATCCATTTTCATTACAACAGTTCATGTAAAAATCGATTTTCATTTTGTACTTTCCAAGGGATGTAACTTTTTTAAGTGCACATTTGCATTATGGTAAGTTATGTTCAATCGAGTTATTTTTGACCCCAGAATATATGGTTCAATTTATGACCCACCATTTTGTTAGACCCTGTATTGCGTCAATGATAACCGCTGTTTCATTGATTGCGTGAGAATAATCATTTTTCTATTACGAATCTTGCTAATTGCGACAGCTGATACCTTTTATCTGAGTAAACATTTTATCAAGTTTATTATATTCTATCATTAAATCAAATATTCGACCAAGAATTGACGAAAACCATCGGAGTATTATTAACGTTTCGTTTAATTCGATTATTATCAATTATAATTTTTTAAGGTCCATCTATCTGGAAAATTGTGCGACCCAAATAACTTTCCTAACGTCGCATTTGGTAAGCGCTTGTACCGTAACCACCGTGGGTTTGGTTTGTGGAATGATAGGCGTTGATGATTATTATTTCTGTTTAACTGTCCATTATGTTAATAAAAAGAATCTCGTTTGAAATATTGTTTTTGGAGTTAATAAAAACTTTTAATCGAGATATAACGGCACAATTAATCATCTTTGTAAACCATTTGTCTACAATTGATTGAAGTTTTGCTCGTATACGGGGTGTGTCCTCGAAGTAGTGGTCAATAACTCGAGTAGTAATCGAGACTAAGTAAAAATAATTATGTATTGTTAAACTGACTATTAGGTTAACTAAAGGAAAAAGGGCATTCTTAAATGAAACAATTAAATAATTGTTACACAAGAAGAGAGCTATTTTATTTATGTTTATTTCGATACAGTGTTTGGCTTGGGAACTAAAAAGAAAATGAATGATATTATGTTCATTCGTGATACGAACGTGTTCTCTAAATAAATTATTCTTTAATTTTCTTCGTTTTGTATGTATACATAATATATAGGATGTATCCAATACTGACACATGTACACACCCACGCAATAGTCTAGCGACCACAAATTCTACTATGATTTCGCATGCGCATTTCGTAAAACTTTCAACTTGTTCATGAATATTATTGCGCTGTTGTCAACTCAACGTATATACATTAGGCTGGTTTTTAAACGTTTTTAATTAACACAAAACATAAACACTATTTCTATCTTCAAAGAACACAATGCACTTGTCCCGACCAGTTAACTGCTGCAAGCAATGAAATTAATTCAAAGCCGTGGAAAAATGGGAATTAAACTAACGAAATAAAAGGAAAAGAACGACTCGCCACTATTAACAGTCGAAGGAATACTACTTGTTGCAAATAACAAGCGGTGTTTAATCGCCGTAGAACTACTGTCGACCGTCTTGGTCTACAGCGGAACGGATACTACTCACAGATCATATACCAGATAGATTGGAAACTCAATGTCATTCTGTAAATCCAAGTTTGCGCGCCACCTACAGTTAGGAGTGAAGTAAAATAAGGAATGACGTCATGGCGGCTAATTCAAATGCATATTTATCGAGCGACTCGACCAAATTCCTAGGAAAGTCGAATGGGAGAGGTGGCTTCATAACTTTTCAGTGACGTCACATGTGGGATTGTTTCTGAAAAGTTATGAGACAACCTCTCCTATTTAATTAACCTTGGAATTGGGTGAGTATTTGTTGAGACAAAACAGATAAGTCTGTTAGTATTCTGTGTATCTCTGATTGAGACATATGTATTATATAATGAGAAAGACATAAGCGTATTCTTCAATATTAACTTTTTATTGAAAATTAGTCCTCTAGTCGCTTTTTCAATGATAATTTTGATTTGGTTGCTAATGTTGCCTTTTTCTTGTAGTATGAAGCCCTTTTATACAAATGTTTTGCTTTTGGTGTTAACTTAACACTTCTTGTGATGTTCAGATAGCAGGCCTGATGAACCTATAAAGAAATATTTAACTCATGACTTTACAAAACAGATGGAATTAATAACAAGAGAATAACATTATAGGACACCCCCCTTCATGGGAACCAGATCATAAAAAAAATGATTATATTTACCTGCTTTTATAGCACTGTTTTCTTCCTGGCTAAAAACAGGGTTTCTTGTAGTGGAAACTTGTTCATCAACCATGATAGCAGTTGGTATAATATTTTGAGAACAATCATTGTCTTGATGTGTTCCTGTAAAACAGAAAATTTCAGATTTATTCTATGAATATTATGAGTTTGAAACCATGCTGCAGACATGGAAAAGTTTTGCAATGGCAATAGTAATTATTGCTGATCTCACTGTTCTACTTTTCAACATTACTGCAAATCGTTATGAAATAATTCGATTTTCACCACATGGGCACACGAATAATTTGGTTATAAGTGAGGTTAGAGTTTCATATATGTATGCAAGTATTTCTAGTTGCATGTTCACGATATCCCTTGATTCTAGCGCCACCTAAAATTGGGAGTAAAGCTTAAACATGATTTGACCACCATGTGATACTACTGTTGCGTTGAATCAAGACGTCGCGTTGAGAATAAACTTACTTATTTTAAAATTGAAACAAATAAAATTTAATAGAAAAAAGGGATCAAACTAAGTGTTGCATCTGTGATCGCAACAGACATATTTATTCAATAAATACTAAATTAATAATTTTCTACCTTAGTTAATAGTTTACTTAAATTTGCAGAAATGTTTTAAAAGTTGTTTAATATTTATTTCATTTTTTGTTTCAGGGCAAAGTTTATTTATTCGATAAAGTATTCAAACCCAATGCAACTCAAGAAAAAGTGTACAATGAAGCGGCTAAAAGCATCGTCACCGATGTATTGTCTGGTTTTAACGGCACCATATTTGCTTATGGACAAACGTCTTCTGGAAAAACACATACCATGGAGGGTGTCTTAGGTACGTTAATTCATATATTTACTCTACCAGTATTTTTCCTTTTTTTTTTTAGGCGATCCCCAGAAGCAGGGAATCATTCCTAGAATTGTGAACGACATATTTAATCACATTTACGCCATGGAAGAGAACTTGGAATTTCACATTAAAGTATCCTATTTCGAAATCTACATGGATAAAATTAGAGATTTATTGGATGGTAATTAAAATCGCGTATCTCGTTAAGTCGATCGTTCTAACTTTTTTTTTTACTTATTCTCTTTTAGTCTCCAAAGTTAATCTAAGCGTGCACGAAGACAAGAATCGAGTACCGTTCGTAAAGGGGGCCACTGAAAGATTCGTTTCGAGTCCAGAAGAAGTCTTCGAAGCTATAGAAGAAGGAAAATCTAATAGGCACATAGCCGTAACAAGTAACTATCATTTTTTTCTTAGTTCCTCCCTCTCATTTAAGATTCAGAAATCGTCACCATATGGTCTAGGGGAACCTCCTCTGGGTGATACCGTCACCTTTTAAAAAAATAAGCTTTTTTAATAAACAAGAGGGGATAATGGATGTACTGTGGGTGCACTGTGCGACCCTTCCTATCATTTTAGATTCAGAAATCGTCACCATATGGTTTGGGGGAACCTCCTCTAGGTGATACCGTCACCTTTTAAAAAAAAGAAGCTGGTTTAATAAACAAGAGGGAATAATGGATGTACTGAGGTGCACTGTGTGACCGTTCCCATCATTTTAGATTCAGAAATGGTTACTATATGATCTGGGGAAGCCTCCTGGGTGATATCGTCACCTATTTAAAAAATTAAGCTATTGTAATGCACAAGCGCTGGTGCTGTGGTGCACTGCGTGACCCTTTCTATCATTTTAGATTCAGAAATAGTCACATTAGGTCTGGGGGAACCTCCTCTGGACGATAACGCCACCTATTTAAAAACAATAGGATAGTTAAATGTCTAAGAAGTGACAATGGATATGTTGTGGTGCACTGCATTACCCTCTCTCTTAATTCAGATTCAGAAATCGTGACTATATGGCTTGACAAACGAGAACGATCTTTATCGCTGCTAGATGCCGCCACCAGTTACAATTTTTTTTTTAATCGCCGACCGACAGTGGCTTTTGCTCTAGTTCTTGATTAGGTAAACAATTTCTGTTGTAACAATTAGTTTAAACATGTGTGAAAGATCTGGAGGCAGCTTTGGTTTAATTAGATTTATGCTTTAATGTACTTTGTTTTGTTATTTTTATTATTATTATAATTATTATTTCAGATATGAACGAACATTCATCAAGGTCCCATTCAGTATTCTTAATCAACGTTAAGCAAGAAAATTTAGAAAACCAAAAGAAATTGTCTGGGAAACTTTACTTAGTGGATCTCGCCGGTTCAGAAAAAGTATCAAAGACTGGAGCGGAAGGTGCGGTAGTTTTCTAAAAAGCGTTTTGTTTTTGCGTTATAACACTTACATAAATGTCAATTATATTCACCCCCGATGGGGGTTGGAATGGTAATAAAAGAAATTTCTCATATCTCAAAGTATTTATAATACCGATAAAACAAAATTCAGTTCGAATAAGGTATTAATATATCAATTTGCAGGAACTGTTCTGGACGAGGCTAAAAATATTAACAAGTCTTTATCGGCATTGGGTAATGTGATTAGCGCTCTCGCCGATGGAAATAAGACACACATTCCTTACAGAGACTCGAAATTGACGAGAATCCTGCAAGAATCTCTCGGAGGTAATGCCAGAACGACCATCGTTATTTGTTGTTCGCCTGCAAGCTTTAACGAATCCGAAACCAAATCCACGCTAGAATTCGGTAAAAGGTGAGATCGGTAACAATAATAGGTTTATTTCTGCAGTAGTTTAGACAGTTAGCAAATTACTGTGCATGTTTGTAAATTAACTACTGCAAGAACAGTTATAAATATTTTATTCTGTTTCGTTTTAACTTAAAACACAACCTCAACGGTTAGTAAAATCAACGAATATAGACTCTTGTGCACAGAAGACAAATAAACAGCGACATTAGTTTTCGTCAGTTGGCGCATATATTCATATTTCTCGGGCCTACAAAGGCGCGGATTTAAGTTTAGTTCCGTGGTAAGTAACAGATCAATCCAGAGATGGCGACCGTCAGTCTTCTGTTCGACCCAAAATACCTTGGCTGTACTAACTAAAAAAGTTTGAGTCAGAGTTTGGTTTACAGAAACGCTTATTTTCAACTGCGCTTGCTCTGTCTGCAACTGCTGCAGAAACAAACCTGTTAATAACTTAACACTATAGTTTTTACAGCTAAATACTACTAATTTGAAGGAACGAACGTCTGCTGCGTATATACATGTAATTTGTCGTTTTTAGAGCTAAAACTGTGAAGAATGTCGTTTGCGTCAACGAAGAATTGACGGCCGAGGAGTGGAAGAGGAGGTATGAGCGGGAAAAAGAAAAGGTCGCCAGGCTGAAGGGCAAATTAGAGAAACTTGAAGACGAATTGAACAGGTGGCGAAGTGGAGAAACTGTACGTTTTAACCGATTATTGAGTACTTTGTATAACGTAATTGTCATTCCAGGTGAAAATCGAAGAGCAAGTGAACCTCAACGAAATATCAGACGCGGTTACTCCTGTATCTGCAATGGAGGAGAGCGTAATAACTGAAAAGCCGGCGGGTCCCATTCCAGCAACGCCGGCCCTAATGATCGGTTCGACGTTGGGCATAGAAGAAAGAAATAAATTGGAATTGGAGAGAGAAAGGTTGTATCAGCAACTCGACGAAAAGGACGAAGAGATCAACCAGCAGAGTCAGGACGTCGAAAAACTGAAGGAGCAAATGTTGGAACAAGACGAGCTGATCGCCAGTACCAGGCGAGATTACGAAGCTCTGCAGGCCGAGATGAACAGGTTGGATTTTCGTTTGCAGCTCACCAAATTTCGATTTTTATCGATTATTTTTGTTCCAGGATACAACAGGAGAACGAAAGTGCTAAAGAAGAAGTCAAAGAAGTACTTCAGGCTCTAGAAGAATTGGCCGTTAACTATGATCAGAAAAGTCAAGAAGTCGAAGCGAAAAATAAGGAAATGGAATCGTTGTCGGAGGAATTAATGCAAAAACAGACAAATTTGAATTCGACTACCACAGAATTGCAACAATTAAGAGACATGAATAGCCACCAGAAGAAGCGGATCACCGAGATGTTGAGTAATTTACTAAAGGAATTGGGCGAGATCGGCAGCAGTCTCGGTGGTGGTGGTGGTGGTGGTGATGGTCAGGACATTAAAATTTCGAACGATGTAGCTAAATTAGAAGAGGAATTTACGGTAATTTTACAGTATTTTTTTACTTGCAAACATCTTCATTTGTATTTTTGTGTAACAGGTGGCTCGGTTATATATATCGCGCATGAAGAGCGAAGTTACAAGCCTTACCCAAAGATTACAAGAGATCGAAAACAAAGAACAAGACAGCAATAAGAAAGTGACAGAATACGTTAAAGAATTGGCTGAATGTCGTTTGTTGATATCCCAACACGAAGCTAGGATGAAGAGTCTTCAGGAATCAATGCGTGAAGCAGAAAACAAAAAGAGAATGCTCGAAGAGAGCATCGATTCTTTGAGAGAAGAATGCGCCAAACTGAAAGCAGCTGAACAGGTAAAATAAACTTATTTTGAAACTTTCTGTTTATATTTTTTATTCGTAATGTTTTAGGTTCAAAGCGCTAGTGAAAGTGAAAAGAAAGAAGCCAATGAACTTCGTCTAGCTTTAGAACAACAGATGGACCAATTAAGAGTTGTACACCAGAAGCAAGTGGCTGCACTGAGAGATGAAATAGCAGAAAAACAAAGTCTGATCAACGACATTAAAGAGTAAGCATTTAATTATGTCACTTAAATATTTTCAGCAAAAAAAACAAACACATGACGATGGTCATTTGAACTACTCAATCATTTTTCTTGAAACAAAATAATTTATCATTTTAAAACGATCGAAAAGAAAGTGAATACAAGATGTAACAAAAAAACAACCGATGGTCTGGACCCTATGGAAAGAGTCATTTGAACTACTTAATAATTTTTCTTGAAACAAAATAATTAATTATTTTAAAGCGATCGAAAAGAAAGTAAATACAAGACGTAAACAAAAAACAACCGATGGTCTTGACCCTATGAAAGAGTTATTTAAACTACTTTATAATTTTCCTTAAACAAAATAATTCATAATTATTTTAAGCATACGAAGAAAAAAAGTAAAATACAAGATGTAACAAAAAATACAACCGATGGTCATTTGAATTTCTTTAATCATATGTTATGAAAAAAGAAATTAATTTATAAGTTTTTAACTCGCAAATTATTTTAAATCGTTCGAAAAAGTTTTCTTCGTATTTATAAAAGTTTTTCTTTTCAGTTCAAACCAAAAACTTACCTTGGCTCAGCAGCAGCTGCAATCCGACTACGAGAAGATAAAATGCGAGGAGACCGAAAAATCCAACAAGCTGCAGGAACTCATGTCAGTAGATTTTTTCGATAATCGATCTCATTATCAAACGCGCAACGATGACCTCTCTTCCCCGAAACCTGCTTTTCTTAAAAAACGTTCCGAATCTCCTTCTTGGGAAGAATTTATTCCTTACAAGAACGAGATTAACGCAGAGAAAACAACGAAACTGTCAAAATTCGACAAAGATAATATGAATAAATTAAATAAAGAGGCGATGAATGCCGTGACTAAATCGAAGGGGCAATGCTCAGATTCCATTTTTCATATACATACGTTTCATCTTCATCTTTTCATATCGCTAACTTTGCTTTTGGTCACGCACCGATGTCCGCAGTATCTAGTCGTTATTTAATTATTGGTTGCCGTTAGTTTGAAACCGAACGCAAAGATATTTCAGAACTGGGAGGTTAAGTTATTGTGGACTTTGGTGGGAGGACCTTTGAACGTGGCAACATTTATTGTCATTTTTTCCCGACTTTTTATCATTCAGCTCGTTATCCACCTTTATTTTCATATCTCAGACATAAGAAGTTTCGAAATGATTATCGTATCAGGTTTTCACAATTTCAAAACGTTTTTTTTGCTAATTTATCTACGAAATCTCACAGAAGTAACGACAAAAGGGGGTTTATCGATGCGAAAATTTGGATGAAATCTTCCAAAAATTTGTCATTGTGTCCTACAATCCATCAACATCCATCAACTTCGGGGTGGTTTCACGATGCTTGAACAGGGTTCCCACTTCTACTAGTTGGGAAAAGTCATGAAATTTTAAAATTCTGGAAAAATTAGGGAGGCATATACACCGACGGCGTCTCGTCATCGCTTTGACAGTGACCAAAACAACTTCTTCATTAAATAAGAGTTAACCAAAAAAACAAGCGATCGCCTTGCCTCAAATAAAGAATCATTAGAACTACTTATCTAATTTTCTTCTAAATGAAATAATTCCAAAAATGTTGTCATAGTGTTCTACAATAGAATAATCGTCAACTTCGGGGATGGTTTCACAATGTTTGAACAGGGTTTCAACTTCTACAAGTCAGGGAACATCTGGAAGTCGTGAAATTTTAAAATTCTGGAAAAATTAGGGAGGGATATACACCGACGGGATTTCGTCATCCCTTTGACGGTCACCGAAACGTCTTTGATAATGTTGACGAGGTGTTGGTGTATTATGACTACTGAACATAATTTTTTATGCATTTTGATGATAAATTAGTAAAATCTTGCCTGTAACAGACATTAACAAAATTGAAGCCTTTAAAATTTGGATTCTGCGACGAATGCTAAGAGTGTCTTGGATCGATAACGTGAGAAATGAAAACGTTCTCCAAAGAACGGGCTAGAGGAACATGAACTTCTCGAAGCCATAAAAAAAATAGGTTACCTCGGACACATACTACGTGGAGAACGATATCACTTTCAACGGCTCATTCTTCAAGGTAAAATCGAAGGAGAAAGTGGAGGAATAGGCAGAAGAAAATCATCCTGGCTACGAAATATACGTCAATGGACGGGAATAAAGGATTTCCATGCACTACAATAGAACCTTATTATTATGGAAGGAATCTCTGCATGGCACTCTAAGAAGAATGCCGTTAGCCACCATTTGGGACACTGAAGGATGTGTTGTGAAATTTTATAATCCAAAAAAAAACGGGGACCTTGAACTAGAGAATAAATCCATTAAGACTTAAAGAATCATCCAAAACTCTATCATTTTAAATGGTAAATTGTGAAAAACTGTCCGATACGCCATTTTCTGTAATTTTAAAATGATGTATGTTGGATAAATGTTTGCCACTTATAACGTTATGGAACATCATTTCTCATTAATCCCTGACAGTATTAAATTTTCATTTTTTTGGCATTGCATCGTCACACACTCACACCCACACTGTTTGGTTAAGTTTTATTTTATTAATGTGATTTTAAACCAAAGAATTGTATCGATTATTTATTTATTTTCTAGTAGTGAGCACGATTAATATTTTTATTTATTTCATTCTTTTTTTTTATTTTATTGATGTGAACGTTATTAGCTTGTAAGTTATAAGCCTTAACATAAATTTAAAACTTAAAAGAATCTTGTGATATTAACGTTGTTGTGCTTCATACGTAATTTGTAAAATTAATGTAAATATGCTGTAAAAGAAGTCAAAATTGTAAATAACGATATATTTTTAACGGAAAATTTTATTTAATAGTTAGACGATAATTTATATCATTGATCGACTTTCAAGTATTACACATTGGCTGCTTGATTTAAAAATACGTACACTATAATAGCAGTTGCATTATGACAAACTGTCACTGTAGTGTCGACTTTAAACGTTAGAGATAGATTATGCACGTAATTTTACCGACCATTGGGTAAAACATAACTTAATTAACGAGGAGGAACGATGAAAGATTACTGTATTGTGTGAATTAAGGAAAAAATAATCCACTTACGTTCTAACATCAATTTAGAAATCTGTAGGTCAGATTTGGCGTTTTTTTAGTACGAGGGAATGGAATATTTGAACCTTTAATTTGTTAGGCTTTCATTTATTTTTGTGTGGTCACGTCTTCTACATTTTAAAACCCAATATGGATAAAAAAAATATTAATTTCGAGTGGTCAGTAAATGTAATTTACAATAGTTTTGTAAACAAACCCCACCAAGGGCACATTAGAATCCAGTCATGTTTGCTCACTCAATTCATGCTTAGAATTGTGGTGAGAGGCTCTCCTTTTCCCAGTAATTCCCAATCATAAAATTTTCTTTCCAAGCAGATTGAACACCATTTACACAATGCTATATTTTTCTTAACAAAATCATTATTCGTTTTAGGAGTCTTGTGTTGGGCAAGTTCTAGGTAAACATGATAGTTGGGAACCAAATAAGTCACGGGGACTCCATCTGATCCAAACCTTATCTCTTATTCTTGACAGAAGAGCAAAACAACTCTAAACCAAAACCACATCCATATCTAAACTCCACAAGTACATAAAGAATACAACCTCTAATTTTACTCGAGTCTGTCTGCAAATAACTTCCCAAGCCAAAAAAGCATTTCTACATATTAGAATCTCTCACAGCCATCTAAGATGGACAATGGACAAGATTCACTGACAATGTGTTGTAAACAATGGGACATTTTTACACGCTTTATATTTGCTTGACTTGTATCTATCTATCTATCTTTGTAACGGAATCTTCGGACAGGATTTTCACCCACTTAAAAACATCGGATCAACTTGAAACAATGAAAAGCGGGGGGTGCGATATATCAATATATTTGATAATAAACAGATATTGGTAAAAGTAAAGTCTCCAAGAAGAAAACGTAAACATCATAAAAAGCACCCCACGATTTTGATTGTAAAATTATTTTTTAATTTCGGTTTTCTTATAAAGCGTGTTGTCTTAGTTTTTTTAACTATTATTTATTGTTTTGTGAAACGTGCACCCCTCCACAATTACTTACGCCACCTGTATTCTTACACTTGACACTCGACGTAGAGTGGAGGGGCTAGAGGTGGGATTACCAAATCGCTACGGTCGGTAAAATCTCTGTATATAATGTCAAAAATAGAATAACTTGGCAGGATTATGTCAAAAGTAATTTAGTAAGCACTCATTCTTCTAAAACAGCCCATGTGTAATCACTTCTCAGAGAGAATTCGTTATTTTTTATTAATTAGATAGTAAACTTTTCTTATAATGATGAAAAAAATTTGTATACCTCACGAATCAATGATAAATTAGTATAGAAACATAAATTCATTTTGCCATTTCTGATTGTTAAGTTTAAATCATAAATTTTATTTTAACATCAACAAATACAAAAATTCATCAAGTCAAATTTTTTTGGATAAATAGGTCCTGGGATTATTTGCATTACTGTCTAATTTGATGTTTCTAACGCAAGATTTTGTTAGTAAAAATGCCTTTATATAATTCCTTTGCAAAGTAGTGAAATGTCTGTTAGGAAAACGCAAAACGAATTTTTTGTAACTATATGGTAGTATTAAAACTTAACGAATCCTCAAGCGATCGAAAATAAGCATTTATCCCGCCGAAAAGCAATAAACTCACGAGTACCAGTACCTTTAGTTATGACCAATTAGAAATATTATAAAAAAACAAAAAATTAGAACGAAAAACAAAAAAATAAAACCGAATATCTCATTGATAAAAATGAAACCTAACCAAACTTTTATCCCATGTGCTTGTGCACGTGGTGTGGCAGCCGCAGTGTCTCAAAAATGGATGTAATTCTACAGCGCTACGAACGAGAGACGGGAACAGGCCAGAAAGGACCTCAAAGGATTGGAAGACACCGTCGCCAAGGAGTTGCAGACTCTGCACAACTTGAGAAAGCTTTTCGTCCAAGACTTGCAGGTAAACAATATTATTTATCTTGCCAAACAAATAAATACTTGGTATATTGGTAAAATAGAGGGTTAATAGCTTTTTCTTTTAGGCTCGTATGAAGAAGAACCTTTCGTCCGAAGATAACGAAGAAGACAGCGGCTCTCTAGCTCAAAAGCAAAAGATTTCGTTCCTCGAAAATAACCTTGATCAACTGACGAAGGTTCACAAACAATTGGTTAGAGATAACGCCGATTTGCGTTGCGAGCTACCCAAACTCGAGAAACGGCTGCGCGCCACCATGGAGCGAGTAAAAGCGCTCGAAACTGCACTCAAAGAGGCCAAGGAAGGCGCCATGAGGGACCGAAAGAGGTTAGAACAATCGACACATTTTGTTTTAATTCTGTTGATTCGTAAGAGTAAAAGGCACGTTTACTACAAAATGGACGACCTTATTTAATGGTAACTCGACAGTGGTAATTCCTGATTCGAATTTTAGAAAAAAAATTAAGTAAAAAATTTAATTTGGGTGCTAGGATTTATTTTTATACTCTTACGAATGTCCCTTTGGAATTTCCTTCCTCCCATAATTCGAATCCATCGTCCTTACGATCCTAGCAATTTTATTTCGTTTCTAATGATCAAAAATAGACTCAATGAGTTTTCTCGTTATGTAAACAATTTTTATTGAGAATAATCATTGGTGAGTGTTTTTTAGATACCAATATGAAGTTGACCGCATTAAAGAGGCAGTGAGACAGAAGAATCTTGCAAGGAGAGGTCCAGCAGCCACGATCGCTAAACCGATTAGGGCCGGTCAGCATCATGCCGTCAACGTCGCAGGCAATCCCGTCATCAGAACAGGAGTCAACATGGCCAGCAGACCTAATGACGAAGCCCAAAAGCGTAGGTCCGTCATTGGTGGAGATAAAGGTCAGTAAAATGAGGCGAACGGTGTTATTGTATCATATAATTTGTTATTTCTCCAAAATTAAGGAGGTCGCGGTCTAAAATCACGATTTAGCTTAGTTGTGAAGGAAACAATGTCGATAATCTGCAACTGTTTCGTTTTCATAAAATATAATTAATCCAGAGAGTTCTAATGATAATGATACTTTGTATAAATATTTATTGCGTCATTACTGACAAGTAGACTTCTTGTTTTTGTGGAGATGAGTTCCCAAGCAACGCCGCCTACAAGTGAAGAGCCTCCTGTTAAAAAAGCGATCTCTTGTTGACATAATTTTTTTTTATTAAATTCAATTATTTGTACTGTCCATTTTGCTTCTCGCTCGACCAGCAACATCATGTAAGTTATTTTCGGGTGTGGTTTTGTTGTGTGCTTTGTTTGTTTTTAAGGAACACATTAATATAGGTTAGGTTAGGTTAGGTATCATGTGAGTGGGGCGTAGGTCGCCCCTTCACTGCGACGTTTAGTAGGTCTATTGTGGCTCACCCCTAGAGGTTACAGTTCACCGCACAATCCAGCCCTTCTCACGAAGTTCATGGTTGTATGGGATGAGATTTTCTTGAAATCGGTAGGTTCTAGGTTGGTATAACCAAATATGTTGAACCTTATTATTCCCAGGCCGGGGCATGAACATAGTATATGTTAATCAGCAGTTTCGTCTTCCACGCAGCAAAACCGACAGTCCGTTTGTTGATTCAGACCTATCTTTCTAGGATATGCTTAGTTGTGTTTCTCGAGGGTTTAGGTAAGTACGCCTTCGAGTGAGTCAACCCTGGTATATCGGACCAGTATGTAAGTATTTTTCTCTCCGCCCCGTCCAAAATGATTGACTCCAAAAACCGGTTCTGGTCCAGTGAACGCAAATTCGGCCCCCTGTTTTGCAAGGGTGTCGGCTTTTTCATTTCCCTCTACCCCCTGGTGCCCAGGTATCCACAGCAGAGTCACCCTGTTGTTCGCACCAAGGTACTCTTGGGATTCGATGCAATTCCATACAAGTTTAGAATTTATCTTGTTGGAGCTCAGTGCTTTTAAAGCAGCTTGGCTGTCGATATTATACTTATGTTTTTGTTTGCTAGAGGTCTATTAGTCAGCTCTCTTGCACACAATTCGATAGTGAAGACTTTAGCCTAAAAGATTGTAGCATACCTGCCAAGACTGGTAGATATTTCAATCTTTGGTTTCCTGCTGTAAACACCGGCCCGAACTCCTTCTGGGGTTTTTGAGCCATCTGTGTACATTACGTATTCAGTCTCTGGGAAGAGGATTTCTCCCCTCATCCACTCATCTCTCTTTGGAAAAAGGACTTTGAACAACTTTTCTACGTGTATTTTTGTGGCTAGCATGTCAGGAACCATTCCGAGAATTTGGTGGTTTTTTGTTTCACTCAGTATCCCAGAGTGTCCCTGAGTTGCTCTCCATTTATTTGCTTTTCCAAAGACTGGATTCTGTAGGAGACTATCCTGGCCTCCCTCACACATTAATATAAAACGGATTTTAAAATAGTTGGTCCTATTTCCAATGTCATTTTACATTGTCCTAGCAAATATTATAGTACCATCAGTTGTACTGGCTGACAAAGACCAGAAATACTTCCTTTATGGTTTTGCAATCTGGAGTAACAAAAGATGTTGTTTCACATGCAAGCAGATTCTTCCAAGTTTTTGAGGAATCTAGGAATTCATTAACTGTATTTCTATAACGTCAATTGGAGTGCTGATTCCGCCTCTATACCCCTACGAACTAGGAGGAACGTAAACTAGTAAAAAAAATGAAAGTGTGGTGACGTAACTGTAATTAAAGTATTTGGCAACATCTAAAAACGCTCGATTCAATGGTTTAAGATTCAAGTATTCACTTCGACGTATTTGATCAAACTGAGCTTTCTCACCATCCTGGCATTTTGCCAGAACCTTTTATTTATTCATGTTTGTACAAGATTTACAAGCAAATAAAAATTGCATTTTAACCAAACGTCTTGTTTTTTCAGATTGAGTCACCCGTCATCTCGTGTCAGGTGCTCGAGACATTTTTAGTAAGCAAAATACATAATACCAAAAATATTGCCGATTCTTCGCGCGAGTCGGTCGCCTGCAGTTTTTAAAAAAAAAAAAAATGCGCTCTCCGACGACTCGCCCTTTTAATGTGCTTACAGCTTAGATATTTCTGTAGTATAAGGTGCACTTACATTGCATTGAAAATAAAAATAAATTAAATAGATATCAAGTTTTGTGACGAGATTGTTGGCAAATTGTTTAATTGTGTTTCTTTTCGATCACTTATCGATAATGAGAGTGTTGACACTAAAGAAAAACAATTTGCTTAGAAACGTTGCAAAATATTTGAGCGAATTTTGGATTTAAAATAGTTAATTTTGTTATTGTACACCGCCTATATTGTTTAACTGAAGGTACTAGAGTACTAAGGCCTCGAGAGGACCAATCTTTTTTACTGATTTCAATTGTTTTAAGCAAAGTTAGATTAAACGGCGAAGCATTTTTAAAACGTTGCAGCTGGATCAAAAGTAATTTAGAATTAAACAGCTTTTTAAAAATTAATGCGATGTTTTGCCGTTTGGTCCAATTTCTATACCGAAAAATGCATTCAAGTATAATTTTGTTGTGTTATTTTTTCGACTAGTTTTATTTTTTGGTGGTTAATTAATTAGTTTAAAGTGGGAACGTTACTACTAACTGTGTTACTAAAAATACTGTGATTTGAAAGTAACGAAAGTTTTATTTAACTGAACGATCTCTTGGAAAGTGAGTAAGATAAAAAAACTGCAAGAGAATAACTAAAAGTTTGTTAACGGAAACCTATCCTAACTATTCTTATGCAGATAATAAATGTGGCTTGCAGATGTTGTGAAGATATCATTTTCCCTTTTTGTTAAAATTTCCTGGACAATTCTTCAACTGGTTTGGATTAATTTTAAACAACGCCTTTCAACGACACGATTTAATATCCCCGATAGTTTTAATTCTAAAATTGTTCTGTTG
This sequence comes from Agelastica alni, assembly GCA_950111635.1. NCBI lineage: Eukaryota > Metazoa > Arthropoda > Insecta > Coleoptera > Chrysomelidae > Agelastica > Agelastica alni. The sequence goes on along the minus strand of OX467719.1, from coordinate 5,049,264 downwards.
AATATGATCGCACGCGAATCAATTTAATTTGCGATGGGAGTTGAAGAAGTTTGGTGATAAAAATATTTTCGTTAAAAGAGAAATTCCGCGTCAATGAATACACGCATGCAAAATAACATTGTTTGTAATTGCATCTTTCGGAAAATGTTGCTCGATGTTAAATAAATTGTAAATACTCAACATCTACGATAAAACTCGCTATTTTTTTTAACGAAAAATGTTGTCGTTCCTTATCCGTATCGTTTCTAAACGAGATCGAATTGCAAAACAGAAATACATAAACTAACCCGCAACTTTGCTAATTTTGTTTCAAAAATATAAAATTGCTAAATCCCCGATAATGTAATTTTTCAACAATTATTAATATTAAGGTTGGTCCCGAGCCCCTTTTGAAAAAAGTAAAAAATTAGTATGGTTAACCGATAATATGATGGCACTCATAGCAGTATTTTCATTTTTATCAATCACTTAGTTAAATATCCTAGACGAATTGTAAAAAGTTTTTTAAACGTTATTGCAAATAGTTCTGTGTATCTCGATTTTAGTGCGCAATCATTTTAAACGAGTACTCCTACACTAAAGATTTTCCAGTGTTTCACTTTTACGACACTATTTAAAGAAAATATTCTCACAGTTTCGACGGAAAACATAATTTACATCAAGGACTTATATAAATTAAGAAATACTGTGTTTTGAAAGTAAAAAAAAATTATTTACTTCTTGGAAGGTCTACGCCATTTTTATTTGTAGAAAAACTACAAAAGATTCACTAAAAATAATTTTTACTGGAAGTCATCCTAACCGTTCTATAAAAAAATATGAAGTGTGGCTTGCAGATGTTGTAAAAGATTTTAAATATATCGTGTGAGCATGAACAATAGTTCGAAAAAATTCACCAATGATTCATAATAAGGTCGATGAACGTTCAAATATCCATCAATATTGTTTTAAAACTATAATTACAGTAGTTCAAATGTCTCATGGCTGGCAATTATTGCTCACTCCCCATTTGTCTAGTACCGACTACAATAGCTATTCAAATCATTGAATGTTAATCAATTTCAAGGACTACTGACTATTAAAAGGATTATTTTAAATAAATTAATATGATTTCAAAATAACGAAAGTTTTATTGAACTCGGACGGAAAAAAATCAATATTGTTTCAAAACTAATTATAGTAGTTCAAATGTATCGTAACTGTTTATTATTACTCGCCATCGATTTATTTGTCTAATATCGATTAAAATGGCTATTCAAATACTTGAATTTTATACAATTTCAAGGATTACTTTTAACAAATTAAAAAATACTGTGGTTTCAATGAACCCTTGGCTCTTAAAAAAGGCATGCTATATTAGTCTACTAAAAACGTTTCTTAGACAATTTAAATTACTCTCCTTATTTGGATTAAGTGAAGCATTTAAACATCTTTAAGTTACACATATTATCACCAACAGTTTAATTTTTTTCTTATTAAATGTAAATTAATAAATATTCCAACAAACCGAATGAGTAATACCGCGGTAAATCCAACATTTAAATTTTTCAACCCAAAAATCAGTTACATTTCAGTGTTGGGGTGCTAGTTTAATTTGTGCTATGGTCATTTTTTTCAATTGCGAAGCTTTATTAAATGTCTAACTTATTTTTTAATTAATAACATATTGAGTGCGGGCTTGACTGGTTCAAGCGTTCTGATTACTCTAATGGTGATTAATTTTTCAGTACCATTTCGTATGTGATTCGTGCAATTTCAAGTTAAACGGTGCATGGAATTTTTTAGCATAAGTGAACACGATAGTGCCACGTTTTTCCAACAAAACCGGTGAAAAACTGCTTTTGTTAATTTTTTTATTTTGCTTATTTCAAAAAATATAAATGTATCGATAACGACCTGTATTTTTGTATCGAAATTTTTTCAAATTGGGTTTCGTTTTCACTTATGATACAGCAAATGTTTGTAAATGTGGCGCTCAGTATAACTTAGTAATTGTGATAGACCAAGGGTAATCTTTTGTTAATTAATTTATTCTATTTTTTTACCTTGCACAAATAATATGATTTGTAAGAGCTATACAAATGTCTTCGTGGCATTCTTTTTTTTTTTGTTAAGTGTTAATAAAAGCTTATTTTGGTCATGCCGCAATTTATTTATTTATTTAACTGATGGAAATTATATTCTAATAAAGTACTAAAAAAATCATAACGGATATTTAATTTCTGCAAAAATGCACCGAAGGTCTTTTTATTTTGCACGTACCAAACAGAGGTACCGTCACGCCACGCTGTTTATTTTCGATCCTATAAAAGGACGCTTTTAAACTAGTAAAGACGTTTCGCCAAATGGCCATGGTGGCGCTGACGGTTGAATAGAACCGCGTTCTGATTGGCAACGCCAAAGCCATAACACTGGTAGCTTAGCACGATTGAGTGTCACGTGCTGGTGTAACCAATCAAAGCGCGATTCTGTTCTATCAAACCTTGGTAGATATTGGGCACGTATAGCACACTTTTTTGTGAGCATGCGCGGAACTTTCAGTAGTCATCTGTCAAATTCTTTTTCTTAATTTTTTGTTCCATGTCATCTGTCAAATTCTTCTTTTTTTTAATTTTCTTTTTAAAAAAAGTAACAGTGCATACGGATTTGAACCTGATATCACTGAGTTTATAACGTGATGTCATTGCTTAAGATGGTTAACGTGCAAGTGGTACAACAAATGACATCTTTCATGAGCTTATGTCTGTTTGGTTAACGATTTTGGTGTACTGAGTTTTTTGGCTTTTTTTTAGTAGAGTATAGGATTTAAGGCAGTGGAACACGATATCTCCGCTCGCCTAGGTGCAATTATATTCCACTACAACGTTGTGAAAGTAACATCTTTATGTCTAATGACTCAATGACTCTGTCTGTATCTGTGATCGCGTCTTTTAGGCAAAACTTCGTATTTCAAATTTTAAAAGGTACTTTTCAAAAAAAAAGCATCAGTAAATGTCTATGGAGTGTATTTGGCTCTTTTATTATCTACACGAATATATAACATAATAAAAATGTATTTGTACATATTTCTTCAACGAGTATTATAATAAGGTGGACGCTGGATAATCTGAATCGAAGATTGCGCGGGGTTTTCGGGTTATGGAATGTTGAAGAAAAAAATACATTAATTTACATAACGCACAGTAGGTAATTATTTCCTTCCAATCTTTTGAAGGAATGCTAAAAAACCATTGCGAAAGCTTCAGGGTTCAAATTATCGAGCGTCCACTTCACACCAATGTCCAAAGATAGGAACATTTTTATGGATATTTAAACTTATTGTAATTAAGGTTTGATATTTTTATTTTAGGAAATTTGCATATTTCCAGGCATACAATTTTTTATTCACTTTTCATAAGCATTAAAATAATTGCATAAAAACGTCATACCGAGTGTTAAACTAAATATTACTATTGCTTTGTATTTATCTATGATATATATATATAAAAAATTATGTTATGATCTATGAATTTGAACCGGTAAATCGTGATTCGTCCATATATGTAGTACTACCATATTGCTACAGGGTTCCCACTTCTGGAAAAGTCATAATATTAGTAGCCAAACTTACTCAATTCTCCAAGAAGAATCCAAATAGAACCTACCGTTTTTGGGAAAATTCTTTTCCCCGCCTATTTGCACCATTTAAAACACTGAATAATGTGTCTGGAACAATCAGATAATTTCATAACAAAAATTGGGAACCCTATTGCTAGTACCTGTAAGCGAAAAGACTCCTGCAAGAGCGAAATATCTTCAGTAATTTAACCCGTTCTACGCAGGCGCGACCCTCAGAATGGGTGACGCGTGGTAATTTCTTGATATCGGATACAAGGGTGATGTCCGAATGACGTCACTGCTTAAGATTGGTAACGTACACGTTGTACAAGAATTGACATATCGTTCATAAGGTTATGTGTGTTTGGTTAATGATTTTGGTTTTTTTTGAGTTAAGAGTGAGCTTTTTGACACTTAGGTTTAAGGAACTATATTGTGGTGTTATTGGTGATTTTTAAAGACTAAACATTAATATTCAAGTGCTAAAGAGTAGGGTTTATGTCACCTGTAGCCAAGGCCACTTTTTAAAAGATAGAAGAATCTCAAACTCACTCACGCATGCGCATCAGGCCCACAGTTACACAAATCGAATTGAAACAGTCATATCGTCAGCACAGTACTGAAAGCTAGCAATATAGTAGTGTTACATAAAATGGTTTCGCCAAGGTAAGTGTAGTAAGTAGCACTGTAAAGGATAGAACTAAAAATATCCAAACTTAAAAGACTTAAATACAAATTTTAATGGGATTGGTAACAAATACTTAATAACTTAAATTTAAACGTAAAACAACATAAATATAACTAACATTAATTCGTTTATGCATGCTAATTACATCATCGACTTCATTCTCGTAGGAAGTAAACTTTATTCCTAGTGAGATGTTCAACTGCACGAGCAACAATTTTATAAAGCGTCCTCAAAATCACAAACCAAACTTGGCGGGAGGGTGGAATACGACTTATGCTGATCATTTAAATTGTTTTACAGCTACCACTTGGAAATGATAACTCAAAATAATCGGAAAAAAGACATTATTAGTTGCAAATGTTGGAGCAGCATTAAAGTTACTGTTTAATGAAGAATGGGCAAGACTAGTTAGCTCAAAAGTGATCTACTTAGTTAATAAAACAGAAAATTAATAATCTTTAACCATCAAAAATATAAAACAAACTACAAATAACAGGGGAAGTACAAATATAAGTAACACCAGCAGGGAAAAAAAATCATAATTAAACACTTTTAGCTTAAAATAGGGTTCTTTTGTTCTCTATCCTAAATGTTAATACAACTATCTACGAATATTCAACGAAATAAAAATATTTTTTCGTTATTACTCAAAAAAAATATTCGTTGCAACTCTGAATATAACGACGTGCACATTATCGGTAATGAACTAAGCAACAAATAATGTGAATATCGGAACGAGCACCGCGATTCATCCTCATGATAAAAATAGATAATCTCAATAACTATAAAAATAACCAAATGAACATTAAAGACCCGAATGATTAGATTGAGGGGGGTTATTATTTCTTCTCGAATGATTCGCATTCCTGTGATGCAGGTCTTCTCGTTGGTCCCTGAAAATATTAAGAGATACGTTACATTTTCCACCAAACTTGAAAAAATGTATGCAAAATAATAATAATAATTATGATATTCCATTTAGCCTATGCACCCCAACAATGAGTGCTAAACAGAGAACGCTATGTCACAAATGACAGATCGACTTTAGTTCTCACAACTCCACCATACCAATGCAGAGAAGTTGCTGTTTATAAATCCAGATCCTCTTTAAAAAGGCCAATCTTGGAGTATTGCTCCAATTTGGGGGGAAACTCCCTTAAGGATGTTCGATGACGCCAACGGGGGTCAGAGGGGCTACCTCGTTGCCATTTATCGCTGTGTGTCCAGAAACCCATGTAAGAGTGATCTTATTTGCAGTCACTAACTCAGTCCCATGCATGCAGTCCCACACCACCGATGATGTTGTGGTGCAACTCACGAGGGCCCCGATGGCCGCGCGACTGTCAGTGAGAATATCAATCTCACTGTGGTTACTCTGTTTTCTGTCAGGTGCGCGGCACACCTGAGTATAGCATAGACCGAGGCGTGTTTCCCCAGGGGTATGTTTTTCCTGTGGTTGACGCACCATCAGTTCCCACTTACAAAAGTTCTCCAAACTTTAGTACATTGGCTCTAGTTGGAAGATGGTTCACTTCATTTTGACGCTTTTCCCACCTTCCCCTACCTTACGTAGGGGTGGGAGTAGATGGTAGATGATGAATGTGAAGCTTTACCCACCTTCCTCAACCTTTAACTCTTACCAAGTCTCGAATCAACAACACTAATTCATCCATTTAGACGTCCACGAGACTTGAGCAAAGCCTTCGTGAAATATGACTTTCCATCCACCCTAAGCACCCCATCAATGTTGAACGCTCAGTTCTCAGTGTTGGGTCTACCACATATGACAGATCTCATTTAATAAGACCAATCTTAGATTATTGCTACTTACACATGTTTTACAAACTGAAACGATCACTTAAGTAAGTTTCACTTCAATGTGAAGCATTTTCCACCTCCCCTAACTCCTCAAGTCTCGTATTGAGAAAACTCAGACATTCGTTTAGGATTTATTTGTTTACAACAAAAAAATTATCAGTTACTCACTTGAAAAATGATAAATGCTGCTCTAATAAAAATCTGCTATTGCAGTGAGCTAGTTCTGGCCAATGAGCTATAATCCGCCGCAGGTAAATTTGTAATCGTTTTCTTCTATCTTCAACCAAGGCGGAATCCTGAAAACATTAAAAGTAAATGTGTTAATGTAGATATAAAGCGTCTTCGAAGTCGTCTTACCTTTTTCCGGAGGCTCTTCTTCGGAGGAAAATCGAAGGTTCCCACAACGGGATCTAATTTCCTTAGATCGGTGTGTAGAGCGTGAAATTGTGCATACCTCCTATAAATATTCCACTCGTCATTGCCCGCTCGTAAAAATATCTGATAAACGTGATGAGAATTTGAACCGTTACCTGAAATGGTGACTTTTAGAGAAAAGACAAAATCTTCCTAAAACTACAACGTTTACCCGTCAAAAACGCCGAAGGTATCCAAACATTAACACTTCCGAAATTCTCGTCATTACCGATATCATCCGAAGACATGGGTCCTCTTAAACACTCCAGCTCGCTTTTAAGTCTCTCTAACAGCATATCTTTCTGGCAGATGTTCTGTTGGAGCATTACGTTGAAATCCATCAGCTCGGCGTGCATTTCTGCAACCTAGAAAACGTAGAAATAACCATTTTAAATGAAGTAAACTAACGAATATAAATTAAGAAGCGTTAGTTACATACTTGAACTAATTTTTTTTCAAACATTTTAGCTTCCGTCTTGTAATTAGGTTGTTCCTCAATGTCCAAATCTTCGAGAATATCGTTGATCTCTTCATCGTCACTTCGCAGCATTTGAATGGCGCTTATGTATTTTTTTACTTGTCCTTTAAGGGATTCATTTTCCTTTGATAACGACATTATCTTTTCTTCTCTCTTGTCTATTTCTTCCTTATTTTTATTCTCGACGGCGCTCAGCACTGCGCTGATGTCAGTCGGAACCTACATTTTAAAAAGTTTACATAAATATAATCTTTACTTTAACGTATTTTCCTTTTACATCAACACTAGTTAAAAAAATTAAATTTTCCCAACAAATAACATATTCGTAACCATTTTCACCATGTATTTAAAAAATCCAAAAATAGTTCAAATGTACACATTCTTAGAATTAGTTGTCATTGAAAATTCGTTCTAAGATGCAGGTTATAAATGTTCATGCACCAAAATATTTTTGTAATATTTATTAAAAGAGATCAAAAAGGAATAAAGAAAGGATTTTGGAGGGCCGAGAAGAAAGTTGCAAGTGATCATGCACAGCTCAAAAAAGAATAGAAAAGAGATGGTTTTGGAGGATTCTGGAGGACTTGGATATTGCTGACCATTATAAATAAGAAAAGAAAAGGGAAGGACTTGGAGTACTCTGAGGTGAAATGAAATGAAATGTTTATTATTCTTAGCTTTAAAAGCTACTTCCTAAAATTAACATTATGTTGCTTTAAAAAAAATAAACAGTAATTTTAAACTTTTTAAATATATAGTGATGCAAGAGGTAACACTATAAAAAACTTACAAAAATAGTTTCCTAAATGTACATGTACAGAACAGAATCTTTACTTTACTTTAAATTCTATCCAACTACAATTTTTTAACTATATGTATAATAATTTTTGCCGACTTTGAGTTTAATTAAAAATTAAGTACTTAGGTATTGCTGACTGTTCTAAATAAGAAGTCTGAAAAAGCTCGGAAAAACATAGAAAAAGGGAAACCGATTTGTAAAATTTGAACTGTAAAGAAATAAAAAAGGTGCAGTGCACGAAAAGTAGTAATACTCCCAAGTTTGATAACAGCTGAACACAGATGAAAAGAAATGGAGACTTCAGCATCGATGTGGTCATAAATGATTTTAATAGAAAATTGATGGATACTGCCCTAAAATTGTTACCTGAAAATAAGTAAATGTTTCTTTACCTCCAACACTTCATCAGAATTATCTGGCGATTCAAAATTTTTGTTCACTTCAACTGACACAGGAGTTAATTCGCCGATTTCTTCCTGTGTAACGGGAGTCAAACTTTCAGGTACGGCTGTAGAATATTTTTCTCTCGCACCGCTATTTTCTATGGATAAATTTCTAACCAATTTGGGTTTCTGTTCTTCCGTAGCGTTCTCCATTTTACACGGCGACTTGTGGAATTTCTCTTCGTCTATTTGATTCAGGCAGTTTTTAGGTTTAGTTTTAGAAGACGTGCTGTCTCCTAATGATGCAGAATCCGATGCTGTGCTACTGGAACTCGAAGGAATGCTGGTCGATAGGTAACTATCATCGTCCTCAAAGGATATGAATTGGCGAGCGACTTTTCGCTTACGTTTTGACTTTCCTTTGTTTTCTAAAATAAATTTTTGTTCGATCGTTACTTGGCATTTAAAAGGCCACGTCCTAGTGTTTATTTTGCACACATTTTTTTTTAAATAGCAAAAATTCGTCAACAATAATGCTGAATAAGTAGTTACTCATTATTAGTCATAAAATCGTATGACGTGTAATAAATCATTTAAAGAATTTTAATTTAGGAATTTCTTTTACCACTTAATATCTCTTTTAATAATTTATTCCATTTAAAAAAAAATTTAAACATTTGAAAACTGAATGTTATTTAGATACAAACTGTGTAGATTGTTTACCTGGTATAGGGGCCTCTATAATTGGCTCGGCCTTGCACTTGTAAACTTCTCTTCTTAAACTTACACCACTATTTAGTTCAGGTTTATCAATACTTACAGCAAATAATATAGAATTTAAACCTAAAACAAAATACGTCTGTTTCCACATACTTTTTTTTTATTAATATACTTACCTGCTGCCATATTAGGCAACATGCTATTCTTGTCATCATCTCTAAGTATGGAATAAGACTCATAATATTCTTTTAAAACCTCTTGGTTGCTAAGGAGTGTATGAAAATACCTAAAAAATATCAACCAAATTAAATTTAAACAAACTTGTCAAATTAAAATTTAGTAGTTCCAACAGAATTTTTTTTCATACTGCTTCTTACTTCTACCTTTTAGTTTATAACATTTATGCTTAATTGTATTAATAACCACACTTACAAAAGTGTTTATCAAGTAAATAATGAGTTTTGGTTTGTTTTATTACCAAAGGTTCAAACGAACTACTGTTTCATTGACGGCGCCTACTTACCTTTCTAGTGACCTTTCATTCAGAGCCGACCTTATCCAAGCTCTGCATCTACCTGTATTAGTCCAAATATGCTTTAAAACAGAAAAACGCTCCTGCTCATGCTTTGTCAAATGATAGTAGACAAATGGCCAAAATGCTGCAACATTTAAAAATTAAATAGTTATGCTTGAAACAAATCCAAAACAATAAAATTTACATCTTAAAATCTACATTTTTTTTAATTCTTCGACAATGAATTAAAATGTAAACTCTTAAACTTATTAAGACAATAGATGTAGTAACAAGCATCTTTGAAAAAAAAGATAAGAAATAATGTTTATGCCACTTTCTTTAATTTTACAAATAAATAGGCACGACGCTCATGTTTTTAATTCTAGTAATAAATAACATTAACTTTCTTTCAAATTCTTATCATTTTTGATAAGAGAGCAGTTTTCAGTACACATTTTGCATTTTGAAGAATAGCATGATACAATATAGTTTGAATCGATCATTTAAACATTCAATTTCACATTTACGGTCTCTGGGTATCAGTTCTCCTCTTTCTAAATACTGTTAAACCACTATGTGTTGAGTATCAGTATCAGCACCAGTTTGTAATTAGTTCAAACTGCTACAATTGTGTAATTACATTTCTATTAATTCTAATGACATTTCTGTGTTCTTAAAGATATTAAACAAAAGACATTGTAAAGACTTCATGTTACTTCCAAAAGGGCAGGAGTTCATACTTGAAGCAGAAACAGAGGAGGCAGAAACTCTCACTAAGGATTCCTACTACTAGCTTTGGAACCAACGAGCATCATTTTATAGTAATTCTTTTTTTATTAAAGCTGGTTGCATTTTTTTGCTGATTTAGGCTAACTGCAAACCTTTCTAATCTACAGTCAACAATTAATTTTCGGTAGTTATATAATTCAGCCCCGAAGAGTTACATAACAACCCATTTCAAGCCAAGGTGCTATCAAATAATATTGAAACAAAAAAATATTATATATATATATATATATATATATATATATATATATATATATATATATATATATATATATGTATATAATAATTCAATATTTTTAATTCAATCATTTAAAAATATGGACTATTTTTAACATGCATAAATATAAAAAAAAACAAAATCTAAATTAATATTGATAGCAACAATTTTTGCTTGAGGTCTTCAATAAATATTTTAATTAACATGTTATTTAAATTATATTTACAAAAACACTATCAAACTAATAACAATGTTATTAAAATTGACAAAGTATATATTTAAAAGCTATAAGTTATAAATGGTTTATGTAAATTTGATATTAATTTAAACAGGTATTTTAAATTAATTTAAAGTTAAATTAGAAATATTAAAATAACTGTTGATAAAACATATTGATATTAATAGTTTAAGTAAGACTGTGTAGTATAGACAGTCAAACTCTAACAAAAAATGATATGTTAATCTACTTACTATACCAAAACCAACATTCAATTAAGTACATGCACATTTTTAATAAATTAAATGCCTATCAAGCAGTACTTACAGGGACACTCATTTCCGATATTTAAAGTATTTGCAACAATTTCAGATACTTGTTTGATAGTAGAATTTTGATTATTGGTAGTTTTATTTTTTAAACCAAATACTAAAACAGCTTCTAAAGTAACACAAAGACCTGCTACACAACTTTCAAATTCTGTAGCAAGCTCCGTTTTACCCCCAAATCTTTTTTGGCAGTCCTTAACGCATTCTAGGAGCTGTTTTAATAATTTTTCAGCTTCTTCTGATTTTTGGTACACAGGCGATGTAGTTATAGCAACCGACATCAGCTTTAGCTAAAATACAAATTAACTTTTACATAAATTACCTGAATAAAAGCTAAGGATTGTAAACTTTTTATCAAACAGTTTTAACTATATACCATAATAATGAGCGAGATATCCAGTAACCTTGATTAATAGTCATTTCATTGGAGCAATTTTGTGAAACAACACTGTATAAAAGATTATTGCAACTTTATCAAAAGACATGCGATACTTTCATTATTATCGGACTCATCGTTTTTTATTTATCATTTATTAATCATGTGTTTAATAACAATACCAACTGAGAGATGACATGACATTTCCATGCCACAAAACAGGAAGATGCAAGCACAAAGAATACAGAGAATAACCCAACTAGTATTAAAACAAGAAGTGAATGCCATTTTAGCGCGAAATTTAAAATCCTAATGTGGCAAATCATGTCAAAACTTTACCAGATTGATAATTTAATTCACTTGACAGATTAATTATTAAAACATTGTTAATGACACTATAAATAATTAATAATTACAGAAAAAATATATATTTGTGCAGTTAGAACGCAAAAATTTTACCTACTTTCAAAAACGCCTTAGTTCAATAAACGAAAATAGCTGGAGTCGTATGCACACCACTTATTAAAAATTCGTTTCATTTATAAGGGAATCCCACTCTGTAAGTGTGTATAAGATAAGAATATGTTTGAAGAGATTTAGTACACTCAAGAAAAACAACGATACTTTTTAAAGAATGATTATTAACTATTAAATTTTATTGCAAATTAAATGTTTGTAGAAAAAACGTCCAAAATCATTTTTGTATTTATTATTTGTTACTTGTAGCTGAGGCCACTTTTTGACAGATAGATAGAATCTCGAGCTGTGACGTCACATGTATGTCACTTTTTCTACCGTTCAAGCTCAAACGTCACGTGTATCTTACCCATTGCACAAGACCTTGACCGTTCGCTTTTTCAAATGGTTTGAACAAACTTTAAGAATAAAAATTATTAACGTCGCGAAACGATATTACGCTAGTTATAATATTGAACAAAATTTTATATAAAAATACAAATATTCATGAGACAAAGCAAATAAAACAACGTTTATAAATACGCACTGTTTAATACTTAATTTTTTAGATTAAATACAAGTACATCATACCCAATTATATTGTATCAAAATTAAATACAAATCTAATTAAAAAAAATACTTTAGAACAAATTATGTGCTTGAGAGTACACTTAATTATTTCGGATACCAAGTGCTTGTTCGAGTTCGGCTCTTTTCTGTTGCACTTTTGTATAAAAATATCTGCAGACAGCCTCTTGAGCCCAGGGCTGGTAGAAGAAATCTGATCTTCGCTCCTCCTCTGGATTACCCACTACGTCCGTCATAGTCTGAAACAAATATTTTAACAACGTCACAATTTAAAATTATTTCATAAAAGATAAACACCTATAAAAGATCTTAACTATGTAATCTGGCAATAAAAAAAGACTTCACTTTCATATTTTCCCACCAAAACTATATGGCATCAAGATAGGGAATGTCTAGGTAGTTTAAACATGCAAAGGTTTGCCCCAGGAACATTCCCTGTCAAAGTTATAGACACTTTTGTAACCCATAGGGGTATACAGTTACCCCTTTATAGCTCAGTGGTTAAAGCATCTGCTCTTCGGACAGTGGGACCAGGGTTCGAATCCTGCTGGAGACGAAACTCATCCCGATTTTTTATTTTCCTGAAGACCTAGATCCTCTATGTTACCAACGATAGGGTAAAACGAAATTGTATAAAACTAGCTGCAGAAGACAGAAACGATCTGTTTGACAGGCAGAAAAAATATTGATCGGGAGTAAAAAATAAAGATAAGAAAAGATAGGATAGCACGAAAGAAATATCTGAGGATAATCCTGGACAAGCATCCTTAGTTTTTCAAAAAAGGAAGTGAACAAAGCAATGAAAGTGATCACTGGCTTAATGTGCTAATGCCACGAGAAGAGAGAGAGAGAGAGAGAGAGAGAGAGAGAGAGAGAGAGAGAGAGGAAAAACTTTTTCCCATCCTAACACGGGAAATTCATGTGCCTACATTTGTTTCCAGAACCTTTCTGGAGCAAACCATGTACATGAAAGAACTACCTTTATATAATGGTGGACAAATACGAAAGCATTTTGTAAAAAAATAGAATGAGTTCTTTCTTGGAATACTCAACGTTTCGTAGTTATTGTCGTCTTCAGGAATCACTTCTTAGCACTTGGAGCAAAAATTTAACACATTTATTCAACTTTAACTCCTTCGGCAATCCACCGCATTTATTACTCAAAATATTTGAGGGTGTGGAGAAGAAAAACTGACCTTAAGATCCCGAGTTTGTGAGACGATCCACTTGTGAATAAACTGTTGCGGATCCTTGGCGAAACTAAGGAAAAATTCTCTATTTGTCTTCAGCTGATTGATCGTATCGACAGTTTCGTGGATTTTCGCATCCAATCCTTGTATTTCTTGTTGACTCGCTGTGCTTAGCAAGAAATTATTCATCTGAGTTTTTAGAGTATCATCAACCTAAAAAAACAAATTCAATTATTTTTTACATGAAATACCAATAATGTCTATGAACAGCATACCTCAACGTCAATATCATAACAAGCAGTTTGTTTGCTCTCGGCGCCCCCTTCGACAGATATCACATGATTAATGACAATTGGATCTGGAGGATGAAGCAGTGGGTTTAAACGTTGGGGGATTTCTGCGAATTTCATGCGAGTACAGTTGAAGATTTGTTCTAAATATTTGTCGCACACTATGTATTCACGTTCATGAGCATCTTGAAGACTAAAACACATCGATTTTGCCAGTTAAGAGCAACAGCAAAATGATATAAGCAATAATATGAGCATTTATTATTTTAATAACTGCCAACTGTTACCAGCAAGTTTCTTGAGACATTTAGTGTTTCCAGAGGTGCTATAAATGAGGATCATGTATAGCATTTCTAAAGCCGGCCATTCACGGTTAGGTGGATTGTTGTAAAATTTCTATAGCGCGTCCCAAAAATAAACAGCGCCACCTATTGATTTTTTAGGAACTAAACTATAAAATCTAACCGAATTTATTTTATTTCTTTTTTTTCTTCTTTCTTTTAAAAAAAACTTTTTATTCTAACTTCCGATTTACATGAAATGAAGCCTATATTCTGCCCCTAGCCAAGCTCTATCCACCCGTGAAAATCGCATTCAAATCCGTTCAGTAATTTTAGAGATGTGCCCGGACAAACAGACTGACAAAAAATTTAAAAATTTAAAAAAAATGAGAAGTCACGGGTCGCTCTATTTTTATAGAAAATATGCTACATTTTCTTAATACTTTTCTTTGATATTTGAAATGTAAGTACTAAGATAAATTTGTGAATTTGTGACTAACAATTTTAAATGAAAACAATAACTCATAAAAATTTAATAAAACGCATTGTTTTTGACAACTGTCATTTGTCATCAGTAATTTCCTTCTCTACAAAGCTGTCATAAAAACTATCTGGATGTATGGCGTTCAACTTTGGGGATGTTCAAGCAAGATGAACCCAACCATAATTCAAAAAACCAATCTAAAATATTACCTATGATAGCTGATGCTCCATGGTACGAGTCAAGCCAGTCTATTCACGAAGACCTAAGAATCCCCTTTATACAGGACGTAATCACAGAACAAAGCACAAAACACCATAAAAGACTAGAATCATACAGTAACCCCTTGCTCCATTCCCTCTTAGAACCCCTAGCTGATAGAAGACTCAAAGGGAACTGGCCAGCTGATCTGAAAAAGGAAGTCTTATCACTAGAGAAGACCTCATCACACCAATAGGAGCCCACCACTAACTTATAGAACATTTGTTCTGATTGTTTTTCCCTAAGATCTCATTTTTTAGTTACTACAGCAAAGAATTACCAAAGTATTTTGGGTTGGACGGAAGATTGACGGTCACCACACCAGAAGCCCCCTTAATTCTCTCTCACCCCTTGGCATTAGATGTTTCACATCAAAATCCATGTTTTGGTAACCCGCGAATAATCATAAGCGCTTAGAAAAATGGATTTATTTTGAAATCACAGATATTTTATTTATATGTATACATATTACCAGTTATTATTTTTTTTAATGGTTACTTACTGGTGCGTTTTAATGTACTGCCATAATGCTGATATAATGACTGGTCTTGTTTGAGTATGGACTCCCAAAAGACGAGCTAATCTAGGATCTAGCTTAAATTGCAATGGTTGATAATCAAGAAGAAGCAGAATGGTGCATCTCACATTTTTATCACCTGGTCTTTTGACCTACAGGAAAAAATACACTAATAGTACATAAAAAAGTTATTTAAATTCCAATAAGTAGAAATAATTGCTAACAAATAACTTTCATATTTGTTGAGATTCATTATTATATAAAAACATACCTGGAATCCATCAGTTTCTTGAGTGGTTAATGTTCTATGCCATTCCACCAAATGATTATCGGGCCCATACAACTCTTTGTCAAGTTCAATGACCAGTGACTTAAAGAAAGAAGAAAATTTCCTTTTCACCTTATTGGGATCATTTTTTGAATCTTCCAAGAGTCTTCCTTCCACTCGTAACTCCCAAGACGCAACAGAACTATAAGGCAATTTTTTTTATACATACCTGCTATTTGATATACAGTGTGGAAATTTTGCTTACCCTTCCTGACATGGCCCATCAGGGCCCTCAGGCTGAGGTTCCTTGGCTGGATAAAAAGTATTGGAAATAAATATTCTTAACTTTCTTTTCTGCTTCATAGGACGTTTTAGAGCTTCTTGGATGTCTAATCTTTTTCTCATTATGGTAGAATCAAGTTTTCTTTCAAATGCCAAAAGATCCATATAAGCTTGGCTTTCAGGAACTAGATCTCTAACTTTCTGAGGTAAAATTTTATCAGCCAACTTCTTTTTTTTCTTACTTGTGCTATGACTGTAATCATTACTAAAAATATCAAAATTTTACTGAACAAACAAAACTTTGTTTAAATAGGTGTATGCAACCCAAATTAGAAACTAACAATAAATGTGTACATCCAAAACACAGTTAAAAGTTTACAAATTAGTTAAAATAGATGGCCTTTACCAGTAGAACTGTATTGTTTTTTAAGTTCAGTTGTTAGTTTTTAATATTACTTACCTTTTCTGTTGCATTGGGTTTCTATTATCAGCAGCAGGTCGCTTGCTGCTTTGTTGAGGAGGCATAGGACCTCCTCTCATGGGAGAGTACGGAGCACCACTAGGTCTTTGGATCATTGTGCCACCACTTGATGGTATGTTAGGAGGTGGAGGATTATATCCCGGTCTTGGCTTAACAACATATTGTCTGTTAGTAAAACTATTGTATCAACTGTAGTAATACATACCGGAAAATTTGGTTGTCCATATTGTCGTATTCCTTGACTTGGAGGTTGTTGTTGATACCTCTGTGGAGGAGGTCCTCCTGGACCTTGATTCGGCACAGGCCCTGGGAACCTTTGAGCCATTTTTAAGATGAATTTTAATAATTAAATCTAATGAAGCCAATATAAACAAAATTCTAAAACGTTTGACGGTGTCAAACGTCACTGCAGTTTTACCAACCATTACTTTTACTTGTGATAATAGTATGTACATAATTTCTCACTGTAAGTTGGTTAACTTTTTTACGCAATTTGAACTAACTTTAAACTTGAGCTCTCGTTTGTAATGTGTAATTATTTTAATTTTTTCATAATATAGACGAAATATATTAAGTATTCGGTAATGGTATTAATTAAAGATTTTTCTTAAACATAGAAAATAGTGTTCTCAATGGAGACCAAAAAGTAAAGAAGCAGAAAGTGGTAATTTTACACAAAAGAAAATTCACTGCAGAAATGTAAAATTTAGAAACTGAAAATAATGATAAGAAAATTAACCACTGATAACCTTTTGCTGATTAAAATGTTGTCCAATCCTAAGAACCATCGAGTTGCATTTTGATTTAAATAACAATGAATAAGACGCGACCCCAGTTTCGTCATGTAAAAGCAAAGTTAACAAAATATTATCCAGTAGTGTTTATTTCTGCCATAGTTATAGGTTTTTTTTATTTTTTTCTAAGAGATTCCAAATATATTAAAAATCAGGTCGAAGAAGTTCGGTGGAATGAAGAATTTAAAGTTGAAAGGCCAGAAGTGAAAACTGATACACAAATTGCTTTTAAAGGAGAAAAAATTGTACATATAGATTTAAAGGGTGCCCCACCCAAGATAAGTTACTATAAGCATCTGTTTCCATTACTTTCAACTTTTAGAGCAACTGGAATTCTGTTAGAATATGAAGATATGTTTCCTTATAGTGGCAGCTTGGTAAATATATCTGCTAGAAATGCTTACACTTTACAGGATATTAAAGAAATAAATAAACTGGCAAAAGAACAAAATTTAAAAATAATACCTTTGATTCAAACATTTGGACATTTAGAGTTTATATTAAAGTTAAGCGATTATCAAGGTATGAGAGAAGTTTCTGAATATCCTCAAGTTTTATGTCCTTTGCATAAAAACACAGAACAATTAATAAAATCAATGGTGCAGCAAATAGTAAATGCTCATCCCAACATTAGTCACATCCACATTGGAGCCGATGAAGTATATTATTTAGGAATATGTGATCTCTGCATTGATGCTATGATGAAGGATAATTTATCAAAAAATCTGTTATTTTTAAAGCACATTGAGCATGTTGTTCAGATAATTAAACAAATGTATCCTTATTTGAGTATCTTAATGTGGGATGATCAATTTAGATCGTTCAAAGAAAAAGAACTAAAAGTAAGTAATTTAAACAATAAAATCGAACCTGTGATATGGAAATATTCCAAAGACGTTTATGATGAACTGGGGCCTTCGTTGTGGGACAGTTATCAGAATGTTTTTAAAAATGTATGGATTGCCAGCGCTTTTAAGGGAGCAACAGGTAATAAATTATCTATCGTGTTATGATTTAATTTTTGCTTATGTTAATTTATGGTATGAGTTACGAATGAAATAAATTTGGTGTAAGGTTAGGTTAGTTAATTTCTTTTAGGAAGTAATGAAATTGTGCCATATGCAACACACTATCTACAAAACCACCGTAGTTGGATGTCTGTAGTCTCAGAATATTCCAATAAATTTAATTTCAAGGGCATTATAATAACTGGTTGGCAAAGATATGATCATTTTGCTGTTCTATGCGAATTGTTACCGGTTGGCTTACCTACTTTAGCTATGAGTCTCAGAATTTTGCTTGGTAAGTAATTTTTGGTGGACTTCGGTCCCATCATTTCTACGAATTACATTTTTAGGGTACAATGATTCTCCTTTAAGCCCACCAACAGAGATAGCTAAAATTCTAAAATGTGAACAACCCTACGCCTTAATCGGCCCAGTATTCGGTAGCCCCAAGTGTACTTTTCCAGGGGGAGAAATCCTTGAAAACGTCATTCGTTTTCAACAGCTGAAACAAGAATTCGAATCGATCTTGGAAGATTCTCGAGTAAAAGGCTGGATGAGCGACTACAACGTAGCTCACTGCTTTTCGAATATTAATTACGTTGAAACAGTCACGAATTCTCTCGGAAGAATTAAAGGGGAAATAGTCGAGATTAGATCTCTTTTGAATGCCGCACTATCGGAGGTTTATGATGAATATACTGTGGAAGAGTGGACAGAAACGTACCTTACGCCTCTCGAGAACAAAATAGATTTATTGTGGAGTGCCCGAAACAAACTTACCGAGAAGACTGCGTGGAATCGTAGGCCTTTTGCCAAAGATTATTGTAATGAATTGCATTAGACTGACTTCAAATAGAAATATAAGTATTAATTAACTCAATATATTAGTATTTATAATACACGTGCGATTTTAAAAAGGGTAGAATTTAAAGTTCAGTAGAATTATATTCCAAGTATTTATAAAAACTTCATTTTTTTACAAATTGTGCCTTAATGAAGGTTTGAAGGCACAGACCTCTAAAAAAACGGAATGTTTAGTAAATAATCACCAAACCTGAATTTTCATGCTAAATGGCTATAATTGCATATTTGAATATTATTCTTAACCATTTTAGTGCCGAGCGGCGCCGTCGCGTCGCTGCATACACCTGTCAAAAGTGCAGAGAGCGCTATGGCGCTTTATATGTAGAGGTGAGCGATATCGAGATTTAATCACTTTTATTTGTTACTGATTTTTTAATATCAGTGATTTTTAAACGTGATATATCAGTTAAGTCGTGTCGCGTTTGGTTATATCCTTATTTAAATGAAAGCGAAAAAAGTATTACCTATTTTATGATTATGCTTTCATTTTATCATTATTATGTTTTTGTTGAAAATATTTATTGTTTTCATTATTTGGAAATTAATTGTCTCTTATCAAACCGTGTGTAAAATTGATGTTGATGTATAAAATGAAATAACAGTTTAAACTTTCAAGAAAAACGATATCGGTATTTTGTTTATAATATATAATACTTAACGAATAATTTCTGACATGCTTTGCTTTGCTTTGCTTTGCTTAAATCAAAGTCACGTATCAATTCACGCTTTCTTTGCAAAAAGAGGAACGATCGTGATATGTGACTTTTATATATCCATGGAAAAATCATAGTTCGCGAAATATCGCTCATCTCTGTTTATGTCAGTTTACATCATAGAGAAATTAAAAATAAATAGTTGTTAATACTGTAGTAAAAGTTGGCAACACGTAGAGAGAGACAACAGTGGCGACATATCTAGCAGCTGGCTATTTTTTTTTTTGGCACTAGGAGATCCATGTCCATTTAGCAAGTATCTAAGACTAAGATGAGCAACCATAGTGTTATTATGTAAGTTAACATGAATTAGATTCGTTCATATTGTTATGAAACATGGCGATCAAAAATGAATTTTGAACTAGACAACTTGATAGAGAGCGCAGACATTGTAAAATTCATTAAAAGCCGAAGACTGTCTTGGGCAGGGGCATGTAATGAGGGTGGATGAAAGCAGAACACAAAGAAAAATCCTTGAGTGGAAACCAGTGGATAAAAGAAACAGAGGAAGACCGGGGAAAAGATGGATAAATGAAGTAGAGTGCGACCCAAAAACAAGAAACAGGACCTAATGGAAGAAAATTACTGAAAAGACGAAAACCCACAGTGGGCTATAACGTCGTTAAATGAATGAATGAATGAATATTGTTATACCTGGGGTACTTTTCTTTTCTTATTTAATCTATAGAATTTACTTTCAAATTTTAAACCACTATATTTTGTTGACTACTATATAGTTCTGTAATATTTTTATCTGAATTGGGCTTGCCCATGCATAAATAAATATGGTTCCATCTCCAGTAACTATAAATTTCGGTTTAGAAAAATTATCTTGGCGTATATGACGGCGATGTGTGATATGCAACAGTAAAGATGGAAGTGCTGTGAAGAAGAGATCAAATTTGTTTTGCGCTCGGTGTAAAAACGGACTACATGTTAGAAATAATTTTTTTTTGTTATTTTTACTTTTTAATAAATTCATTTTTTTAAATTTATTATTGTAATACGAAACCTGATGAAATTGCAAGAATTTTATAAATTTGTAAATTTGCAGAGAAATTAAATATTTTTTCGTAACATAACATTCAAAATTTACAGTACACTTGGCACTAAAACTGTTAAATTGGCTGTAATAAAGATAATAGACAAATAAAAATGTTTTTAATGTTCTGATTGTACTGGCAACATAAATGTAGAAATTCTAGAGTACAAAGGATAAAATTTATCAGTTTTTAAGTCACTCCAAAGCTCCCTTAGTATTTTTTCCACAAATGTGTTGACTTTTTCTGGAAAACTGTTTGTTTTAATGGTAAACAAAAATAAAACGTTCTCTTTAATTGGGTTATATTCGTCACATAGACTGTGAAATGCTTGAGCTGTAATACCTGGAACTTGTTCTAAATTTCTAATGATCACTACACATTGTTTGTTTAACTTTTCTTTCATTTCTGCTATGAAAATTCCATAATCTTTAAGAAACTTTGCTTTTCTCAAGTAGCTGCCAGGTAAATCAATGGGTTCTGATGAATCACATATAAGTGAAGATCCATAATCAGATATGCTTTTTAGAACATCTGTTATTGTTGCTTCATCTTTGTACAAAAATATTATTGATTTTGGTTGGTTAAATCTAATAACATCATTTACAGCTACTTTAATATTTATCCAAAAATCTGATTCTTGAGAAGGATATTTAGTTGATAAATTTTCAAAATATATCTGCAATCCATCTACACTTGTATCAACAGGATTATGCAAATATAATATAAGTAAAAATAGTACAATTATGATTACATATATTATATTTAAATAATTAAAACCAAAATATGTGCAACTCAAGTCATATGTACTACTATGTTGCTGTTGTTCTTCCTGAGGAGTGGATTGTTCAGAATCAGAACTTTCTTTTTCATTTGAGTTATTTTCAATAGGACTGTGAATGACCTCCTGAGACCTAATTGGCCTTCTCGCTTTTATGGTTTTTGGAGTACTTGAAGCTTTAGGAGTATATGCCTAAAAAATATAAATTATATCTTTGGTGACATTTTCACTAAAAGTGAAATAAAAACGTCTCAAATTGTATGTAGCTTCTAAATTAACTCACTCCTCATTTTCAGATAGAGTACCAATATTTTCCCCAATCATACTTACCATGACGGTATTTAAAATATACGCAATATTTATCTGGGAACTACATAATTTATTAAATGATAATTTTTAATTGAAATTCACAGAGTAAATGTTTATTCTGAAGTATTCTTTGTCATCCATGAGATTTATTCCAATACATTATTGGAACCAATCAGTTTACGTTAATATTGAAATGAGAAATTCTCATTGGTTCCAGTTAGATTTGGACCCGTTTATTTTTAAAATGAAATAAGTCTTTAAAAAGAAGCTCTATTCTACTTCCCTTTTAAGTTTTTGGCCTTCACCTTAAATGAATAATGGCAATTCGAAAATATAAATTTAATAACAATAACAAGAAATTTATCTTGAAAAACTGCGAAAGTACACATCCTTAATATTCCTGCATTTGGATTTCCTTATTCAAAATTAATTATTTCAATTACAAAATAACGATTCTTTAAAATAGACAGTTTATTTTGTCTGCTCGAGATTCGAGGTTGCAGATTTCTTAATAAAGACCATGCGACAGCACATATGGTGTAACAGAGAAGAGAGAGACACAACATATAAAATAACAGCCACCAGTCCCCCATTTTTATGCCTTTGCGCAATTCGCCGCGCAAGAAGTTGCTCGATTTAAAGATTATAAGAACCATTTAAAACCAATAGTGGATGTTATAGCGTAGGCGACAAAGTAAATTTATTTTTAGTGTTCGTTTGTTTGGTTGCTAGTGACGGAATTATTTTTATGGTGTATAGTCAAAGTCAGATTTATTTTTTCTGTTTTCATAACTATATGTTAGTATTATTAATATATCTATGTATATATTCAGAGACACCGCATTCATTAATACACAGTTGCCAAACTGCAAAAAAAGTTATGCGTTGCAATTTGTTATTCCTAAGCGACTGGATTTTTGGGGCACATATACTGATACCGCAGAAATAATTTATGACTGGTAACGTCGCTTTATTCTGATTAGCATAATAGTCCAGATGGACAAGTGACCAATTACAGTGGTTGTTGGTTGAATTTGATTATTTTCCTATTGGCTCAATATCAATTTTTATTCGTTCTAGCACGTGTCATTGAGTTAAAGTGATTTTTTTTCTTATTCCAGTGTTGTAATTGTATTTTAATGTTTTAAAAATGGCTTTTTGAAGGACTTTTAAAAGTGATGATAATTATGTAGACCCAGAAAGTTTTTATTAAATTTATAATTTATATTAACCCATTTTTTAAATGTGTACGTTAATACTTCTATGCAGATTTCATCCGAGTTGAGGGATTTAATATTATATGCCGTTAATTAAAACGGCTTTGTGCCGTACTGTCTGCTATTATCTTTTTTTTTTGGCTTTGACTCACGTCATTCAGCCAGTCGCATCAGGATCTGCTGTTATCGACAAAGAATATTTTGAGTTGTTCGTTACATCCAATTAAAGCCCGATCCTGGACCTGCCATAGGCTAAATTCTTTGAAACAATTTACATTATGACTTCGAAGTCAAAATCCGGTGTGGTTTGTGCAGCAAGAAATTGCTCAAATAAAAGTTATTTATCTGACAAAAATTTCTTCAGATTTCCTGTTGAGCGTACAAGGTATGTAGATGATCATTAAATATAGAAGCTAAAAAATTTTGTGGTATTGATTAAAAAGTTTGCAAAGTTGGTAACGTGCACGTGACGTTTCAGCTTAAAAATGGACGAAAGAGTGACGTCATAATGTAAGATTATTCTATCTTTTAAAAAGTGGTCTCGGCTACAGGTAGCATAAATCCTATTTTAAAAAACTTTTATTATATAGCCACAAGGTATTACATAAGAAAACAAATTGTTTGTTAAGTCGTTACTTTTTTCTACATCCTTATGTACACATAATTATTTCATGTAAAGCTTATGTAGCGCATCATTTGTTTCCTAGCACTTCCATTTTTTGCTTTTTATTCAAGGTCTAGCATATGGGTAATGGCCAGCGAAAGGGACGATCTGATGCCAAAGTTAGATAGCCTTAATAAAAGCTATAGACTTTGTATTGATCATTTTGAAACCAAAATGTTTACAAACAAAGCTGGAAATAGACTTATTTCTGATGCTGTTCCAACTTTTTTCCCAGTGGAAGGTTCCTCGAAATTGTCAGCTTCAGATCACAACTATAGCCGCCTACCATTGCAGCAGTTAAGCAGTTATAAAGGGCCATCATCAAGTGAGGCAGAATCTACCGTTGCTTCTAAAAAAGATATGCATCCTACGCGATCTTTTGATTCGGCCTGCTGGTATGCAAATATTTAAATTTGTTTTCTGACTAACCCCAAAATCGTGTAGCAAAAAATTAAAGTCATCAATGATTATACAATATTGTATTTTATAAATTCCTCCCAATACGTGCCTGTCACGACCTAGCCAAAATTTCACAAATATTCTTAATCCGACCCCGATTTCTAAATCGAACCACAGAACAAAACAGCTATAGCTATCTGTTCTGTGATCCAAGTGACAAAAGAGAGGTCAAATTTCCGTTTTTAGAAAGGGGCAGGATGATATACTGCTGGTTGTTTTATATGCTGTGATGAAGACAGAGCAAGCAGGATAAAAGATATAAAAATACTTTCGATTGAAGTTGAGTCTGTGTATTAACACGAGTCAAATAGTGATTAACCAAAAAGTGGTTTTTCCCATTTAACTGAGTAATTTTTGGAAAAATGTCTTTCGCAGGTCGAGTAATTGTTTACGGTGGTAGAGGAGCCCTAGGAGCAAAGTGTGTTTCACATTTTAAAGCAAACAATTTCGTAAGTTCTTACATAATATCTCATTACACAAATAAATAAACATATGTTTTACTTTAGTGGGTAGGATCGATAGATCTGACCGAAAACTCTGAAGCAGATCTGAATATCTTAGTCAAGAAGGGAGATAGTATACAAGTTCAGGTAATAAAATATTTTATTAAGAAAGCGGTAAACATTAAGACGCCTTGTAATTGTAGGCGAATTTTTTTTAGGGGAGTATGTGTTGTTTACATCCTGGCTCTTGGCTTCTCACTATTAAATTTTTTCACAAAATTGTACCTTTGTACTCTGTATATTATTTTCAAAAATTTATGAAAAATTAATAAAATTGCCAAAAATAAAAAAGTACCTTGGAAATTAAATTTCTTCATTTTTTAATTTAAATTCAGTCGTATATCTATTTTACTGTACATACTTTATAAGATAAACACTAAAAATGTATTATCACAACAAATATTTTTTAAGTAAAATAGTATAGAATGACATACACTACTCTGCATATGAATATTATTCTTAATTTATTTCTCTAATCTGTACATTACTGGGTGTTTCAATAGCCTGTACATCTACAACAGAACGCGCATGCGCATTATTTTTGCAATTGTCATTTTGACAAAAACTACCAACAGAACGCGCATGCGCGTTATTTTTGCAATTGTCATTTGAAAAACATACAACAGAAAGCGCATGTGCGTTATTTTTGCAATTGTCATTTTGAAAAACACTACAACAGAGCGCATATGATACTGGCACAGTTAACAAAATTCGTTAATACACATACGTGTTTGGAAGGGATTGATAAAAATTCTTATTAATAATTTAATTTAAAGTTTCTAAAGGAAAATTAATAAACTGTAATTCCTTTAGGAGTTCTACACCACTTAAAGTGTTTCTATGTTTGTGCTTGAAGGTCTACTGGAGATTTGCTGGCTTATGTCACTCAGCTCTGGACAAACACTATTGAGAAGTTTGGTGAATCCCATACAATAGCCTTGGATATATCTAAAGCCTTCGACCGCGTTTGGCACCAGGCATTGTTAAATTATCTGCCTACGGTCTCCCAACCAAGTTGAGCCAATGGCTCATGAGCTTCATGCAAGATTGCTCCTTACATGTGGCAGTTGACGGTATTTCTTCTTATGCGCTAAAAACCAATGCCAGGGTCCCCCAAGGTTTCATCCTATCCCCCACCCTATTTCTTTTACACATCAACGACCTCTTGAAAACCACCACGAACCCCATTTACAGTTTTGCAGACAACAGCACACTTGTCTTAACTTTCACATCCTATCAATCACTTCCGGTGAATGATACAAAAAGACTCAGACAGGAACAGGTTGACTCCATCAATAGAGATCTTGAAGCAATCTTCGAGTGGGGAACCAACAAACTTGTTCTGTTCAACTCCCAGAAAACACAAAGCGCCCCGTTTTCCAAGATAGTGAATTCCTCAAATCATTCCATCACAATGTCCTAAAATACCCTTGAATTAAGTCCCTCCATCTCGATTTTGGAAGTCACGGTGTCTAATAATATGTCTTGGCATGACCATGTTGCTAACATCGCAAAGTCAGCAAGCCAGAGGCTAGGTTTTCTGTGGAAAGCTAGAAAGTTTTTTACTCCTAATCAACTGTTGACGACATACAAGGCTCAAATCCGACCTCTACTAGAGTATTGCTCGCACATTTGTGGTTCAGCACCAAGACATTCTCTTCGTCTTCTAGATTCCATTCAGAAAACAGCTCAACTCTCACAGATAGATACTCTTCACCCACTAGAACATAGAAGAAGAGTTGCAGACCAGACATTACTCTACAGATATTTTTATGGCAGATGCTCCAGAGAAATAAAAACTTATTATACCACCACTGACCACATTCGGCCGAATAACTCGGCACGCTGATCAGTTTTACCCATTTACTCTCAAGATTGACACTACAAGGACCAATCTCCATTAAGAGTCCTTCTTTTACAGGGCTGCTACGGAATGGAACAAGCTTCCAAAATCAGTTTTTTCAGAAAACTATGCCCTGCAACTTTTCAAAAAGCGGGTCCACAATCATTTCCTTTCTATAATCTCTCCCCCTTCTAATAGTCGCAGTGCGGGCCGTCCGCGGCCCACATGATAGGTCTACCCTTTTTGCAACTATTTTCAGTAAAAAAAAAGGTGAAAGAATAAATTGAACTTGAGTTTTGATATCCCAAAGGCTTTTTTGTAAAAACTTGTCATACAAAATACTCTTGTAGTGGCCACCATATAAAATACTTACCAAATACTTTAGTTTTACCACACATTTTTTTTAAAAAAAGTTTTTTCCAAACGTTTCCCTGCTAAAATTTCTATTAGTATATCGTGTTTTTTAATTACCTACCTGTTAAAATTTTATGAACATTTCTTTGGCTACTACATTCTCGAATTTTACCATTTTATATTTGTTTTTAGGAAAGTTCCATTATGTCCTTAATCAGCTCCAATTTAAATGAATCGAAGCTTGATGGGATATTTTGCGTTGCAGGAGGGTGGGCTGGAGGAAATGCTTCAAAAGGTGATATTTACAATTAGCGACTTTTATGTCAAAATTAATTTTAATTTGTTTAGAGTTGGTAAAAAATGCCGAATTAATGTGGAACCAGAGTGTGTGCAGTTCTCTTATTGCTGCATCTGTAGCAGCTAAACATTTAAAAGATGGAGGTATTATCCAATTAACAGGAGCCAAAGCGGCTTTGGAAGGAACTCCTGGTAACTTTTTGTAAAAAAAAATTATTTTTGGTGTTAATTTTGTTGTTTCTTACCATAGGTATGATAGGATATGGTTTGGCCAAGGCTGCAGTGCACCATCTGACGAAATCTCTTGCTCAAAAAGATAGTGGTCTACCTGAAAACTCTATAGCTGTTGCCATTCTTCCAGTTACCTTGGACACTCCCATGAACAGAAAATGGATGCCAAAGGCCGATTTTTCTACCTGGACTTCTCTGGAATTTATTGCTGAGTAAGACAATGCATAATATTTGCTTTATTTTCTGTACTTTGTAATTTATTTGGAGTTGAGTGAACATTTAATTTTCAGCTTATTTGTAAGGTGGGCTTCTGGCAAAGATGTTCCACAAAATGGAAGTTTATTAAAACTTGAAACCAAAAATCACCAAACTGACGTAATTCCTGCTTAGAATTTACTGTGAACTATGGATGCTGAATAAATGGACCAAAACAATGCTCTCGAATTTGTAATAGTTGTAAACTGATACATTGTTTTTTAATATATTTAATTGTACTGATTTTATGTATCCAATTTTTTATAAACTTTTGTTGATTTATATACAAAGTTATTTCTGAATAAATATAAATGTTGAATTATTTAACGAATTTGTTATAAATATCACCATTTCCGCCTTATACCACCTAACCACATTTGGGAATTTACAAATTAAAAATATGTACATTATATTATATTTACAAAAATATAAACAAAATTATTCACTACGTCCTATTTATTTTCACATATCCTAAAGAACCCATAATTATTATCATACACTTTATGATCCATTCTCTTATGTGTTTATTCCATATTTTGATTTCATTTTGTCAATTTCTTCCTGTTTTTTATCTATATCAGTTTTCTTAAAGGCCTTGTTGGCTTGATAATATAAAACTACTAAATAACGATTACACACGTTAAAACCAGAAAGGTGATCACAAGCATTCTTTGCATCAAAAATGTCTTCAAACACAACAAAAGCTGTACCACGGGTTTCCGGAGTATTACCTACACGAATTTGTCTGATAGCTCCATATTTTCCAAAAATATCGTACATTTCTTCAGCAGTTATTTTGTAAGGCAGATTCCGAATGTATAGAATTCTATTAATTTCTGGAGGCAGACGAACCTACAAAAAAAATCGTACATACAAATGCATCCTAATGAATTAATTGGATAGTAAATGCCCTAATAATGAAGTCTCTCTAATTACTTGAAAACTGAATTATGATATTCTACTCAATTTTTATTGTGTTAATATGGTTATTTTCCCAATAAGATAAGAAAGTTAGATATTATTCATTAAATGCTTAAACTTACGTTTGCCTTTCTCTGCATAGCCATAGCCATTTTTAATAAAATTTATTTTCTTGTTAGAACACACACTAATTAAATTATAACCAACAAGAAGCAACTTTCATAAATAGATAACAACAAATAACTAGCTACTTAGTTTAAACAACGAAGATAGACTCTTATAGAAGCGTCTCAGCATAGGAAAGGTGGTGACAAATAAATAGTCTCATCAGATGTCGGGAGATGGCGTGTCAATACATAATTCACAGAGCTGGGCTTAATCCCGGGCATGGGAAGGCAAAAAATTTTCAATATAAATTTTTTGCTTTAATTATGACAACGAATTTTATTGCTTTTACACTGTTACCACCCACAAAAATATTTATATTTTAAGACCATAATTAGGATTGAATTTTTAATGAAAAAGACATGTCAATAGTCCCCACCATTTTCCAAATTCAGCACATGTGCAGCGCCGAATTATACAGAATTGGGTACCAGTGGCGTATCGTTAATATTTTGTAATGGATATCAAATATTTATGTAGCAGAAAATGTATTAAAATTGAAAGTAAATTAAAAAAACATTGATAGTTTTGACATCATTAGTGGTTCTTAATTATTAGCTTTTTATATCGTCACTGCAAACACTTTAATCTTACATCATAACTTTTCATTAATACATCTCTATTATTGGGTGTTTTTTGCTACCTTCAAAACCTATTTGTGCATGGCGTACTTCTTGTAAAACTGCTTTTAAAGTCGTCCCTTGCTTCTGTAATGTATGAAAATCATTAACGATTTCTTTAGTTCTTTGTTCCTGTCCTTCTGAAATGAAACTTTTGGAGCAACGCCTTCCGTTGGATGTTTTCTGAGATCAAATACAAGGTTGTTTACCTGTCTTAACTCTTTCATCCTCATTGTGGACTCTGTAAAACCAATTTCTCGATATTTCTGTCGCAACCAATACCCATTAGCAATAATTTTTAATGTGAACTTGCAAGCCATGTTTTGCCATATTATTCATAAATTTAATTATATTAGCAATTACTTTTAGTTTTCTCAAAATAGTTCTTATTTTGAAGTCTACCCATTTTAAATAGAAAAATATAACTGCAACAAAAAATACCTGTACATCCACGCACTCATACAACTAGTAAGAACTAAAAATTACTAATAACCCCTTCTGCATGATCATATATTTCCGATTGAAAATATTCGAGCGTATTTCTTTGTTTATCTTCAAGCAGGGTTATTCGGCAACCGTCGCGAGTCGTGTGTATTTGACATTTCTTCCTACTCCGACTGTCCGGAAGCTGTCCTTATCAATAAAAATTCATTTCTACTACGTTAAAAAATGGAACAATTGTTAAAAATAGTGTCTGTTATTTTTCTAAAAAGAAGACATCAAAATTTGTATCTGATTTTTATTATAAGAACTGTGTATACAAATGTTATTTAATTGTTTAACTGCGTTTGTGAAATATAAATGTATTATTCAAAGATCAAAATAAAAAAAATCCAAAATAAATCGACCTCACGACCATTAGGTTAAAATGTAAAACCATCACAACTATCACATAGTTGTTATTTGAAAGTTAGCTTAAGCCAATCCATGTAAACTAATTACTAGTATTTTGGGTTTAGCATCATTTTAATGTTCTGAACATACCAACTTACTAGATAACGTTCTAGTACGGTTCTGTTAATAGTTTAAACTACGCGCTAGTGGCTCAGCCAATCGGTATAGCTTCATGGCGGAATCAATAATTACACAGCCATCACTTTCTTTTTGACACATCAATAGCGTTCTACAGAAGTCCTCATTCTTTGGTTTTCATAATGACAATTGACAGGTCTATTAGCATTTTTTAGAAACGTGACGATGAACTGTAAAGTTTACTTAAAATTTTACAGCTTTACAGCCGGTTTGATCAGATCACAATCAGGTTGCAGTCAAGTCTTTCTTTGTGACAAATGATAGTTATAGTTACTACTTTTAGGTTAAAAAATGCAAAAATGAAAGGTTCAGCCAAATATTAATTAAATAAATTTTTATGATGGTGAAATGCAATTTTTACAGTTTAGACATTATGTACCCATCCAGAATATTCGAAATGGATGTAGATTTTACTTTAATAAATCAAATAAAGAGAAGCAGTATGCAGCTAGAAAATTAGTGGGGTAATGTTGAATTTTGCTTCTCCCTTTTTTATAAAAATCGTTTTAAATTATTTTTTTAGTTTTGCGAGAGAGGATATGTACGAAGTCATAGCAGATGTAAAAAATTATGAAACTTTTTTACCCTTTTGTACCAAATCAACAATATTAAAAAGTGGACCTAAAGAACTTCATGCCAATCTAGAAATAGGTTTCTCCCCAATAGTAGAAAGTTATACTTCCTTCGTTATTCTTGACAGACCCAATTTAGTTATAGCCAAATGTTTTGACGGCAGACTTTTTAATTATTTAGAAACGACGTGGAGATTCAATCCAGGTCTCCAAAGTAACTCTAAAACATGTATAATAGACTTTTCTATAAAATTCAAGTTTACATCAGTACTCTACTCTCATGTAGCATCAATATTTTTTGAAAACCTCGTTCAACAAATGGAAAATGCTTTTCTAAAAGAAGCTTGTAGAAGATATGGAAAGCCTACAGTACCTATTTATAGATTGAATCCTAAAAGTTGACACTACAAATTATTACATAATTGTAAATTATGTATGTATATGTAGTTACTTATTTAAATTTAAAACCTTGCATCATAAATGCATTAGTACAACATGTAAATACTTTTAAATTATTATATAAAATGTAAGATGAAGTTTTATTTAATTGTCACACTAAAATTACGGGAAATGATTGCTGGTCAGATTAAAAAACTGACTTGAATAGAAAGAATGAAGAATAAAGAATTTTGGGTCTACAAATAAAAAAATAGTTCCTTTTTAACAAAAATGCTTCATTTAAACTAACGATTTTTAATTGGTTTTTTTACGTTACTAATTTTGTTATAAATTATTGTGTTAAAATATTTGAATACTTATAAAATAAAACAATCTTTATTCTAGTGTAGGGATTTAAAGGTTAAATAAACATGAAAATAAAATAAAATTTTATTATATTTTATGAACACGAAGCTCGGCCTTCAGGTACTAGAATCACCAGGCTACTCTGTGGGCTTACTCTGGAGCATGCCACATACAACTGGTCGTGGGAGAAGCAGCTTTTTCTTAAGTCTACTTCTGCTACCTTAAGAGTTTGACCTTGAGCTTTGTTTATGGTTATGGCGAAGCAGACTTTGAGTGGAAACTGCATTTTTTTGAATTCGAAGGGGTAATGTAATGGTGTTAGGGAAATCCTAGGAATAAATACAGGCTGCTGAAGAACAACCTGTCAGTATAATTGCCTCGTTTACATTGCGATGCAATGTTCTCACTTGCAATCTGGTACCATTGCATAATTTTGGTGGATTTATATTGCACAGCAACATAATTGGCGCGCCAACTCTCAATTTTAATATGTGAGTTGGGAGACCGGAAGGCTTCAGTGTATTCAGGAACTCGACTGGATAATGAATGGCATCATCGGATTATTAATGTTTGGGTAAATTTAAGCTGTAAGCTCTTCTACCATGGAAACAATTGTACCTAAATCTGTAGGGAGAATTATATTATTATCCAGTTCCGGGAAATCACCGTTTTCTATTTTAAGCAACAGGTCTGAGAACTGTCCGGCAGATGGACTCTCATATTTTTGGTACTGCTCAGTTTTGTCACTGAAGGCCACAAATGAGACCGCTTCATGCATGCTTTAACTTCGTCCGCTCGCGTTTCTCTGGACACTACTGGTAAAGTCTGCCGGAAATCGCCTGCTAACAATACAGTAACTCCTCCCATTTGACAATTATTATTCATAATGTCTTGTAAAGATCTATTTATGGGTTCGAAACCATCTTTATGAGCCATAGTACTCTCATCCCAAACAATTAATTTCGTTTTGCGGAGTGCTTCTGCCATATTACTTTGTTTGGATATGTTGCAGAGTGGGGTTTAGGTTTGTATCGAATCGAGAGGTAGTTTAAACGCGGGGTATGCAGTCAAGGTATAAGATAAGTTTTTTGTACAAATATCCAAGAAAAAATAAAATTGAAATTTCGAATTCTTATCAGATTTAAATATTCTTTTATATTTGACATTCCAATTTTAAAGATGATTGCATTGCACCATTGTATTTTTTAAGCAATGATTGCACCAAGCTTTAATGTGAGTTCGTTTTTTAAATAAAATCGGATTGAGTTTTCAAACATATGTCAATATAAACTGTAATTTAAATCAAAAGCACTAAGGAATATTGATATCAACTTCAAAGCAAATCACCCCCAAAATAACTTTTAACCCCGTCAGGCGATGAGTTTCAATAAAATACGAAACGCGTCTTCCATCAATTCTGTTAAAGAATGTTTATTCAAAATTTGAAGTAGATTGGACCGAGGAATCACGTTGTCCCATACAAACTTTGTCCCCGTTTTTTACCCCCTTAGCGGCAGAATTTCGGAAAATCCTTTCTTATCGGATGCCTACGTCAAATAAAGAACACAACCTCCAAGTTTCAGGTCTCTACGATCAGCAGTTTAGGCTATGCGTTGATCCGTCAGTCAGTCATTCAGGACAAAGCATTTTATATGTATAAGTTGGAAATAAAATGTGCACGCATTTTTTTAAATTTTATTTACAAACATTTAATCTATTTACAATATTGACATTTTGCTAACTATAATATTTA
The DNA here is from genome assembly GCA_950111635.1 of Agelastica alni. NCBI lineage: Eukaryota > Metazoa > Arthropoda > Insecta > Coleoptera > Chrysomelidae > Agelastica > Agelastica alni. The sequence continues at coordinate 5,015,695 of OX467719.1, read as the reverse complement.
GAGAGAAAAATAAGTTAACAACTTATCTGGTGTTCTATTTAAAAATTGAATTTCTATCACGCTTTGGTATGGAAAACCCTATAAACACCAAATTTTTAGACTTCCTACACATTTAGTAGAAGAGCGCTAGCCAATAAGCACTTAAATGCAATTGCTATTCCTTGAATTTAAAAGTGTGTATTCTTATGAAAAAAAAATTTTGTAAGGTCTAATGCTAAAGCTTTAATGCCAAATAAGTTCAAATTTAAAAAAGTAACTCTATCGACTGACTCAATAATAACAAAAGCACATCGGTGAAAGAAAAACCACGATATATTTTTTTCAAATTTAACCCCAGAAGTGTCTATAAGCATAAAAACAAACAAAATGCTCATTGCACCTTCTCCACTGGAATCAGACGCCAATGGTTACATCACATTCCAGAAGTACATTGCAAACATGAAAATAAATAGGGAAAAATCACGTAACGCGAGATGGCGCTGTCAATGACAAAATGTCGGATTGAGGTGTGAACAACAAATATTCTGTCATTTGATCACTTGTAAAACCACATTTTTTATTGAGTTACCTCAGAGATTTGGGTTGATTGTTTGTGTTAAACTATTAGATTAAAACTGGATTTAACGTTTGTTTTCGACGTTTCAGTTTACGGAGAAATCACGAAGTGGGCGACATCTATTATTAATCGTATGAATATCTTGAGGTGTGAACTTACCTCCATTTGTTTATACGGGTGAAAAGTGAACTTTATATATTATTTTGAGCAATTTAAGCATTAAAAGTGTTATATTTTGTGAAGAATGGGTGTTAATAAACCACAAAATCCGAAAGTGCAAATGATTAAAAAAGGTGATATGGAGATAAAACCGCGAAAATTTGCTCTGTTCCACAATGCTCTACATATGGCAATTCAATTATATCTTTGCATACATTTCCTTCAAATCCTAAGGCAGCTCAGAAAGTGAAGATGATCTTAGAGATAGGAAAATCAATCTCAGTTTTTATGTTTGTTCGCAGCAAGCACTTTGTAAAAGATGATTTTTTTCAGTGAAAAGTTTGATATTGTTGTCCAATGATCTATCATTTTATTTGTGATTATTCATAGCGCCAATAAAACTGAAACGTCGATAACAGACCATAAATCCAGCTTCAATTCAATAGTTTAACAAAAAATCAATTTAAATCTCTGAGATAACTAAAATTCCCTTTAATAAAAATTTTGGTTTTACTAGTGATCAAATGACAGAATATTTTTTGTTCACACCTCAATCCGCCATTTTGTCATCAACAGCGCCATCTCGCGTTACGTAATTTTTCCCTTTTATTGTCGCCGATTCTTGTTAAATGCCAGTAAAGACCAGGTGTGTCCTGGTATCAATTTTGGTTTGTTTTCGATGTTTTTCAGTTTTGTTGTCCCTGGAATTCTTGTTACAATGCTTATAAAAGTCGAAATATCAATTTCGGATATATTGTATTATGTGGGTGAGCGTGTTCCATCAATTAAGGAAGGTGAAGAGGTTTTTAAGGCTAGCCATTTTATTTTATGTGGAACAGTCTCAATGAAAAAATCATCAAAAGTTTATGCATGAGATTCATTTCTGAGCTGCCTTAGGATTTGAACAGAGTTTATTTTTCGCGATTTTATCTCCACATCACCTTTTTTAATCCTTTGCATTTTCGGATTTTGTCGTTTATTAACACCAATTCTTCACAAAATATCGTTCAAATATAACACTTTTAATGCTTAAGTTGCTTAAAATAATAAACAAACTTCCCTTTTCACCCATGTAAACAAAAATGGAGGTTAGTTTGTTGTTCACACCTCGAGAAGTTCATGCGATCAATAATAGTCGCCCACTCCGTGATTTTCCCTATACGTTAATCAATGGAAGTAAAGTTTCTGGACGACAATTTTTAAATCAACCACAAAATAATGCATCAAAAGTTTGATTAAAAAAATTAAAGATCTTTTAAATACCTACACTTTATAAAACATCTCAACGAGTTATTAATAGTTATCTAATTAAGTTGTCAAATGTGGAACAAATATCAATAAATCGTCGCGGTCCAAGTACAATAGGCACTACTTCATCAAATCGGTAAAAATACCGAACACTTATTTGGATAAAAATATAAAATTCAACTAATATGTTACAAATATAGGTACAATTTTATTATTCCACATATATGTACTATTATTTTAAATATTTGTAAATATAATATCGGGATCAAGGAGACTAGATCGTTTCGTCGAATGGCTATGGTGGCGTTAACGGTTTTGGGGCTCTCAATTGCTGTACTGTGCTCTATCTAACCGGCAGCGCCATCGTGGCAACTCGACGAAATGTTTCTTCTCGCAAATGGACACTTTCTAGCCTGCTTGATTGGAAGTTACCGCTTGCCGCTTGTAACCGACGTGCAACTGAGAAGACCGAAATGATACTAGCGTTCAGTTCGTGCAACTTTTAAAATGAAAATCCCCCAAGTTTTCATTGGTGTCAGTGTTAAAACCGGTAAGCGATAATGATCCTCTCTTATCTAATAACTAAATATAAAAAATTACAAAAAGTGTCGAATATAAAAATAGAAAATTAAGATCGAACGTATACAGTGTGGAACACCCAAATGGAATAAATTCAGTATTTTAAGCATTGTATGTACATAGGAATAATGCTGCGGAGATGCGTAGTCTGAGAATTGTATTGTGACTCGGTTGGTTAAAGTGAAGAATAGTGAGATAAGCGAACTCTGTGGTGTAAAAGAAGATGTGGTTAATAAGATAGATAAAGGAATGCTTAGATGGTTTGGACACGTATAAAGGATGGATGAAGGAAGGTTGACGAAACAAATTTATAAGGCGAGTGTGAATGGACAAGTCGGTAAAGGTCGACCTCGACGAACATATCTCGATCAGATCGACATTGTTTTGAAAAAAGGCCAGGTCAAGAGTACCAACAACCGACGAGCATGTATGAGAGCACTGATGAAAGTAGAGGAAGCAAAAGATGTGTGTAAGAACCGTAGCGGAAGTGGTTTCTGCCTAACCCTACGGTAAAAAGGCGTGAACATATGTATGTATGCATCATACAGTGTGTACATAAAGTAATTTTTTAAATAGTACACCCTGTATATATTTTCAGTTTTTCATAATCTGTTAAATTACACATACAACCGTCAAGATCGCTCGATTCTAACTTTATTTATCCTATAGTATCGAGAAAAATAATTGACAACGTTTTTATTACCAAAATAATTAACAGGAACAAATTAGATGTTCAAATTGTCTTCCTTCTTCTATTTGACAGTATCCAAGTCTATTATAAAAAGCTGACATGGTATTACGCAATTGCTGATTTGTTATTCGACGGGCTATTATCAGTGTTGATATTTCTCAGTTCATCCCGACAGAGGTCAATCCTATTGACACGGGTCACAAGGTCCTTCCTCTTCAAACTCGAGAAATCGCTAAAAATCATGGAGGTGAGCAAGTTGATTGCAACACTTTCATCTCCAACTGTCCCTCGAAAGGGGTTTAATGTAGGGATGAAATTTTTTTGTTACAGAATGTCATTTAATAGTAAAAAATTAACGTATTTTGGGATATTCTTCAAATTTTTTAAATTGAAATAATGAATTTATTCCATTTGGCTGTTTCACACTGTACACGTTATTGTCTAGAAAAAATATATATATATCACTTTGGCATAAGGAATGTAGATAATTCAGCCTCGAGCATTTGTGTTTGAATTAACTTTCTAGTTGACACTGTCATTCATTCATTTTATTGCATGGATATATTTTCGTATTTCAACATTCGAGAAAAAAGCGTAACTCATTTTAAGGACGGTGTCGATAATGTTTTTCGGTGTAATCACAATAATCACATGTTAATATGAAAACAAAAACGAAACGGACAATTTATAATTTACAACCCAAAATTCCACCAGGTAAAAAATCCCCCCACATTTAAAAATGACACTCTCAAAAGAAATGAAATAACTGTCGACATTGAAGACCTTAAGCTCTTCTACTATTTATTTATCGTTCTTAATGGGCAACGTGCACGTGACGTTTCAGCTTGACAACGGTAGAAAGAGAGACGTACATGTGACACATTTGACATCTGTCAAAAAGTGGCCTTGCCTACAGGTAACATAAACTCTACTTTTCAACACGTGAATATTAATGTTCAGTCGTTAAAAATTACTAATACGACAATATTGTTCCCAATACCTAAATAATTGTCAAAAAGTTCACTCTTAACTCAAAATAACCCAAAAAAGCTTAGCAAACCAAAATCATCAGTCATTCGACCTACATGTGATGTCACAGCTTGAAATTCTATCTATATCTGTCAAAAAGTGGCCTCGCCTACGGGTAACATAAACTCTATTTTTTAACACATGAATATTAATGTTTAGTCTTTAAAAATTACTAATAACACGACAATATTGTTTCCCCAAACCCTAAATAATTGTCAAAAAGTTCACTCTAAACTCAAAAAAAAACAACCAACATAACGTTATGAAAGATATGTCATTTATTGTACCATCAATTTCATGCTGTGACGTCACGTGTACGTCAACCTTTCCACCGATGTCAAAAAGTGGCTATGTGCTGCACGTCACCCACGAGTCAAAAAACATGGCTTATTACCTACTATACCGCATCACTGTGCCCATTGGTTTAATTTTAATTTATTATTTTAATCACTTAATGTACAACAGCTTTCTGGATCACGGTCGTTTTAAAATAGGCACACAATTTTATTTCCAGCGCTAAAAAAATCTTTAAAATAATCGTTAATATTCAAAAAATATAAAATGAATCCGTTTTAAGGTGAGTTTTTGTCAAAACGTTTTAATTGCTGTAATAATCCAAGAGAAATTTTGATATACAAGGTGATTCGCGATCACACAGTGTGTCGAAACGTAACAACAACTTTCGTATTACCAATTTCTAATCGACTGAATTTAGATGGCTCTGGTAGTTTAATTCTCTTAGGAAGTATTTCAATATGAAAATAAACGATTCGTTTTAAATAAACACAGTGACGTTTTTCCTGCATGGCACTTGATTTCGATTATTTCAACAACTCTTAGGCGAGGAGATGCATTTAAATGATCAGAGTGTGTTTGCTGCTGTGCTCGAGTGCGGCGAGCACGTCCTGTTTCTGCCTAACGTACAATCTACCCTGTCTCCAGGGGTTTTGTAGATGCAACGGTTTAAAGTCGTCTCGAAGGCAACGTTCTCTTGCTCCTATCACCGCTACCAGGCAAAAATTATTCAATTTGTCCACGTCGTACACCGGACCCTCTTTCCCCTTAAGTATGACGGCCATGTTCAGTTGCTTTACGACCAGATCCACTACTTCTCTGGCCGTCGTTTGGGGCGTTACGTGCAGCTTGAGACTGGTGCCTGAAACATCGGAATCATTATTAATAAAACTAACACATCAAACACAAAACGGTTCGATACAAGCTACAATCAAACTGGACACTCAGTTTTTCTTTAATAATGACAGGTCATCCTTAAATCATTAGATTAATAAAGCTTGGCGCAGTTTTACAGCTCTAGGTTCCAATTTAAAAGTTCAGTTGTACAAAGCTAGCTTAGAGCAAAGCTTGGTTCACTGGCTGTTATTTTGTTAAGTTCAACTGAGCTATCAAATTTGTGCGTCATGTTTTTGACTCATTAATAGCGTTCTACAGAAGTATCTATTCGTTGGTGTAAATAATAAAAATTGACGTTGACAGGTGTGATAGGCATTTTTTAGAATAAAAACATAATTTACGTTTACGATGAACAGTGTAAATTTTACTAAAAATTACGGCTCGATTCTCATTAGCGGTCTCTGTACGATCAGATCACAATTAGGTTGTGTGTTTTTTCGTGTCAAATAATAGTAATTACTTTTAGGTTGGGAAATACAAAAATAAAAGGGAAAAATCACGTAACGCGAGATGGCGTTGTCAATGACAAAATGTCGGATCGAGGAGTGAACAACAAATATTCTGTCATTTGATCACTTGTAGAGCCAAAGTGTTTATTGAAGGGAATTTTAGTTATCTCAGAGATTTGAGTTGATTTTTTATGTTAAACTATAGGATTTAAGGTCTGTTATCGACGTTTCGGTTTTATTGTCGCTGTTAAATGCCAGTAAAAACCAGGTGTGTCCTGGTATCAATTTAGGTTTGTTTTCTAACTTTGATCACTTCTATCTTTCTTAATTATGGAATGTTGATACTTCAACACTAAAAGGTTCTGGCTAGGAACACATCCATCTTTCAAACATTTGAAGTTGTTGAAGTCACTATGAATAATCACAAATAAAATGATAGATCATTGGACAACAATATCAAACTTACCACTGAAAAAATCATCTTTATTCGGGCTCTTTCTGGAAGTTTTTTCGGAGAAATATAAAGACAGCGGTCGCGGAAGCTTTTAGTCAGTCATGAAGTTTAATTAGTTCAAAGTCAAGTATTTTAAAGTAATTGTAAAGTGAATATCTAAGTCATAGGACAAGTTTAATTTATTGTGTAAAAATATTGGAATAAAGATTGTTTAGATATTGTACTGAGAGTTTAGAATTACCGAACCCGAGTAGTAAATACATTACTATAACAAGTTCTGGTTCTCCCCTCGTAAGATTCATCGGAAATTTTCGACCAAAAAGATTTGTAATAAAATAATTTACCGCTTGCCAATCCGGTCTCGTAGGCAGCATAAACCTGCAAGATCCCGTTTTCGTTTTTAGTTTCTGCAGAATGAAACAACCCCATCGAAGACACGCTCTTCTTATCCAATTCTCGCGAATTGTGTTCCGTGCACTTTATCGGCTCGCAATAGTCGATGTAATGATTAAAGTTGGTCAAGCTTTTCGAAAGGCTAGAATTCAGATCGGGGCGCAACGAAGTCCTATGCGGCGATTTAACTTTGTCCAACTTCGAGGTTTGTTTGACGTTGGTCATACTTTTGGAGGAAACCATCTTGGACTTTCTTCTCTTGTTAAACGACCCGGCGAACGGGTGCAAGCTGCAGTCGCTGTCTGAGCTGACGCTCTGAATACTGTTCGAGGTATCCGTGACGTTTATGGTGTTGACGCTGATCAAACTGCTAGAGTGTTTCACTGCCAACAGAGGTATTTCCGTCGCGGATATGTTGCATACGGTGTTCGCTCTAACGCGCTGTTCGCCGGGAGACGACGGTAGCACGCATAACGTATTCTCGCTTTTAGCAGCAGTTATATTTTCGTCTATAATTTTTATCGATTGTTTATCACTAAAATCGAATCCGTTGACATTATTTAGATGTTGTTCGCTTTTACTGAATTCACTCATTAAATTCGTGGGAGACATCGCGTGGCCGGGTCCCGGCCAGGAACCTCTTCCAAGGGTGTGTTTTAAAAGTTTCTCTTCGGGAGGGATTTGCAATAAGCCAGCCGTAGGAAAATCCGACGTTTCCGTTTGCATCAGACACCTTAAAACAGAAATTGTACGAGGTAATTAGTTATCGAGAGATCAACGTAACAAATATTCATTTTCTCTTTGCAAATTTGCTCGCCATGGAAATTTCGGGAGCATTATACTATGTGGAACAAATTCGTTACTTCAATTATAAAATACGTCAATTTTAGATTATAAACTGATATCCTCCGACGAAAAACTGTCATCCCTTAAAGAGACAGTTCAGGGTTGTTACGCATTGCTGACTGGGAAATTCCCTGACTTTTCCAGTGTTTTCTGGCAAATTAGGGTAAAAAAATTAAGATTAAGTATGATGAACTAGAAAAGATGAGTTTAAATGAGAAAAATATCTTAAATGATCTAAATCAAATTATATTTATCTAACAAATCGTGCTGTATACAGGGTGTATCATTAATAATGAGAAATAATTAAACAGGAAAATCTTGGGTTCAAAATAACAAGATTTAACCCAATTCAATTAGATACAATGTGTCTCCTGTCTCCTGTTACGGAGTGTTTTATTTAATAATTTAAAAATGATTTTCCCCCATTACTTTTAAACTGTTTGACTAATCTTTATCATATTTGACAGGAAGTGTAGACACTGCAAACCATACTAAATAAATAAACGTTTCTGGCTACTACCAGAGGCGTTCGACGGAGCAAGTCAGAGCTTGACCCTTTCTAAATTCTACGCCACTGGCGGAATTGTCATTTTAGCACAATTTTTCTTTTCTCCAATCTTTCGGTGTAAATAACATACTCTACCTTCGTAACAATAAAGTCATTATTTTTCGAGATATTTAAAATTAAACATAATGTTGCACAATTTTAATGTGTATTTACCATGGCGGCGTGTTTAGGTCATAGGTTTGCATTTATTACGCAAATGAAAGTTAAAGTTGATTTTTTAGGTTTAATAAGAATATTAACATACAATTTTACTAATACGTAATTATCAGTCTTTTTCAAATTTTTGCTACAATATATAATATGAACAAAATTTAAAAATACTGAATGAAAAGTTTAAAGAGAGCCCATTTTAAACAACGATTAAATAACAATGGAAGGCTGGTATCAAAGGCAAAACAATATAATTGTATAGAGATTTACCAGACCTTCTAAATGAGGTATGACTTGAATTTTCCGTGATTTTTTCAGGGGACAGACATTTCCTCAGTTTTTCGGGTGCGTAACAACCCTGAAATTATAACCCCTAAATTTTTATAAATAGGAAGTAGAATCATTTAAATTTTAAAATATCTCGTCATTGTCCCTACTGGAAAACCCCTAAATGGAGCACTGCTCTGGAGATCTATATGGGACCCACTGGCGGCGCCCTAAATGAGACCAACAAGCGGAGCCTTAAATAAGGCCCTCCAGCGGACACCTTAATGGGGCTGACCAGCGAAGCCCTAATTGGAGCACTCCAGCGGAACCCTAAATGGTGCCTACTAGCCCTAATTGAGGCGAACTAGCGGAGCCCAAATGGGGCCAATTAGCGGAGCCCTTTAGAGTGCCGACTAGCGAAGCCCTAATTGAGGCCAACTAACGGAGCCGTAAACTCTTCACCAGAACGTTAAATAAAACCCCCCGGCGGAGCTCTAACTGGGGCACTCTAGCGGAGCCCCGATTGGAACTCATCAGCGGAGCTTTTAATAGGGCCAACCAACGAAGTCCTAAAAGGAGTCAACTTGCGGAGCCCTAATTGGGGAGGCCTCCAGCGATGCTCCAATTGGAACCCTAATTGGGGAGGCCTCCAGCGATGCTCCAATTGGAACCCTCATTGCAGCATAGCACTAAATGGTGCCATCAAACGAAACTCTACAGGCTCCCTTCTTGGGGCCCTCCTGTGGAGCCCTAAATGGGCTCAACCAACGAAACTTTAGGGGCCCTCTAGCGGAGTCCAAGATGGTACCAACCAACGTAGCCCTGATTGGGGTCCACCAGCGGAACCCAGTGGCGAAGTACTTATCTCTTCAGCGGAGCCCTAAATGGGCCCAACCAACATAGTCCTAAATGAAGCTAACTTGCGGAGCCCTAATTGGGAGTCCTCCAATGATGCCCCAATCAGAACCCTCATTGCAGCATAGCGCTAAATGGGGCAATCCAACTAAGCCCTAGGGGCACACCAGCGAAAGCCTTACTTAATGGGCACAACTAGAGGAGCCCTCAATGGGGCACAGGGAAGCCCTAATTAGGGCCCAGTAAAAGAGCCTTAAATGTGTCACAGGGTGATACTCGATGCTGCTGGAGAATGAAGAAACAATTTGTTAAGGCTTAAACAAAATATTTCGAGGGTAACCTTTTAATACTTGTTTTTTTTAATTGATACCTCCAAAAAAAAAATACTGAAACGGTTTTTGGCATACTTTGCCAATATTAGGACGTTTAGTGGACCCCATAATTTTCACGAAGATGAGTTTGAACAAAAGAACGGTTATTTTTTTAAAACGTTGAAATGTTGAAACGTGTATTTGGATATAGGATGAATTATCAAACTATACTAAAAACATTTCTACCATTTTGAACAGTGCTGCCATGACGTTTTAAAAGTATATCGTACTTATTGTCAAAATTAAATTTCCATAGAAAGATATTATCCAATAAGAGAATGAATGCATTGTTGTTGGTAAGTATAAAGCAAAATATGTTACCTTACAGAAATACCGAGCGTGACTCGATCTCTAGCAAACGTAATCACATTCATCAACCACCTAATGCTATTCCAAATGACGTTCATTTTGTTTTGCAATTCTTGCAGCTTGAGTAGTTTCGCTTTCGCCAACGCAATTTCCGTATTGGAAAACGCTTCTCGATGCAGATGATCCGCCGACGCGATGTCCAGTTCTAAACTGCAACTCAACTTTGCATACTTTTTGGTAATCAACGGTTTGTAAGTGTTCAAATGGATCATCTCGAACACCTGTGAATAAAAAACAAATCAATTGAGAGATTTTATCGTGATAAAAAAAACTCACCTTTATGGGTAAGCTGAGTAAATCTCCCCTTTGCAGAAGCAGCTCCCTTTGTCCGGGTACGGCACACGACAATTCAGCAGACGGACAAATTACGATAAAACTAACTTCGTCGTTTAATTCGATAATATTGGATTCGAAAATTCTATGACTAATGATATCTTCACTGCTCACATCCATGTAGTTGAACAGACGTTTCGATGCACTTGTCACGAGGTCTAGAAAATTTTTCTGTAGCTCCGATGCGTTGTTTACTATTTCTGGACAATTCAATTGTTTCAAGTAGCCCCATTCTTCGCTAGAGTGAAAAAATGCATATTTTTGATGCGATACATCTAATGGCGCGCTTAGGGAGGGGTGTCAACAACCACTGTTGGTGCCGCGATGTCGTGATGCGAAAGCTTCGGGCAGCCCCGTAACTACTCGCCTCGATCCGTCGCTTAGGCTCCACCTGTGGTGTTGTTACACCTTGACGTTGTGCGGTAGCTTGATAACCAAGTAACACACGAAGAACAACTTTGGTCTGAGAAACCTAAATATCTCTTTTGTTTCAGCGCTAATTCTAATATAATCCTACACTCTACACCAAACCGGGTCAGTTCAACATGCCACCTCCTCTACCCACTTTCGAAGAGAAGATGGTAAAAATCGCGTTATAAATTGCGCGTCCACGTTGATGCAGCTCAGTTTATGACTTCAATTACGCCGGGCAACATACCACCGAACCACTATGCGGTAGCTGTGTAGCGAGGACTTGTTCCATCTGCAATAACCCGTTAATTTCTGTTCAGAGCAGTTTGTTGTGCGGTTTAGTTAACTGTTTAGTGCGAGGGCTGCTCCGCGTACGTTAAAGTAATATTTTTGTTGCTTATTTTAGTTATCATCGATTGTAACTTTGATACCATCAGAAACATCATCGATTATTAATATTACAGAAATAACTAATGATACTGAATTGTTAACTTTATTTGGATTTTTATATTCTGGTTCCCACGAAAAGGGATATTCTGTAATGCTCAGAGAACATCGTGAGAACCAAGTGAAAAAGATAGGAATTAGTGCTCTTCTTAAATTTCTGGAGGTTGTATGCCTCACGGAACACCTCCCTAGGCAATGTGTTCCAAAGCCTCGATGTTCCTTGGATGAACGAGTCTTTGGAAAGAGATGTTCTGCAGATCTCCAAAGTGACCACGAAGGGGTGTAAAGTCTGAACTTAAAGGGTTAATCTCGAGGAAACAGCTAAAGGAGGAACGATTGTTGATATTTCAGAAGAGTATCGCACATGAAAATATCTATAAAATAGAGACAAATCGCTAACTTTTCTACGGTGTTCCAGAGAGGTGAGCAAGTTTGTAAGCGAGGTATCGCCGACCAGACGAATTGCCCTTTTTGGACGGAATCCAATAGTTTCAGGATATGTTTAGGTATCGCACTTCAAATATGGGAACAGTATTCCAGGACAGGTCGGATCTGTGCCTTATAGATCATAAGCAGCTGACTGGAAGTGAAATAGCTCTTGGCACGAAACAGAAAGCCAAGTTTTTAGGATGCACATTTGGCAATGGACCTCACGTGATTTTCCCAAGAAAGGTTATTGCAGATAGTAATACCAAGCATCGAGATGGATGAATTCAATGGTATGGTTGCTCCTGACAATATTATGTTGGGCACAGTGAGTGGCTTTTCAAGAGAAAAGACATGCTTGTGTTTTATTTGCATTGAATTCTACCAAGTTATTGGATCCCCATTCGAGAATTGTTGCCAAGTCTATATTTATGTTGTTGAAATTTCTTCTTCATTTATTTCTGGTTTCACGGGCAGATATAGGAGCCCTGGAAGAGAAATCAGTATGGAGGGTACTATCATCCGTGAAGCTATGTACTGGACATTAAGTTGTTTCCAACAAGTCATTGATGTGAAGTAGAAATAGTGTTGGAGCTAGAATTGATCTCTTGGAGATATCTAATGCCACGGCTAATTTTTGTTTTTTATGCAAACAACATTGTCTTGATGACATAAAACTAAAAAAAATTTTCTATAATTTTAACTTTGTTTAATATTTCTGTATTCCCCCTTAATTGCATCCTTTTCTTATAAAACACAATTAATTATATTTTAATAACATTTAATTTCCATGTTTCACATCTGCCATCAGGCGTCCCGTGACGGCTCGTTTTCTTTTTATTAATATAAATATTTAAATCGATGTATAGAAATATTTAATAGTGGTACTTACGAGGTAACTCGAGGATTATCCCTAATTTTACAGTGAGGCAGAATATTAGGCGACTTTGAACTAACAATTACTTCAATAGTATCGACCGAACTTTGCATTTTCAGGTACGCCAGATACAGACCCTTGTTCAGCTTTATGGTAGACATTTGGTGATAATGGATTTGTTGTTTTATGCTCGCCATGAGCATCTCAGACAAATTGTGGTCTTCGCTTAGCACTATCTTCTTGAACACTTTGCTCATTGGTAACCATCTAAAAATTAAATATTTGAAATCACGGAGAGTATCATAGTAATGAAATTTCTACCAACCCTCGTACATTTTTTTTAATCGAAATAGTTAAAAGTACTTTACGTTAAATAAATACAATGGGAAATTTACTTTTTAGTGGGACATTGGGTCGTCAGAGCTGGTCCTGGTAGTTTGGTTAAATTATTTTAATTTTAAAACTGTAGCTGGTTGTGTTAAGTTTTATGAGATATGATTAATTATGTTTGACATGTATAAATTTTTGATTTCAATGTTTAAATTGCAGTAAAGTCTGTGGCTGTTAGACTTAGATTTATCTATTAAGCATAAAATATAATCGGTGTTTTTTTTATTTTTGTAATACTTTCCCAGAAAAAAGTAATCTCTTTTATTGTTCTTAGATTATATTCTGAATATTTTCTTTGGGGAAGTGATGTTGATTTTTTTTTGTGTAATTCAGCATTAATTGCAGGTTTTTAGTTTGTTTCAATTTTGTTCATTTTTGAACTAAAAACTTTGCCGTTAATGTTGAAATAGGAGTTATTAATAGTTAATATTAGTTTTTAAATTTATTGTAGCGACCAACTTTCTTCAGAGTTTTCTTCGGAGCTTTCTCCTGAGTTTTCCTCAAAAAGTCATATACGAGACCTTGTACATAATAAAAAAGTTTCCCATATGCTGCCAACTTAAGTACGCACTAACCTATATTTCCATTGACCCTCGTAATTTTTTTTTATCAGAATGGTTAAAAGTATTTTACGTTTAAAAAATACAACAGCGCGTCACGTCAAATTATGACTATTCTGGAATACCAAATCGAATTCTCGCGAATTTTTCAGACAGTAGTGTCGTTATATAAATATTGGACCGCCGATCGTGGGAGTTTGTCAGTATCTGAAGTTTGATCAGTGCATTACAGTCTACATCAAGTGTACAGTAAAATTTATAAATAAATGTGTTGCATATAAATTCGAACCCTGAGTATGTTTTAAGAAAAATGTCACACACATACCTGGAATTTAAAAGGGATACGTTCCTCGGAGATTTAACATAATTAACGACACTCAGTACCATGGTACCTCGTGAATCTTTCAAAGGCTTGTGATATATTTGCCCTAAATCGTGTAAACAAAGTAACGACTGCATCTGAATGGCAGCCGATAGAATTTTCTTCCTAAAATGTATCCTTGACGAGATATGTTTTTCCATTTCAAATCTAAGAACCTTAGTTTCGTTCCATATACAGGCGACCTTCATCAACCAATAAAGGTCAGTGTAGATGCAACTGGGGAATATTTCATCGATTTCAATCACAGGCAGAAAGTCTTCATTGGTTAGGAGTATTCTATCTTCGTGGTAGAGGATGCAGGCTAGATATATTCCTCTAAAATGCAATATTTTAGCATAAACTTCTATAAAAAAATCTATTTTATAATAGAAAAAACATACATACATATAGTCACGCCTTTTTCCTGTAGGGGTAGGCAGAGACCACTTCCTTCCACTTGCTACAGATCTTACACACATCTTTTGCTTCCACTACTTTCATCAGTGCTCTCATACATGCTCGTCGGTTGTTGATACTCTTGACCTGGTCTTTCTTTAAACAATGTTGATCTGATCGAGATATAGTTCGCCAAGGTTGACCTCTACTGACTTGTCCATTCACACTCACATAAACTTGTTGAAATCTTCCTTCATCCATCTTTTCTACGTGTCCAAACTATCTAAGCATTCCTTTATCTATCTTTGTAACCATATCTTCTTTTACACCACAGCATTCTCTTATCTCACTATTCTTTACTTTATCCAACCGAGTCACTCCGGCTGTACTTCTCAGACTACTCATTTCGGCAACATCAATCCTGTTTTCATGCTTCTTCTGCCAAACCCAACATTTACTACCATACATAAGTGTAGGAACCAACACACCTCTTTGCACAGCCAGATGTGCCTTTTTTGACACTTTCTAACTTCATAAAGCTATGCAGTGCCCCATTTATTTGTTTTCCTGCCAACACCCTTCGCTCAATGTCACTGTCATACTTTACATTTTACATTTATTTTCATCACTTTGATTTTCAGGGCATCATGCATAACCTTAACCATCGCCTGCAACTTCTCTTCAGATGACGCTAATATGACTTGATTATCAGCGTAAAGAAGACATTTGACGATCAAATCATTCATTTTCAATCCATACACACTCTCTTTCAAATCTTTTAAACAATCGTCTATGTATAAGTTAAACCAGTTCGTACAAGCTCAGTTTATCCTGACACAAACAGTGGAAACCTCATAAAGTGATTTCATTGCTTATATTAAACTACCGCTCACCCCACACATAGACAATGTCGACCACAATTCACCTCTCACCACTCTGTCATAGGCCTTTTCCAAGTTTATAAAAGCACAATAGACCTTCTGACTTCTAGCCAAGAATTTTTCGACTATTCCTCATAATGAAAAGACCTGAACCATACACCTCCTTCCTCTTCTAAATCCTGCTTGCACATCCCATATCATTTCTCATTTTTATTCGTTACTCTTTTAATGAATATCTTTGCATACAGTTTGCCGACTATGCTGAGTAAACTAATACCTCAGTAGTTCTTACAGTCCTGTTGCGAACCTTATTGCTTGTAAAGCTGCACGTAATGGCCTTGCACCAGTCGTCTGGTACGCTACCGCTCCTCCAATAAAGGTTAAAAAGATGATACAGCAGACTAGTTACCACGCTTTGTTCAGCCTTCAGCATTTTAACTGTTATCCTGTAGTAACCAGCAGCCTTATCCAATTTCATGCTGTTCAATGCTTCCACAATTTCTGTCGTACCAATTTCACTTTCATTGCAACTTTCACTCATGTCTCCAAATTGGGCCTGTACTTGTATATCCTCTTTCTCAAATAAACTTTTGAAAAAAGGACTGTTAAATTTCACTAATAGTATTATTCACAAACCTATGTAAGTTTCTCTGGAATTTACTAGCAGCTGTAAATAATTGTTTTATGGTGGTTTTCCTTTTTTGTATTTTTCGGAGAGGTCCATGAGATTCTAATATTTCATTTCCAGGCCTGTACTGTCTTACTTCTTCCATTAATTGATCTAACTGTTCTAATTGAGCAGTAAATCTAAAACAAAAACAAAACAGTTTTAGTACAAATAGTAATCATCCACATTTTAAAAGATCTCACCTATTTACATTATTATCTAATGATACTCTTGTCTTTTCCAATTGACCTTGTTGAGCAGAATTATAGAGAGCTAAAATAATAAAAAAAAATTAAAGAAACACATTTTTTCAGTTCTGATGTAATATAAATTAGTAATTTACAACAAAAACTTTTTATAAACATCTAAGATGGGTTAGTAAACTGCAAATGTTATTAACATTTCTTAATAATATTGCTCATTAGTGCAAGTTTTCCATCAGCCTGGATAAAAATCTTACCAGGTAAATTTGGGGTTCCTTGATGTTTTCTTAATAGTTTGGATTTTTTCTTTTTGATCTTGTATACGACAAGAGGCACTGCTCTGTCATTTGCAAGATTGGCTACTTCCATTTCAAAATTACCCATCAAACTATTTAGCTAAAAGAATTAAAATAGAAGCAACGAAAAAAAAAAACACCAACAAAACCAAAACAGTACAAAAAATAAAGGAAACAAAGCTCAAAATAAAATATAGCTAAATATTCAGACTCTCTTTATAAAAATATTAAATCCAAACAAAAAGCTTGATGCTCAATTTGTCAAAAATAAAAATTTGTCAAAAATAAAAATTTGTTTTTAACCAAATTAAAAATCAATTATTTAAACACCACACTAGATTTACCCTTTCCAAATCGTTTAAAACATTTTTCATTATTTAATAAACCACAGTAAATAAAATGTTTTATTATTTGTAATTTTATTTACATAAACTAAGGGCTATACTTATTCAAGCAGAATCCACAATACAGTTATTTATTAAAATATTGAAACATTTTAAAATTAGAGAGCATAGGAAATAGTGACAAAAAAGTAATTTTAGTATAATTGCAACTATAATGTTAATAATTAAGGAAACATACTATTTTTTTAATTAATATTATAGATAATTACTTTGGTAAGAGGTGTATCTCAACATCTCAACATCCAACATCAAGATATTTTCTAATATTGTTAAACTTACTGAATAAAAAGTGGGCCATTTTTGTAAATCAGTGTCATCATTATTAAAGTAATAATTTTCATCTTTATCTTCTGCAGAATTAAATATTTGGTTCATTAATCGATGCATGATCATTGAATAATTTAAAAAAAGGAAATAGTTACATTCCAACCACAATTCACAGATATCTTGTGTATTCATAAGAATATCTTATCTCTATTTTTGCGAGTAATTTATTTTTTATAGGAATAAAGTATATTATTTTATCATACAATTCAGTGTTGAGTGGTTGTGGTTATTTTGGAAAAACCAATTTTTTTGTTTATGTTTAATAGTACAAGGTTTTGCAGCAAGTGTAAATAAAACAGTTAATTAAAATCTATTTCGTACGGTATTTTAAATATAACTATTAGTTAAATGTACATGTTTATATGGTGTATTAAAACCATGTCAAAAAAAAGTGGCTTCCATTTGTAGAGCAATATGGATGTACTTTTAAACTTACCCTAGTTTCTTTGCACGTGTTTTAAACACAATTACTTCCAAGTTCATTGTTATAAATTTTACCTAATGTTTGCTCATGAATGAAAAGTTTGTAATTTTTGAAAACAATAACAATTAGAACATAACCTATATTCACATAAAGAATATTTGATGTTTGACAAATAACGGATCTGTTTTAAATATGGACTCTGAAAGAGTTGTTCTCTTTCTATGGAGGGTACCCTCCATATCTCTTTCTTTTTTAAATTAGAACGATATACTCATCCTTGTCATCGGTGTTTATGTTAAAAAATTGTATTAAAAAGAAGAAATCTGTTAAAACAGATTGTGTCTATTTGTTAGAGGGACGACATTTTATTATTATACGTTACCGCATTGCACATCTTACCTAACATTTTATAAACTATAACTCACTTCGAATTTGATTGCTAAATTGTTCCGAAAGAATATTTCCAGTAGGAATAAAAATAGCTGGTAAAGTTTTAGAACGTAATAATGGTGGACATTTTCGCCCTGTTCGTCTGGTCCCTTCGTAACTCACGGAAGCTGCTCTTTGATCGCTTCGACATAATATCGTCATGTAAGCGCTGAAAGGAAACCAGTTTTACACTTTCATTTTATAAAATAGCAAATCAAAAATTGTTAACTTCAAAGGGACCGGGACAGTCTATATCGGTTAATAATACTTCTATTTTATGTGTGCTACTGCACGGAAATATCGATTCAATTGGTAACATAACTCACCTTTCGTTTAATTGCACCTTCTTCTTTTTAAAAACCTTTTTAATTCTTAGTAAAATAAAAGCTGCTCGATCAATGGAAAGGGATTGGCGTTTCTTTTTATCCATTTCGAACTCGATTGCCCCTCGTCGGCAACGGATATCTACAACGCATTTTGTAGGATCAATTTTAAAAATAGAAAAGTTTACTTTTGTGGGTCACTTCAATCAGTTAGTAGTAGAAGTGCGATCGTGTTACGTTAAAAATCAATTTCAAACAAAAAAGAAAGATTTACAACAGGAAACTCCTCGCCCTTATATCGTTTTAAAATAATATAAAAATAACGCCAATAATCTTTATCCCTTCCAAATTTCTAGTTATTAGTTGTGTCCTCTTGTATGTAAAGATTTTCAACTCCGTGTTAACCTTAAAGTTTTTTAGATAATTATTAACAAACTTGAAACAAAGCGTAACGGAATTTTATTATTTTTAAAAAAGTTCGATACTCGGGGATTTGAACCTGAATTCACTGACGTGCTAAATAGATAGCTGTACCATTCAGCCACTACGCACTCCTACTTCAAACGTTCAAGTTTAGATATACAAATTATATAATTGTGACGTCATGTTTATTGAAGAATGTTAATTATTATGCATAATACATATTTTATATTAAATAAATTTCTTAAAAATTTTTGATTACGTCACTCATTTATCAAAAATGTTGTATTCATTGTTAATCCTCAACCAAATGATCATTTTAATTCTATTATTTTAATAATAAATTAAGTATTTGTTTCGTTAAATACGTTCAATATTTAATAGTTTCTACGCAAATCATTTGAAATTATCACTTTTGTCGGGCGTCCCGAGACGTACATCCTTTTTTGTTGTTGTACGTTGTCAAGAATGGATAGGACAAAAAACGCTCTCAATATTAACGGAAGGTCGGAGAATTAGTGATAATGTTATTCATGTGTCTTTTTAAAAAATGGACGTCAAGTAAAATAGCCATTATTTTGACAGTTTAATTTGACACAAACCTAATACTGAAATTTATATTTTTAATGAGTATTCGGGAGCGCCTCAAAATAGCTTATGAAAATGTTGTGTTCGGTGCCGACAATACTTGGAGCAAGGAATTTAGCTGTTACCAACAGACCAACATGAACCTTCTGTTGAGAGAAAAAGGTATGTTAGAACCGAAATACGTAGAATTAAGGCCCAGAACTGTGCGGGATTGCATTCCTACCAGCAAATTAGCGAAATATTCAAATTACGAGTACAACGATTCCAGGGAGCTGTCCTACACGTTGGAAGCGTTCCGACCTCCGTCGAACTGCGAATACAATTTCAGCGAAGAAAATGAGAAGGAACCTTGGATGTTAGAGGAAGTCGACACATTTTTTAAGTTATACACGGATTTTTACAAATGTCTAGCAGACACCAAAGAAGATCAAAATAGATTAAAATACGTAACCACCTTCGAATCGCCGTTTATGAAGAGCAATTCCTTGCCCGAGTATTTCCTTAAGCTGCAAATAACGAAGGACAATGTCAAACGGCTGTGGGACACAGAATCGTTGGAGTCGAGGATGTTCATGTTTCGAAGCCTGCAGTCGATACGTGGCGAAAAGTCCGTGCTAGTATACAAATCACCCGCAGGTCGCGTCTACATATCAGAATACGACGACGTCAGCAGCGAGCTGGAGGAGGATTATTACGAATGGTTCAAATACGATTTGGACGTGGAGAAGGAGACGGACAATTTAAACGTGTTATCCGATCCCCTCGAGCAAGACGCTGAAGACGATGCCGTACTGGAAAACCCGCAGGACTCGATGCAAAACCGCCGACTGTACTCGGCCGTTTTGCAGGGTTTTTCGTCGAACAAGATTGACGCACCACCGGAAAACCAAATGACGATACTGCGGCGAAATTTTTCGACGTCGTCGTCGTCAGGAGAAAACGTCATGGAGAAACTAGGTACCATAAATAATTTCGGTAAACGCAAAGTAGACGCGGTGGAGAGTGTTAAAAATCAATTGTTCGTTAATAATATTCCTAAACTGTTTCCTAGCATAACTAGTTCGCGTAGCGTTCAAACTGCGACCGCCAGCGAGGCTGCAACAGTCGATAACAGACGTTTACAGAGTCCCGTCGTGGCGCAACAAACGTTTTTTCCATTCGGACAACAACCGGTGAGGTATAGGCAAACTTTCACTCCGAGCAATTACCAGTATCCTTCGTTTTACATGTTTGTACATAATTCGTTCCAACAAAACTACCTGCAGCCATTTTACAATCCGATTTTTCTGCAGAGGACGCTGCCCGTCGGCGGCAGCGGTGGCGGCAGCGGTTCAGACAGGAACGTGGTGCAAACGAACTGTCACTCGTACGCGCAGTCGCAATACAACGCGAATTCGAAGAACGTTCGCAAAAGCGACGGGCAGACGTTGAAGTGTTGCAAAACGAGAAAGAGGGATTTTTTACAGAAGAACAAGATCGTCTTGTTGAGGGACGATAATGTGCCCGCCGTCGGAGATAGAACGTCGACGAAATTGTATCTGGGCAGCTCGGATTGTCGAGACGTCTATAGAGATATGGACGAGTTAGTTTCACAGACAGTGAATTTAGTTTTAGAAGATGCCAGTATGGATTGTATCTTACCGATCACCGGGAGTCATTCCGATGAATTGGAAAGGCAAGCACTAGAACAGTACACCAATTCCAGTGATAACGTTTTTCAGGATTTGGAACGACAAGCTGCCGAAGAGTACGAGGAAAATTCGGAAAACTACAAAGGCCCCCCGAATTATGATTTATTGTTCGGGGGGCTTTTTACAACGATTAAATTTTGCATATCTTAAGGGATAATAAATAAATGTTAAGCGACACACGACACTCAAATTAGGATTCTTACGCATTTCACGTAATCGAATAACCAAAAAAAATTGTTATTTGTTTTTTTTTTTACTTTATTAAAATGGCGCCAAAACATACTAATAATTGTTATGCACTATATGTTAAAATTTGTAATATAAATAATAATAATGATAATAATATAAAAATAATTAAAGCTCTTTCAAATTTTTGCAACATCTTTTATTTCTTACAACAAACTCTTATGTCTATGGTTCAAGTTATATCTATAGAGAAAAATCACGTAACGCGAGATGGAGCTGTCAATGACAAAATGTCGCGTAGAGATGTGAACAACAAATATTCTGTCATTTGATCATTTGTAAAACTAAAGTTTTTATTGAAGAGAATCTTAGTTATCTCAGATTTGAGTTGATTTTTTGTGTTAAATTATTGGATTACAGCTGGATCTAAGGTTTGTTTAAGACATTTCAATTTTATTTTCAGTAGATTCCTGTTAAATGCCAGTAAAGACCAGGTGTGTCCAGGTATCAATTTTGGTTTATTTTCGAAGTTTTTTAGTTCTGTTGTCCTTGGAATTTTTGTTACAACGCCTAGGGAAGTCGAAATATCAATTTCGGATATATTGTATTATGTGGGTGAACGTGTTCAATCAATTAAGGATTATATAATATAATCCAATTAACTTCGGTCACTTTTATCTTTCTTAATTATGGAATGTTGATACTTCAACACTGTAATAAGGTTCTGGCTAGGAAGAGATTCATCTTTTAAACGCCTTTTCTGTGTTGTTGAAGCCACTATAAATAATCACAAATAAAATGATAGATCATTGGACAAGAATATCAAACTTACCACCGGAAAAATCATCTTTCACAAAGTGCTTGCTGCAAACAAACATAAACTTTGAGATTGGTTTTCCTATCTTTAAGATCATCTTCCATTTCTAAGCTGCCTTATGATTTGAAGGAAATTTATGCGAAGATATAATCGGATTGCCATAATACATAGAGCATTGTGGAACAGCGCAATTTTTCGCGATTTTATCTCCTTATCACCTTTTTCAATCCTTTGCATTTTCGGATTTTGTGGTTTATTAACACCAATTCTTTACAAAATATCATTTAAATATAAAAATGCTTAAATTGCTTGAAATAATATATAAACTTTACTTTTTACCCATATAAACAAATGGAGGTTAGTTTGTTGTTCACACCTCGAGAAGTTCATACGATCAATAATAGATGTCGCCCACTCCGTGATTCTTCCCTATGGTTCCAAATAATAAGTAAAAAGTGTATGGTAGCACTGTATTATACATTTGATGCTTACGACGTACTGTCAAACATTTTAATTATTATTCAAATTTCAATTATAAATTATTGATGACGAGGATAAGTTAACAAGTTATTGTATTTAGTAAAAATCCCAGTATGTCAGAAATGCAAGTTAACTTTAATCAGGGTTGCATACCTAAAGTGTAGATGACGTTTAAATGGTGGGAAGCATATCTTTTGTTTTAACAACATTTAAAAAACAACAATGTACTTTATTAATTAATCAAAATTGATCACCTTAATGTCAAATACGAACTGTAAGCAGTTATTACAAAAAACTGTCGATAGATGGCACGGACGTCATTAAAGCATTTATTTTGAAATTGTTAAGAAGAAATGTTATTATTATTTGCCAATCAAGACACATTTGAGGTGAGGTGTTTTTCAGTATAAATTTAATGTCTGCGAGCTTTGTTACTGTTTCCTAATGTGAATTCCGTAGTGAATGGTCGAGAGTAATAAATCTTACTATATGGGATTAAGAAAGTCTAATTTTAATAAAATAATTAGAGAGCTAACTGTAAATACTGTTGCATACGTATGTACATATGGTTATCAAAGGGAAGAGTAATAATAAAATGCAGAGACCACAACAAAGTATTCCTGTTTCTGAATAATAAAAAACAAGTGTTAAAGTAATACATACATACTTGTATACATATAGTCACGCCTTTTTTCCTTAGGGGTAGGCAGAGACCACTTCCTTCCACTTCCACTACGGTTCTTACACATATCTTTTGCTTCCTCTACTTTCATCAGGGCTCTCATGCATGCTCTTGACCTGGCCTTTCTTCAAAACAATGTTGATCTTATCTACCAACTTGTCCATTCACACTCGCCTTATAAATTTGTTTCGTCAATCTTCCTTTATCCATCCTTTCTATGTGTCCAAACCATCTAAGTATTTCTTTATCTATCTTTGTAACCACATCTTTTACACCACAGCGTTCTCTTATCTCACTATTCTTTACTTTATCCAACCGAGTCACTCCGGCTATACTTCTTAAACTACTCATCTCCGCAGCTTTAATCCTATTTTCATGCTTCTTCTGCCAAAACCAAACATTCACTACCATACATAAGTGTAGGAACCAACACACCTCTTTGCACAGCCAGATGTGCCCTTTTGACACTTTCTTGCTGTTCATAAAGCTATGCAGTGCCCCATTCATCTGTTTTCCTGCCAACACCCTTCGATCAATGTCACTGTCATACTTATCATCTCTTGTAAACTTTGAACCCAAGTACACAAATTCATTTACTTATTCCACTCTTTCTCCCTCAATCGAAACTTCACAGTTAGTCATGATTTCTTCTTTTTCAAAAACCATTACTTTAGTTTTGTTTACATTTATATGTACATCTCAAAATTCTAACACTTTCATAACTCGAAACCAAAAATAAAAATGCTCGCATTTTTGATGTGTAACATCTTTCCTCTCGCTGCTCGCAATTTTTGGGGATCCTTTCGTGAAATGTGTAACAGTAACAGTAACATTTGATTTGACTAACGAGCGCGTGGTTGGAGTTGGCCATCATTTGGCAATTTTGAGGTTGATTTCTGTCACTATCAGTGTCGATTAAATAAAATACAATTTTCATTAAAAATAATTATTGTTTGTTATGGAAAATCCTTTCAAATAATACCTGACCCATTATTTTCAGAGAATATAATTTTAAAATTGCTTATTTCTAAGGTGAGATGTCAAATGTTACACATCATATGCGACTCGTCTTTTTTTACTTTCAAGTGTTCACACTGTATAAAATCGTTAAGAGTATGACAGATAATGGCAGTAAATATTGACTATCCAATTAAAAATAATAAGTCCAAATGAGTTTTTACGGCTCTTTGTAGTTGAATAATGAGAATATTAAACTCTTTATTATTGTTCGAATCATATTATGTCATACGTGATTATTTGCCGGTGGATAAAGTTGATAATTTTTAATGACAGATACACGCAGTACTTAAAAGTTAACAAATTACAATTAGTACAAGTAAACGTGTTTTTTTAGTTGGTTTCTCAATCTTAATGTATTTTTTACAATTTTATTGACCTTTAATTGTCACTGCGTGTGTCAGCCGATAAATATGTTTTATGGTATCTCTCGACAAAAAATGCATTCAATATGTGCCAGCGGTTTCGACTTACCATTCTTAAACTGGAGAACTTCGTATTCACTTCGTAGCGAAATGAAAAGGAGACGCAATAAAGGAACGGGATGCCATAATGAAAACACTCGCAGCCGGGAGTTGGAATTTCACGAGAACATCGTCGTCGTGACTGTATATCGATTGACGTGAAGGGAGGCGTGTCTTGGTGTTTTTTATTTGGCGCATCCGTGCTTTTAGGTTTGAGCCACAATTTAAATAAACAAATATTATGGTGAAAATGACGGATTCTTTAAATTTTGTGAAAGGATCTTGTTGATCGAAGGAGATTTATGTAGAATTACACAAATCATTCTGTCGTTTTTTCATCATAGCAAGTTGATGTGTAATTTCTGCATAAATTTAAACGTAGATATTTATATGCAGCAAATGTTAAAATCTCGGAGAACATATACTATTCATTAAAAATTAATTAGTGTTAAAACTCGTTGATCCGAGCAATGTAAGTTGCCTACTCCCTAAAAAAGACAGATGGTAAAGTAGGAATCTCACTAAGACAAATAAACGACGTTAGACTGGCGGCGAAGACAAGACTTCGCAATGAGTGGTAGTACAACTTGGGTTTGTCTTTATTTCAATAGTTCATTGTAATGACGTTCTTTTAGAACGTAGTCGAACTGTTTTAGTCTATCAAAGATTTCTTAAATATGATAATTTACCAAGGCGATAAAAACGACTAATTTTAAACAAATCAATAAAGGTTAGTGTTAAAAATTGGAAATTTTATTCAAAAATACGAAGAAATAATCGTGCAGCTTAGTTCTCCAGGTAAAACTCACTCTTCTTTCTACTTCATGAAGGTATCCATAAAATCGTAAAGCTTGCTAGATTTAAAAAAATGAAAAATTAATAATAGTTTAAAAAACTAAGATTTTATGGGAAAAGAGAACTAAAAAATGAGTGTGCTTTAGACCACACGACTGAAGTAAAACTTCTTTAACTCCATCTATATGTATGTATATACAGGGTGAGGAAAAAGTATGGAAACTCCGGAAATTCGGAAAACCGCACGAGGTTAGTCGTGAAACAAAGGTCTTACCCTCGGTAACTTTGAACGAAGAATCTAACGGTGACCTCTGATTTGACCTTAAACCTCATTTTCAATTTCAGTCATATTTCGGTCAATTTTCGTCATACTTTAGATATTAGTCAGACACAAATCCTCATTGGATGAGAGAAAGTCACACTCAATATCCTCAAAAATTAAACGAGTGGGCAGGAATAGTAGGCGATACAAAAATAGGCCTTTTTTTTATCGAAAGAAATTTGAACACTTTAAGTTATGAACAACTTTTGCGAAATCAGATTGTTATAGATATCCATGCCTTAAGAGGTGATGATTTTCAAAATACATGGTTTCAAGGAGGATTATATCCTTTTAAGAATTCTTCGTTCTGCGATTTTTAGTCGGTTCTCATTTTGTTTTGTCATCGTCCACGTTTCACATGCATATGTCATTATAGGTCTTGTTGCTTTCGAACGGCGGGTTACATTTTTCGATTTCATTATTTTTTGTAGCGCAAAACGGCAGCGATCGGCCAAACGCGGCTAAAGAAGTTTTCACTTTAAAATTCTTCACTGTTAGTTTGTTTGGTAAAATAAACATCAAAAGTATCAAATAAGTATGTACACCTTTTAGAGCGAAAAAAGACAACGTTTCTTGTTTACAAACTTTATTCAAGAAAATTTAACAAATTGACAAAATTGCCAGAATCTTAACTAATTCCTGTTTCAAAATTGTAGCCATCAAAATACATACAACGTATTTGAATGAAAAATGTGACGCCATTTTTATGCGATGGCTAAATATATCCATGAATGGTACGGTTCATTTGTAATCGGTGATGTTATTAGAGGCCAACATTTTCAAAACAGCGGTAGGTACGTTTGTGGAAACCGATCCATAATTCGGGATAAAATCGAATTCTTAAAATTAGATTTAACACATTTTTAATACTTTGGTTTCGATTTTATCAGAATTACGTTCTCGTTTTGAAGCTAAAATATTCTATCGATACATTTTAAACTTGTTCACTACTCTACTGTTAAAAAATAATAATTTATTGGAAATGTCAACTGGTATCAAAGAAACCATACTACGAATTACCTATTTTAATGATTTTCATGCATTATGAACAAACATTCTTGGAAAATGTACAATAAATACTAATAGCGATTTAAATACATGTTTTATATACACACTTTCGCACTCTTTCGCCCAATTTGTTATTTTAAAATTAAGATGACAAAATAAATAACACAGATTAACTAAAAATTATGAGAAATTTATTTCACGGTGACCAATATCGACCTCTACGCGGTCAGTCTGATTTCAGTCTTAAAACACCCACACTCACGTTCGGTAATCGCGTCTTATTTCATTACTTTAAATCGGGCATCTCCCCTAAGTGGTGGGTTAACTCCATAGCCTCTCAAAACTGTCTTCTTTTCGGTAAAATTCGGGAATGTAGTAGCCAAAGGAATGTTCATAAAACTTTAACAGGTCATTGAAACGATCAAACACTTAAAAATGCCTCGTACTTTTTTGCAGCACTACTTACACATTGTAATCCACCTGTTTCACACATTTTAGACATAAACTATCAACTTGTTTGACAAATGACGGCCTTTCAAACTCGAAGTTAAAATTGCGACGTGAGCCAATTCAAACCAGAAATAATGATATACATATTAGATAAAATATTTTAATGGCTCACTTAATGAAAAAGAAGTTATATCTTATACATCACTTTATAAATTTACATGGGGCTGTTTTTGAGGTTAAACAAGAGCGTATTCCTTTCCCCCTTCTGTTTAATATATACTCCGAACAAATCTTCGAAGAAGCACTGGAGGAGATCGAAGCAGGAATACTCGTTAATGGGGAGAGAGTGAATAACATTAGATATGCCGACGACAATGTAGTTCTCGCAGATAATCTAGAAGACCTTCAATATCTCATGACGCGATTAAATGAAACTGGCCACCAACATGGGCTTGATCTTAACATCAATAAAACTAAATATATGGTCATTAGCAAATCCCTCATCAATACCGCAGAATTCTGAAGATTCCATGGACAGACCATGCGACCAACCAATCAGTGCTAACAAAAATGAACAACAAGTTAGAAGTCATGGATATGGTAAAGACCAGAAAACTAGAATATCTTGGTCACATTATGCGCAACGAACGTCGATATGGAATTCTACAACGGATTCTCCAAGGCAAGATGTTGGGAAAGAGAGGACCGGGAAGAAGACGTATCTCTCGTGGCCGAAGAACCTGAGAACGTGGTTCTCTACTACCACGACCGGGCTATTCCGTGCCGCAGCAAACAAGATAATGATAGCCAGAATGATTGCCGACATTCGGACCGAATAGGCACTTTGAGAAAAAGTTTTTGAGGATAATGAGCAAGTGAGTAGAGAACAAGTGCGCGTACAAAAGTTAGGTTATTTGTTCACCAGGTAGTGTTGATGTTAGTTTGGGCCGTTAGGTTAGGTTAGGCTAATTTTTTTATGTTCATCATCGATTAACAGTCGAATCCATCATTTCTTAAGTGGTAAAGAAAGATATACACGCACTCTGGCTACGTGGCAATTCCAACTTCGTGTTTGAAAGGCTGTCGTCATTTGTCAAACAAGTTGATAGTTTATGTCTATCAACTAATGATTGATTTCTTCCGAATTATTGACGTTTATTCCGTTAAATATTAGCAAAAAAATGTGCGAAACAGGTGAATTATAATGTGTAAATTGTGCTGCAAAAAAGTACGAGGCATTTTAAATGTTTGATCGATGTAAAAACTTATACAAAATATTCTTAAAGTGGCCACCATATTGAATTCTTTAATTTTACCACACATTTTTGTTAAAAAAAGTATCTTCCAAACGTTTCCGCGCTAAAATTTCTATCAGTATAGTAACTTTATCGTGTTTTTAATGACCAGTTAAAATTTTATGAACATTCCTTTGGTTACTACATTCCCGGATTTTTCCTTTTTTTTTTGAAACAGTGTCTTCGCCGTCTTTACAGTTACGTATATGCTCGCAAAGTCACCGTTTCCGAATTAATTCGATTCATTTTGTATGGAATGTTATCAAATTTTACCAAACGATAAACAAAAAGTGTTCTCGACACACTAAAAACATTCGTACTATATAATAATTGGCGATTATTTGTTATCTTAATTGGAAAAAAATCAGGTCTTAAACATTTCACAATTAAAATGAATCTCTTCGTAATATTGGTCCCATAGGAACTAAATTCTCACATTTTTCGGTAATTTAAAACTAATTTTGGTCTAGATTTCTTATCGACTCCTCCACAAATTAAAAAAAAAAAAAAACGTTCTTGATGTTTTATCTCATTTTTTTCTTCGCGCATATGATAGCTTTGGTATTATGAAAGTAACTACGTTAAAATCCTTTTTTTTTTTTAAATGAGAATTTTAATATTCGAAATTAATTATGACACATTTCAAATAGTTTCCTTTCTACTTACAAATTCAGTTTTACGTTAACATCACAATTTAATTGCATTTCTAAATCAACGACGCTATTTAAAATATTACCGCAATAACATTTGCAAAGTGACAACTGACGCTACCAACGACAGAACCGATTGGACGGCTGTTGACGAACTTGAAAATTCGTCCATTTTCGTCAGACCGCACTGTCTCTTTCCATACTCTGTGCAATGGACCTGCAACAAAACAAAATTTCATTAAAAACGAACTGATTCATTATGTCATTGTGTTTTATGTTTTAAGGAGATATTGCAATTAAAATACGATACTTACATTGAGCATGGACGAAGACATTCTATTTAAAAAGTCTCGACTGAAATCGGCGGTGTTATCCCCACACTTATTTCTAACAGCTGTAGTTGAACATTCCATGTACTGCTGGAATGCGCTGAAAAGAAATTTATAGCTTATTAACCCATTGCCTAATTTACTGCTTCTAAACCAAACGAAAACAATAATTCATCTTTGAATTACCGTTAAAAAATTGGTTTGAATAAAATTAATTGTTACAGAAGGTAGAATATTGACATAACATAGTGTCAATGTCAAAACGCAGAACACAATAAATACAGTGGTACCACACGCTTTTCGCTTATGAAACCATAGATATAACTGATCCATAGATATAACTATATATAGTATTAGGGATTTCCTGACAGAGGTATGAACTATTAAAATTATCTAAGCTTTAAAAGACTCTCAATATGTTTTATTTCAAATGGTTTTTATGATAGGTTTAAAAAGAAAACAAACACTTACAATAGTAATTTATCTTTGCTTTGAAGGTTAAGTAAACGTTGAAAATTGATATGCCGGAGTTTTAATATATAAAATGACGTTTTACAGAAGATATAATATTGACAGTACATCAAAATGTAGAATGCATAAATACAGTGCTACCACACGCTTTACACTTATGGAACCATAGATATAACTATGAATCATAGATATAACTATGAACCATAGATATGCAAAGAACCATCGATATAACTGTGAACCATGGGTGTTACTATGAACCATAGATATGACTTTGAACCATAGATATAACTATGAACCATAGATATAACTATGAACCATAGATATAGCTATGAACCATAAATATGACTATGAGCCATATAATTATATGACTATGAACCATATAATTATATAACTAGGAACCATACATATGACTTTGAACCAGAGATATAATAATTTTATGGATTCGTGACAGGTAAGAATTTTTAAAAATGAAAATTTGAGGTTCATAAGATTTTTTTAGCAGTTATAAAAACAAGTGTCCGAGATTGAGGACGAATGGTCATCGAGAACTTACCAACAAACGTTTTTGATGCCTTCGTCTGCGATGTCCCTCTTCTTCTTCAGCTCGCTGGTTACGTCGACCATGGAAGAATCGACTTGCATGGTGTTGGATTTTAACTGGTCCATCGCCGCCGTATATGTTAAGAAACATTGCTCGTTTTCTGCCGATATTTCTGTCATACAAGGAGCGTGCTTAAGGTATTCTGAAACAAAATTGAATGACTTCAATCAATTTTAATCTAAGAAATAATTTTCTGTACTGTATTTATTTGGAAACCGATGAAACGGTGGCAGGACCGCCCGGAGTAAATTGATAACCGCTATTGGAAGGGAACATCAATTTAATAAATAGGCCCATTTACCAACTCTCTCGCTAACTAACTGATAAACGGGACAAATAAAAAAGTTTATTTACTATAATATACCAACATTTTGAGTAAAATAAATTTTTACTACAATCATACATGGAATGTAAATAAATAATTTCTAAGCGAGCAATTTAAGATTATTTTTCATTGCTTACCATCTTGATAGTGTCCACTTTTGCATAATTCCCTCACCATCAAACCGGTTCCGCGGAACAATTTTCTGAAATGTAGCTGGTCCTCTTTGTTCATGCAGTGTCTTGTGAATCCATGAATGCATTTGATAGCTTCTTTTAAATTCCTGTAATAAAATAAACAAATGAATGAATAATTCCCGTCATTTTGCTGTGCACGTTTAGCCAAATACGTCGAAATCGCACGGGGGCGAGTCAGGTTTGTACGGGGTACCTTATACCAGACTTTATTTCGCAGCATATGTCGACTAGATGAAGTCCAAATCGCTGATATTTTTGACTCATTATTGGTCTATATTTTTTTACGAATGAAAACACAAGTAATATTGCTTCTGAATTTCTTTCGTTAGGTTAATTAGTAGACTGGCGATTTGCATGTAATGGTCAATATATTGACCCAGACAACAAAGAGGTCAACGATTAATTGCCAACTTAAAATTCGTGGGACTGAAAATCAAAATTGCAAAGTTTTCACATACGTATTTGACCTTATTGACTTTTTTTTTATTACCTATTCATTCAAAGCATTTTATCTATTTTCGGTTCATCGGTAACTAACCGAAGACGAACGTACTTGTGCATTTAAATTGCTTTCCAACCATATTACGTCCTACATTTTTGTACAACCTCGTATACAAGGCGTTAACTATTGACTAAAGACGTCAATACGTTATACCAACGAATATAGACTCATTGAACGCTTTAAAATGTGGAAAAAAAACTCCGATTTATCAAGAGCTTAAACTTCAGTAAAATGTTTTCATTACGAGGTATAGTCGAAAAATTCTTGGCTATATACAGTGCTACCATAAGCTTTTCACTTATGGAAGCATAGATATAACAATCAACCATACATATGACTTTGAACCATAGATATAACTATGAACCATAGATATGACTATGAACCATAGATATGACTATGAACCATAGATATGACTTTGAACCATAGATATAACTATGAACCATAGATATGACTTTGAACCATAGATATGACTATGAACCATAGATATGACTTTGAACCATAGATATAACTATGAACCATAGATATGTTGTGAACCATAGATATAACTGTGAACCATAGATATGACTATGAACCATAGATATGACTTTGAACCATAGATATAACTATGAACCATAGATATGTTGTGAACCATAGATATAACTGTGAACCATGGATATACGTTATTTTCCTTATATCTTCGAAAATATACTTACGGGCATACTTTATCCAAATCATGTTTGTTGTTGAAAAAAGTCAATCCAGAATCGGTTAATACTGAAAGCGGTTTTGCGCACTCGATGAAATTCTGAAAACTGCAACGGTCTTCTCCCTTTACTAACGTTGTGAAAACTGAAATAAAAAAAAATGGAATACATTTTGATTGAAAACCATTCAACGTCACATCGTATCACGGAAACACTAAATGAAGCGTCAGGTTAATTTCCATTGATTATTAATTTAATCATGTTTCTTGTAGTAATTAAAGGTAATTGGATATCGTTGTATCAAATCAAAATACCGCTGGAACGTGTAAAAAGTGTTGCCTACCCTATAAAATCAAGTCTGAAGTAATACGGAGAATTTGAGCGTGATTGACTATCATTTTATGTGACACTCGAAAGTTTACGATTATATTCTCGTAGTAAGTTAACTTTCTGGAAAACATAAATACTTATTAAGGGTCGACTATAATTAGTGCAAAGTTTTGTAAAACTTGTTGAAAATTTATAAGTAAAATACGACCCTTCGGGGAGCTTTTCTGGTTTCTTGTCCGAGATGGAAGCGAGCAACCATCTTAAAGCGGGTAATGCCGTCTCCCCCGAGTCTCGAGAAAATTAATGCCGGCTAGAATTATTACTGTTAGTATTATTAGTCTTTGTTGAACAGCTAAAATATGCAGGGGCGTCCAAAACGTAATTAGACTAATTTACATATTTTTGTATCGCAACAAATATTTCATTAAAGTAATTAATGCGTGGTTTATTTTGTTCGTGATTTATAATAAAGAGAAGCAAACATTGAAATCGGAAGTAGGGCGAGTTGAAACTAGGATTTTCCACCCATAAACAATACCCTGTGAGTATTTTATTTTTTCCTCATAATATGACCTAACCTACCCCTACGTTTAAAAAAGTATTTTATTAAGACACTTTGTTTTTATCATTTTAAACCTAATATAATCCAATACATATTTTTATTCATATTATAGTGTAGGAAGAGTGGGGAAACTCTGGATTAAGTTCTTTAGGAAAATATAGTGATCCTGGTGCGACCCGAGAGGTCCACACACGACTAACTTCCCAGTGGAAAGAATGAAAAAATACCGTATGTTTTGTTGTTATAATTATTATTATTAAAATTATTATAAAAAACGATTTTAAATTGTTTATAACAAATTATAATTGTCATTAACAATATTCTGTTTATGTAAACCGTATTCTATCAAACTTTTTCGTTTAATTTTATAAGCGGGAGCTATTTTCAAAAGATCTTAAAATACTGTATTAAAAATTACCATTTTTTTCAGTTTTTTGATTCTCCATAAAACAGCTTAACCAATTTTGCTGAAAATCTGATCAGTTCTAAGTTGCGTAATTACGCGTCGAATGCAATTGGTCCCACGTCGATATCATTTATTGTTCTCGAGATAATCGAGACGAAAAATAATTCCGAAGGTTTACCATTTTTTCAGTTTTTTTATTTTCCATAAAAAACAGCTTAACCAATTTTGCTGAAAATCTAATCAGTTCTAAGTTGCGTAATTACGCGTCGAATGCAATTGGTCCCACGTCGATATCATTTATTGTTCTCGAGATAATCGAGACGAAAAATAATTCCGAAGGTTTACCATTTTTTCAGTTTTTTTATTTTCCATAAAAAACAGCTAGACCGATTTTGCTGAAAATTTAATCAGTTCTAAGTTGCGTAATTACGCGTCGAATGTAATTGGTCCCACGTCGATATCATTTTTTGTTTTCGAGATAATCGAGACGAAAAATAATTCCGAAGGTTTACCATTTTTTCAGTTTTTTGATTCTCCATAAAAAACAGCTTAACCAATTTTGCTGAAAATCTAATCAGTTTTAAGTTGCGTAATTACGCGTCGAATGCAATTGGTCTCACGTCGATATCATTTTTTGTTCTCGAGATAATCGAGACGAAAAATAATTCCGAAGGTTTACCATTTTTTCAGTTTTTTGATTTTCCATAAAAAACAGCTAGACCGATTTTGCTGAAAATCTAATCAGTTCTAAGTTGCGTAATTACGCGTCGAATGTAATTGGTCCCACGTCGATATCATTTTTTGTTCTCGAGATAATCGAGACGAAAAATAATTCCGAACGCACATACGAACATACGTACATACACACACAGACGTCCACTTAAAAACTAATGTATTCGACTCTGTGGACCTTGAAAATGTGGAGATATGTCAAAATTCGAGATTCGCAAAATCGGACCCATTACTATAACTTCAACTGGGAAGTTAAAAAAACCGCAATTAATTTTGTCTCCAGCAGGATTCGAACCCTGGTCTCACTGTCGAAAAGCAGATCCCGTAACCACTGAGCTATCGATACATTTATTTAGTTATCAAAAAAGTGCCTAAACTTTGAAATGGGGGTGGGGGGTGACTTTTGAGAGCAAACCTCTTAGACAGTCCCCTTCATAATGCCATAGTGGGGCGTCATAATTGTGGTGGGCAAATAAGGAAGCTTTACCGCTAACTGTATGCTTGCATGATTATTTTTAGGTTTGTCGTTTCCAAATTTCGTAGAAGAAAGAAAAGATATACGAGGGGTGATCCAAAATTTATAGTTGTTACCCCGTATATTATCGATAAAGTAGTACATTACCGATGGAAACCCTTTAAGTTGCCGTCAGTCCTAATTTTTTAATACAAGCCGAACATATTTATCGATTCACTTGTCAGGTTTCGGTCAAAACGTATAAATCAAACCGGGAATCCGGCGTCCCGTCTTTTATCGAATCATTATAATTATTTTATCAGATATTTAACACTATACCGGATAAAAAATTCCATTACGGTAAACAAGTAAGGTCAACCTAGCAAACAGAATTTTATTAGATATGTATTAGGATCAGGGACGTACTAGAAGAAAAAACGGGTACAGAATACAAAACTCCTGGTCGTTATAACATCAAAAAGTGTCCTTAAATATATTTTTCAAATATATATATTGTCAAAGAGTGTTTCGAAAATTTAAAAGTTTATTTTTATGTACCGAAAAAAAGTAACCTTGAACTCTCGAGTATTTGCCGGTGGCTAACTATAAAAAAACAAATGAAAGAATTTTAATTGGTATGTATACAAAAAGAGAAAGTATGAAAATAGAATAATATAGCACATATTTGCATTTGTTTCATTTAACGGTTGCGTATCTGTCAAAAGTATCGTTACACGTTGACGTTTATCATAGTGGCGTCAAAAATTAATTCGTTTAAAATATAACATTTTATGATTAGCGTCAAAAATTTATTGACTCATTTTTTTTAAAAGTGGTTGCATTTGTTTTTGACAACATCCGGGTTGAATATTTAGGAAAATTGCGTCTTTTTATCCAAAAAAATGATTGTCAGTTTTGATATTCTAAAAATATATTTCATAATTATATCTGTTTATTTGTAAAAGCAGCTACGTAACAAAAAAGCCTGTAAAATCGATGAAAAAATAAAATTAGTCTGTAAAAAATAGTTGGCGTCGATTGCAATAATTGTTGTTGTGCATTCTCCTTCCCTCTCCTATACATCGAATGATACATCAGGTGATATTTGGCTGCATAAAAATGGGCGTACCGTAAAAAAAATATGTATGACTCGATTTAAAAATGATGACCTAACTCGAAATAATTTGATTCTTATTTTTCAGCGTCATCGGTCCATTCATTACGATATCCCACTCTTTACATCGGACGTTAATCAGGTGATGTCGTCTGATTGTCGATGTAAATAACAAGCTAATTAAATTTGATAAAAAATTTCTAAGTACTGATTTCCATATCTAATAACAATAATATCTCGATTCGGCATCCGCCTCGCGATATATATATATATATTTTTATCTAAAATTACTAGAATTACGTGTCTGTTAATCGGTGACGTAGCTCGACTGACGAGCCCTCGCCTGATGTGTTCTGATTGGTCGAATCGTATGGTACGATTCTTGACTGAGTAGAAGGGGAGATACCTAAATTCATACGGTTACTTTATTAAATGCGACGTTGCCCGATTTACTATGCTATTTTTAGATAAAGTTGATGGGAATATAACAATTATGTCTCACGAGATACATCGTATATTAGGTAATTAAAACTAATTTTGCCATTTTTATTGATTTAATTGATCTCGATCAGTTAAGTGTTTACATACACACAAATTTTCATATCAGATGCAATTAAGGATAAAACTAGGTATTTTTTACCTGTGAGTATTACTTTTCCAATTTTATCAATATGGATAATTGCATAAAGGTCTGATGCAAGTGTGTGGTCAGCTACAGCTGAGTTAATTGTTTTTTTTTTAAAGGTTATTAACAAACAAATTTTTGTTTTTTGTTAAAAAAAAAAACAGAAAAGCAAAATCTTTACAAACATGCACTTTTACATGTTTGTTTACTGCTTTAAAAATAATTTTTATTTTTATCAGTTAAAAATATTCCAGAAAGGACAAGTATGAAACAATGACGGGTACACTTAGGAACAAGTTTGGACGTTTTCCTAGAAATGCTAGTTTTTAATGTATAAATGAAACAGGTGTAGATTCGCATTCCTTTTCCACTTCGTTTAGTATGGACAGACGATTGTAAAACTAGTACCCTATTTTGGTGGAGGTTAAAAACAGTTGCGTGCGCCACTGATCATGGTGGAATCCAAGCAGAGGCGGGGACTAACAAACCATACCTAAAACTTCTTCTATAAAAGGTTTTTGGGGTATCGAAGTAATTTTTCAAATGATTTTCCCAACCTAGTGTGTGTTGGAAAGGTTCCAAATACTCATTAATGCATTACTTTCTTTTTTAATGTGCGACATCGATCCTCTTTGGTTTCCAGGTGTGGTATGAATGGTTTGGTATATTGTTAGTTACGAAAAAAAAGGGAAAATGTTTTAATTAGAATTCCTTGTTAATTTATATATTTTTTTTCGTCTAAATATGCGCTGTTATTCCACCAATAGCAATACCTCTTTATAAATTTATTACCCGCTCATCAATAATCGCAACATCCCCGTGGACATTTTACACGTTTATCGTGTCTTCTGGTTAATTTTTTAAAAATAAACTTTCTGCGATAGGCAACCAGAAATACATCTCTAAAAAGGCTGTTCTGTGCCCATATTATGGTTCTGTGTTTTCAGTGACACATTTTAAACAAAAATAAAGCTGTGAAAATTCGCTATTCCTTTTTTTAAAAAGGTCAGGGGCGTAGCAAGGGGATGAAATAAAGTTATAATTCGATCAAACAATATTTATCGAGTGAGAAACTCACCAGGTCACAATAGTAACGTAAATAATGTTATTCACAAAGTTTTTGCTTCCATGTTAGTAACTATGTCGATCCCTCGTACAATTGGTTTGTAAATGCTTAAATTATTATGTTTACCTTGAAGATAAATCATTGCCCACCTTTTGTCGTAACGGAATACGACATAGTGGTGTGATACACTTTTAGCAAAAAAGTCGTATGTTTGATAGTAAGATTCAATCAGATGCAATTTTAAAAAAGCGAAATCACAGATTGTTTGACGTTTAATTATTAATAAGTAGAAAATAAAAAGAATGATACATAGTTTTAAATTTTATTAGACTGATTGATTTTTCAATTTTCGTCTATTTATTATTATAAAATGGCTTAATGCAGATTTTTTGAGGTCATCTGTCAATCGATGTTTTAAATAGGTGATAATTTCGATTTTCATTTTTTAATATTAATGGATCCGGCCGCATGATTGGACTCGGGTAAAAATTAAAAGTTGCACATACATTTTTATAAAGTTTGTATAAAATAACTTAATCACTAAACTTTTTACTTTAAATCTTAAAGTTTGTTTACTGTAAGGTGCCGACAATCTATCAAACTAATACCACTTTAAAAAACGTCAAGGTTTTAAAGCTATCTAGATTAAAATTTAATTTTAAATAAAAAAAAAAACGATATTCTAACTTAAAAATATTTTTTTTTATTTAAATTAAAATTTTCTTAATGTACCGCCTAATTGATTGGGGTAGGTTGAAATTGTGCTAAATAAAAAAAATTTACCTGTTATAACTAGCGCAGAGAAAACTGCAAAGCTGCATTTAATATCATTAACAATGGTGTACATTTTTTCTAAGTTATCACTAAACGTCACTAATAAACTTTTGAAATGTGTTAAAAAAAATATTTTGTTTTAGAAAGGAACTTAAGTTACGAGAGTCACGTGGCAGTTGTTTATATTAGAGAACGACTTTACTCCACAACTGCTCAGTGAACGACTAAATAATCCCGCGTTTGATTCAACTATTTTAAGCCAGCGTATGTCGCGAAAAGATTGCCACGTTGCCAGATCGTTTTTAGGGCGGACTAAATAGGACTTTTTTATTTTTTTAGACTTAATTGATTTGTTTACTACAGAAAATATTCCAAGGAATTATCTTGAAACGTAGTTTTTGAACGCACTTGATGTTTGTGTTCTTGACGTATTATCTAGTTGATTTATTGCTAACAACAGCTAGCAAAGAGGTGTGTCACATTTTAAAGCAATCAAATCGTCGGGTATTAAAATAGAATATAATATGTGTGTTTGTTAACACAAAATTAAATCATATATTTTTGTTTGAGTGAAATAATAAAAACTACGAATAAACATTTATTTATAAAAACCAAATTAAACGTTGACATGGTGTTTTTTATTATTAGGTATACCAAAAGCATTTAAATAAGAATGCTGACAAAAATAATATAAATATTGAAAAGCGAAATACAAATTAATTTTGTGTTCGTTAAAAACTTTAAATCGTCACGCCACTGCTTTAAAAAATTAAAGGCAGTACTTCAGAGGTATTTAATCTGTGGCAGTACCATATGTAGCGATCTTGTACATTTTCATAATTTTTAACTGTCATCGAGTAAATTCTTTCGATTGTTACTGTGATACATCATTTACAAAGCCTACTTATTAAAAACATAATATAACGTTTGTAGTGTTTATTTGATTAGTGTAAAATGATGTTTTTATTAAATTACCGGTGGGATTGTAATCCAAATATACGAATATACAAATATACGAATACACAAAAATAAAGCGTATTTGAACGGCTAGGTATTATTTGGAAAATGTTCCACTTTGTTTATTTTGCAATATACCTACATTAATATACTACTAATTGCATGATTCGTCTATTTGTTTAACCAATTCCTACATGGAGTATCTGTGAATCAGATTATTGTTGTTCTTCTTTTAATTAAACTAGTTATCGATTTTTTTACACATACATTACTTCGAAAACTTGGACATCTTCACAATATTATTGCTTCTAGAACATTCTAAGTTCGTGCTTATTAAAAACGAAGATTACAATTAATTAATAACAAATAAAATGTATGTCGTATATTTAAATTAAATCA
Organism: Agelastica alni; assembly: GCA_950111635.1. Lineage (NCBI taxonomy): Eukaryota > Metazoa > Arthropoda > Insecta > Coleoptera > Chrysomelidae > Agelastica > Agelastica alni. Next base: position 4,975,976 of record OX467719.1, on the reverse strand, counting down.
CCTGATTCTGATATCACGCCGAAGAATGGTTTTGAATACCGAAACAATGCTTTTAAGCATTAATATCACGCCATCATTATGCGCCAATTGTTCTTACGTACGACTTGAAATTAATTTATGGGATGGTCTATAGATGGCACCAATGGCTAGATTAGCGTCGAGCTAAAACGACTAATCAGTTAAAAAATGGCTTTACGGTCACAGCGTTTTTAATGGCAATGCTTTCATGCTGCTTACGGTAACTTGGACACTTCATTTTCCATCAAGATGCAAGTTTATATATATCTAATAGAAATGCGACACTCAGTTATTTCGTCAAAATCAACTAGTGCCTTGGATATCTGACAGATTTAAACAGTGGCGTAGCGTGGCCATTGTCGCCCGGGGCGGAATCATAATTTGACGTCATAAAAATAATGATGTTGGTGTTGGCGAGAAAAAAAGTAATCATATGAAAAAACTGAGCGAAAAATATTGGATCTAAAATGTATCAACTTGTGACTGGTCATACGGTACCATTCAAATAAACGAAAAATTCCACCTCTAAATGGTTTCTTTCCTTAGTTAAAGCTTGATTGATATTTCCGTGGTCTATTTACGATAGTTTCCATATTTCCTAAATTCTGATCAACATGGGCGTCCGCAGATATTTTTCATAAGGGAGCATGATACTAGAAAAAACAATAAAAAGTATTTAACTGTACATTTAAGAAGTACGAAAGTAAATTCCCCTAATATTTTTAAACAAATTTCGTAGGTAAAGAATTTTAATTTATAAAGGTCTTCTCGTTTGGAAATTGGGAGTCAATATTTTTATTTGTGAGCACGGGTAATTTTGCAACCAAATCTGTTCTTAATGACTTTATTGCAATAAGAGAGGTAAGTAATCTAAACAAATTTCACCAATTAACTAAGCTATAAAGCTCTAATTTGGCTTGTTAATTTATTTTTATGTTTTTATGTTTACTATCCCAAACCAATACCACAACAATTATATTTCTATTGAGGTATTTATTAGTAATCCTGGGTTATCATTGTAGTTGCTACCTATACATTAAAATCGTATAGTACCGATTGTGATTTCAAGTAGTGTATGTTTACCTAATAGACCGCGAAAATGCCACTACGTGTTTTAGATGTAGATGCAATAATATTGAATGTACACACTTATTTTACTGCGGAAAAGAACAACGAAAGTCCGTTGCTACCAGTTTTATCTATACGAAAGCTTGTGTATGATGCGATGGGTATTGGTGAAAAATAATTAACCTTAGTTTTAAAAAGTGTGAAAGATGGAAATAGTGAACAAAAAGTTTGAAAAATATAAACCCCGCCGACATTCAAAGACTGTTGACTTTCCCGAAGCTTACAAATTTGAAATCCGCGACATTGTGTACAAAATTCGTGAAAAAAAAAGAACGTATCCCTTTGGATTCAATCTAAGAAAAAGTGAAATAAAAAGCAAATATTTTTAAGATATGTAATCGTGTAAAAGGAGGTTACAGGTGTGGTTTACTTTTAGTAGTTGTATGGGTGCGTGGGTGTGCGGGTGTTTTTGTAATTGTTATTATTTCTATTTTAAATGGGTAGACCGAAATTAAGAAGAGCTACTGCGAGGAATCAAAACAGGTAATTGCTAATGTAAATAAATTTATGAAAAACGGGGCAAAACATGGCTTGCAAGTTCTAATTGATAATTATTGTCGCTGTGTATTAGTTGCAACAGGAAGGTGTTTTACAGTGTCAACGATGAGGCTCAAAGAGTAGAGACAGAGAAGCAACCTTGTATTTCATCTCCGATTACATCTAACGGGAGGCATTGCTCCAGACGTTTTATTTCAGAAGTACAGGGACAAAGAATTAAAGAAATTGTTAATAATTTTCATACAATTAAGAAGCAACAATCATCTATAAAAGCAGTTTTACAAGAAGTACGCGATGTTCAAGTAGGTTTTGGTCTTCTAATAGGTAAATCTGGCCAAAAAAGTGGTGATTACCACGATGATATGAATGCAGATAATTTCATGAGGTGGATAAAAGCACAATTGGTTCCGAATATAAGACTAAACAGCGTTTTGATTGTCGATAATGCTAGTTACCACAATGAGAGTAATTTTTTGTATTTTTTTACTTTCAATTTAAATACATTTTCTGCTACAAAAATATTTGGTAATTGTTACGAAATATTTACGATACGCCACTGGTACTCAAATCGGTTGAATCGGCACTGCACATCTGCTGACTTTGGGAACATGGTGGGTTCGTTAACAGGTCTCTTTCTTTGAAAATTAAAAACAAATTTTCTTAATGATCCGCCCTAAATATTTTATATTTTAAAGTCCAGTCATGGGAGGGGGTGCACATACCCTCCAGACGTTCATGGTAATCGATATTTAATAAATTTTCAGAAATAAAATATTATTGATTTCATTTCACTGTAATTATGGTCGTATAGAAAAAAAAGTGAATGTGCGAGACGCGTGTGTCTTAGTAGTTATTATTAAATGTGAGTTGCGTATTATGTTGACTAGGTAGAAAAAATACGTATTACATTTTGTAAGTTGTGTGTATGTATTTTTATTCCTTATACTTGTTTGCCAAAACGTCAAAACAATTTAACAGCTTATAAATTCAACTTCTGATTGACTAGCGTGTGGCACTTACGTAAATTCGTTGAAAATTCGTAAAATAATATCATGTTTTGCATACACCTCTTTATCAGTCAAAAATTATTCCTCAGATTGTCGTCATGTTGAATGCGTCCGAAAATATTTTTCTATCGCCATAAACCAATTTTTGTTTGAAAAATTTTTAACAAGAAAAAATGTCCGTAATAATTGACGATTCAAATCTTCTTATTTGCTTCAGACGTGATGGCAAACGAGAGGTTTTGAAACTTGCTTGTTTCACTTTGTATCTTGCGTTGTCAATAATACTCTTCTGGTAAATGGCGATATTTTTTTAACTTGTTTTTTATGCAGTAAAAAAATTTAGAAGAAAGTGTGAAGCTTTTCGATAAATCAAAAAATTTGTTGTTGTTTTTATAAATTATAAAATTTGTTTGTGATTAAATGTCCCTGCACACAATTTAAATTTAATATTCTTTACATTCTAACTATCGAAATAAATTCTTAAAGCTCTTCTTCACCGCGAACAAAGAAAGAGTACGAAAAGATACGAAGCAGTTACGAAAGGGTATCGAGTTCTAGTAGCGCATGCGCTCTTTTCGTTTAACGAGTATGTGAAGTTCGTGAATATCGTTCTCGTGTTTTTTTTTCTTAAATGATTTAATATTTAAATGAATGTGATTGTATTTTCGTTATTAATGCTAAATTTTTTTGATATTCAAATTGCATTGTGTGCAAAAACAATGGTAACCAGTCCCACTTCTATGTTTCTCGTAGCTGTCATTTGTAAGTAGGTAGGTATGTTTTAATTATAATTTTCTTACTACAAAATATTTGATTAGGTTGTAGTTAAAGTAATAGCAAATTTAATATCAATCGCCAAATGCTTGTTATTGCCAAATATTTCTTTATATTATTACGATAAATATGTAACTACACTCTGTAGTTGACGTATTTATTTATCTTACTATAACCTCAAATGTCATCTTTAAGTTTCGCCAAATGCTTGTTATTAGAGAGATATTGCAATAACGCCGGGCAGTATTAAAGGCGACTTTATTTTAATAGTGACCGGCACTATGCTTTGATTAAAACAGAGATATTGCAAGTATCGTCTGTTCGTCCCTTTATGACACCGGAGTTTATTTTCATAACAATCATAGGTTAGGTTAGGTTTCAAGTGAGTGGGGCGTGGACGCCCCTCCTAACAATCATAACATAACCTAAATTAATTAGACATCATTCTTGGTGGTTGAATGTTTACGTTTAAATTTTGAATCATTTTATATTGTTTTTTTGTTGTTATTGTATTATTTTCGTTTGAATCGTTAGATATTGTTTTCCTATTGTTTTCTTTTTTTCTTGTTAGTAACCCCCCATTTTCTTCGCATAAGCTGCTTACTTCTTGTAGTAAGTTATCTTTTTCACTGTAGGGATCTTCACAACCAGATCTGAAAAGGAAAATCAATCCTTATTTGAAATAAAGCTTCTACATTATACTTTTCTCGTACCGAGAATTCTAATAAAAGTTGCAAATGTTGTTTCAACGTTTTTATTAGAAATTTCTTCACAAGGGATGTTTCCACATCCCCTTGAATTATCTCCCATTCTGCGGGGTTTCTTAGTGGGTTGTGGGCAATTATCTCCCTGACTAAAAAAATATCATCATTATAACTGAATCTCAGTCATTTGGATTTTTCTCTATCCATACTTTTTTTCGATTTGCCAAAAAACTTCTACAACTTCAACTCTTCAACAGACCACTTTCGAAAATTTCATATTTGTAATAACCACCGATCAAGCCCGATCTAGTCCGAAATGAAAATAAAGGATCATTAACCTAACTTTATCTTCGCCTTTAAACGTCCACTAATAAAATAAATAAATAAAAATAAATTTTAATAAAGTTGTACTTATTCCAGATTCACACTGCGCCTGCGTACATGTCAAAATAACGTCGACTTTATTATTGCCTGACCTTATTGGGTGCTGCAATATCTCTCTGTTACCAAATATTTCTTTATATTACGATAAATTTGTAGTTGACGTATTTATTTATCTTACTATAACCTCAAATGTCATCTTTGGGTATCTGTGATGGATCACTCGAATGATCATTCAATTATTGGAATCATTTACATGCTCACCACTCGATTTTGACAATATTACCTTTATATCCATTAGTTACCGTCATAGTCGTAGTCTACTTGAATTCTGTTAGGGATACCTGAAGTGATGCAACGTTTTTGGAAAAACGCTGTATAAGAAAAATTGCAAACATTTCACGTTAAGCATTTTAAAAAAGGACTAACGCCAAGCGAAAGAATAAAATAAAAGGAAATAGCGGTAAATAATGATTACAGATAACCTGTCCCGAGTTTAAAAAACTACACGACAAGTATTTTGGCACAAACTCGAGTCGCATGGTGTAAAAATACGATAAGAAAAATGTTTGGGTTAGCTTTAAAAATAGTCGCAGAAAATTTGCAATAGAAAATGGTATGTTAAACAATAAAATTTAAATTTGTGTTAAATAGATTACGTAAAGTACTTTGAACGTATCGTTTATGCTACTCTACTAAAATATGATAAAATAACACAATGAAACTTGTTTTTATAGGTACCTATACAAAAACCTTTTTATCGACTATAAAATAAAATTCCGTACGCCCATGACACAGAACAATTCGAAACATTCATAGTTGGCGGCCTTGTCAGTCACAATGCATTGTTGCCATTTCAATTGGAATCCTTTCACTTCGGTGTGCTACGGTCATCTCCATAAAGTATTTGTCGTACGTTCAACTTTCAATTAGTGTAATATTATTAAAAAAACTGTTCCGTTCGAAAAAAAAAACGGTTTCATATATAAAATGTTAAGATTTTCCAGTGAAAATATGACTTTACATTTTCTACAATACCTAGGTTCTTTTATAATTCTAACGATTTGGCAACGGTGTGTAAAAAGTATAAATTCGATGGTCGGTGGGGTGGCTTAAAATTATTTCTTATCGCAGTAATTTTTTTATTTTTGTTTACGCCAAAATTAATATCAATAAATTACATAAAAATGTAATTAATAACGATTTCAAATTATTTATTCAAATTTTTGTTAATTATAAAAATATTTACGTCAAATTAGCGCGATCTAAATTTATGTTTTTGTCGACTGGCGTCCTTTACATACGGATTAAAAATGTATGAGCATAATGTTTTCTATATTTTTTGGTTGTGCTGATAAGTTTTTTAAAAATAAAATAACAAAAAGTTTCGCCCTGAAGGTGGTTTCTTCGAAACGCGGTCATTGACGGCTTCAACGAATTATTATTATTATTTTTAACGTTCCGAAGCACTAGTGAATCAGGTGAATACCGAGACGGTAAATGGGGGAGACCGGGGTAAACCATATACTTATTACCCAAAGGAGACGGAACTATTTACATATATTTGAAAAGGATCAGACATTGCAAACTTCTGGTCCACTGTGTATAGTCTTAGCATGACCGACTGGAATGTATTGTTGCCTAGTTTCCTGTTACGAAAGAAGATTCGCATACTGGGGCAGACCATAAATTTTGAAAACAGCATAATCGTAATCTTCATGCTTAGAAACTATCATGTAATGTAATTTTATATTTTTTATTCGTTCTGTAGTACGAATTTCATAGTTTCCATTTCAAATATAAACGTTTATGCTGCATTTGTATAGGTTGCTTTCATTGGTGTAATGCAGTGTGACGTGCTAGTCCTACACTTCCATCGACCTTAAGCCGACCGATCGTAGGTACTTGTTTTATCATAGTATCTATAGTATCCATTCATATCCCTGATCCTTAGGTTCCGTGTCTAACAGACAGAGACAGATAATGTTTGTTAGGCACTATAACGTCATAACACCGCCCTCCTGTTTTTGGCAGTTTTTAATTTTAAATTAATATACTGATTTCAATTTATACATACATACATAAAGTCACGCCTTTTTTCCATAGGGGTAGGCAGAGACCACTTCCTTCCACTTCCGCTACGGTTCTTACACACATCTTTTGCTTCCTATACTTTCATCAGTGCTCTCGTACATGCTCGTCGGTTATTGTTGGTACTCTTGACCTGGCCTTTCTTCAAAACAATGTTGATCTGATCGAGATATGTTCGCCGAGGTCGATCTCTACCGACTTCCGTCCATTCACACTCGCCTTATAAATTTGTTTCGTCAATCTTCCTTCATCCATCCTTTCTACGTGTCCAAACCATATAATTTATACAGTGCCAACAATATCCAAGACGACTGGCAGCGAACAATCAGGTTACTCTGATAAGGGTTCCAGGTCACAAGGGAGTTAAAGGCAACGAACAAGCAGATTGCCTTGCCAAAGAAGGGGCAAATACAAAATTTTCCGGCTCAGAACCCTTCTGTGGACTTTCCAAAGCCCACTTGCAAGAAGAGGTTCGACGCTGGGAAACAGATGAAATGAAATCTCACTGGCATAAAGTGCCATGACAAAGACAAGCGAAAAGGCTAGTAAGCCTTTCGCCAAGGAAAGCTAAACACAGCTTCTCGAGTTGGACAAGAAAGACTTGAAACTGGTGACGGGGCTCCTCACTGGACACTGCCCTCTGAGGTATCACCTTAAAAAGGTGGGCAAAACAGAGAGTGATGGTTGCCGCTACTGCGAGAACTTCGCTGAAACTGCAGAACATTTGCTTTGCGAATGCCCGGCGCTTTTATGCAAGAGGCTCAAGTTTCTGGAAGTGGCCTTCCTAAAGCCCTCCTATATCAGAAACAAAAGATCTGATAGGTCGAGGTGCTTGAGAGGATGCATAGCCATCACGACTCCCCCTACAATCTATCGTCTAGACTCACAAGTTTTGAAGTTTGTAATAAAAATTGTTTCTTCGATATAATTAGAAGCGTGAATTGCCGTAATTTGGTGACAAATAATAAATATGAGTGAGAATAGTAATAGTGAACCGGATGTAAAAAGGAAACGTCACAATTTAACACCGGAAGATAAAACCATGATCAGAAATGTGTTTGAAGGACTTCGAGCCAGAGAACAAAATATGAATGTTGACGAGGTAGTTTTTTTTATAAATGCAAAGATTTACAATGGCCGATCAGTAATATCGTTTTTGTAAAACTAATTGTTTAAGTCGTTTAGCGAGTTACATTATTTGAATTACGTCTTAGTTGAAATTTCGACGTGGAAAATCCGAATTTTCCGCTTCAAGTTCGAGAGTTGTGTATACGCGGGCAACATATGTCAGAGATACTTAGGTCGTTTTAGTAAATTAGTTAGAGAAACAAGTTACGTAGAGAGATCATCCCGACACACAACACAGAACAAGCACACTTGCCTTTAATCATAATTCATCATCCGAATGTACAAGAGGAGATGGAGATGGAGATACATATCGCGCGAATCCAACGTTTAATTAATTTTCTTGTTGTATAATCTCGGATTATTCTATTAAGCTCGTTGTTATAATATTAATTCCATTGTGCACATGTTTGGGTTTCGGCTCTAACGTACGAGTAAATCATTTCTCCTCTTAAAAATCGGTTCGCGATATGCTTATGGCGTAAGTGATTACTTCACTCGTTTTAAGCCCTTCGCATAATAACATCGCCTTGTCGGTTGCCAATGCCAACGTAACATTGCGTCATTTTTTTATAGCTTAAAAGGGAATTTTCAATTTGCAATAAATACCATGCGTCAGACCAATAACGACATATGGTATAGGAGCGAGAGAGGATACCAACAAGACCAAAAGGATGCTACGACTCGCCGAAATGTCAGTACTGAGAACAATAGCCGGGAAAACAAGAAGAGATCACGTAAGAAACACTGACATAAGAGCACAATGCGACGTACAGGATGTGGTGAGATGGGTAAGGCAGAGAAGAAGAGAATGGTATAACCACGTGAAGAGAAAACCAGCAGGGACCATCCACCCGGAAGACCACCAAAGAGATGGAGAGACAGCTGGCAGTCCACATCTCAGGAAATATTACAGAGGCAAATCCGGAATCAACATATCATCTAGATCTCTAACAAGTAGAAGAAGAAGAAGAAGAAGAATATATACCTGATAACCTTATGAAACGTATAAATGTTAAATGTTAGTTCAAGACTATTATTATGTTGGTAATAAAGATAAAATTTGTCTTCCTCTTCTCTTCTTCCAGTGCCTGTCCGTTACCGGACGTTGGCGATCATTCCGGCAATAATTATTTTATCAACTGCGGCCCCGAATAGACCCGTGGTGTAGGTTGCAAACCAAGTTCTTAAGTTTTTAAGCCATGAGATCCTCCTTCTGCCTGGTCCCCTCTTTCCAAGCACCTCTCCCCGTAGGATAAGCTGCAACAGACCGTATCTTTCGCTGTTTCTCATGATGTGTCCTAAGTATCCCAATTTCCGACTTTTGACTGTACTCATGGTCTCCGTTTCCTTGTTTAAAATGTCGAGTACTCTTTTGTTTGTAACATGTCTAAGGGATTTTTAGCATACGTCGATACATCCACATCTCAAATGCGTCCAACCTTTTACTGGCTGAATCTGTTACAGTCCATGACTCAACCCCATATAGGAGCACTGCAAACACATAGCATCGGAGAAGTCTTATGTTAGTTGTTAAGTTCAGAAAGTGGCATTTAAACAATTTCGACATCTTAAGGAATGCAGCACGAGCTCTCTCTATTCGACAACGTATTTCGAGAGAATGATCCCAACTCTCGTTGATTGTAGTTCCCAAATATGTTGTAGTCACTACCTTTTCAACTGAATTATTTGTAATAAGCTGCCCGGGTGGTGGTGGTGGTGGATTTTTGCTTATCACCATGTATTTGATTTTATTCATATTTATATCTTTTCCATATTCTTGACTGTGCATTGAAAGCTGGCTCATCATATTTTGTAGGTCCTCTAGTTTGTCGGCGAATATTACTCGCGAATCGGATGTAGTTGATTCGTTTACTATTTATAAGAATTTCTGTTGTTGAATCACACAGCGCATTATTAAATATTTCTTCTGAATATATGTTAAATAAAAGTGGTGCCAACACACACCCTTGTCGCACGCCCCGTTGAATTTTTATTTCATCAGTCATCTGACCTTTGTTTTTAACTTGTGCTGTTTGATTCCAGTAGAGATTTGTTATTATCCGGAGGTCACTGTTGTCAATACCTATCTTCTTCAACACTTTTATTGACTTGTTATGTTTTACTCTATTAAAAGCTTTCTGATAGTCCACAAAGTATGCATGTATGTCACGGTCCATATCTCTGCATCTTTGAAATAGAACTTGTATACAAAACAATGCCTCTCTTGTTCCTGTTGCCTTTCGGAATCCAAATGAAGTGTTACCCATATTCTCTTCACATTTCTAGTATAAACTCATATGTAGAATTTTTAAGGTTTTAAGAAGATGACTTATGAGGCTTATGGTACGATAGTCATTGCAAACAATTGCGGCAGCTAGGGTATCAAGCCCAATGTGACATTCCAGACATTGTAAGATGGTCCAGAATAAGACCACGAGCATGGAGAGACCACGTCGACAGAATGGCTAATAACCGACTACCCAAAATTGCAAAAGAGGAGAAACCAACCAACCGTAGACCTCCAGGAAGACCTTAACCCGGAATTAAAGAATAATAAAAAGAATAATAAAAAAATAGTTTAGAAATAACGAAATACATACATATAATAAAAGTATATATTAAAAATGGTGATTTATTTATCGTATGGCATACATCACATAAAATATTGTATAAGTTAACAGGACAACATATAGCACAATGTACAAACAGTGTAAAAATGTAAAGTATAAAAACACGAAAATATAGCATAATTACAGTTGAATGTCTAAGTTGTTAATATAATCAATTGATTCTGGTGTCGCTGTCAGGAACTCATTTGGCTGACCTCCATATGCCCTCAGGTTGCAATCTTCCGTGATGTGGCGGATCGTCTGCCTTTCAGCGCCGCAGTCACACTGTGGGGAGGGTATTATGTTCCACTTGTAGAAGGCATCAGCACACCTGCCGTGGTTGGTCCTAATCCGGTTAAGTGCTACCCATGTCTTGCGTGGTAGTTCAAAGCCGGCTGGGGGAGTTGTTATGCACGGCATGTTGAGAAATTCCGGTTGGGCTGCTTCGGTCCATTTCTGCCTCCACTCATTTATTGGGTTGAAGTCAACGGGTGTAAAGCTAGTTCGCGTCCGTAGTAGAATACTACACGTGCACCCTGGGTAACGCTAAATGAACTAGCACAATCCGGCAGCCAGACTATCATTTTCTTTTTGATCTCCTGGCTACAAGACATCACAATGGCTAACCCTAAAAATGGTGATATCCCTATCGAACATATCTCGATCAGATCAACATTGTTTTGAAGAAAGGCCAGATCAAGAGTACCAACAACCGACGAGCATGCATGAGAGCCCTGATGAAAGTAGAAGGAGCAAAAGATGTGTGTAAGAACCGTAGCGGAAGTGGTCTCTGCCTACCCCTACGGGAAAAAGGCGTGACTATATATATATATATATATATATATATATATATATATATATATATATATATATATATATATATATATATATATATATATATATATATGTATGTATGTATGACATCACTATAAACCTGAAGAGAAAGGTTTTTGACACTTGCATATTGCCAGTAGCGACATACGACCTAGAAACAATGGCACTAACAAAAAAAACCACCACACTGACCAAGAGAGACAAAGCGTACCGTGGGAAGACCACAAAGAAGACGGCTTGATGATATCAAACAACAAGCAGGAAACAGGTGGTTACAGACAGCACAAGACAGAGAAGAATAAAGAAGAATAAAAAGCCGAAAGCGGAAACTTAAAGCCAAACTAACTAAAGTCGTAATCGTATCCTTTTGTTTTTGACCTTGCGGTTTCGGGTTCAAACCCTGATAAGAAAATTTTTTTTTTATTCTAAAAACTATTCATGCCAACACATATTAGTTGAAATAAACATTTTCAATTTGAAAGTAAAATTTTTTATCAGTTTGAATATGTATCGAGTAAAACATTTTGTCATTATTTGACAAAATAATTTATTCAAAGCTTGCGAATGTATTACAACAATTTAATATTATAAAATCTCAAATTATTTATTACTTTTCTACAGTGCGATTTGTACAAACTACACACGTCATTTTAAATTTTTTTATTATATATCATTCGTAACAGCAGCATCAAAATCAAATCGTTATTTTATGCGGCTACTGCGCATGCGCGAGTAGAAAGAGATAAATTGGTACCGCGATTATTTTCTCTTTCTAGCCAAGAAAATCTATATCCCGATATCCCCCCCTGGCTACGCCCCTGTGTATAGATAATATCTCCATGGCCATGAAGTGGTGCTGACATTACTGGACGCCGATTGGTTGAGGGCCCATCGCCTAGTTTAAACTTCAAACAGTACCGTACGAAAAGTTTATCAATGTTAATCTAAATTTTAAAATTAGAATTAAATTACCTCGACTAAAAATGCTTGTTAAGGAGCATAAACATGGCGCTCTAACATCGATTTAATTAATGTCGATACAAAACTTTAAATCAGATGCATGTTAAATGTTATATTTTGTACGTTTATTTTTTTAAATATGCTGCGTCATTACAGATTTTTTAATTGAAATCTTTAAGAAATCAATTCCGTTTATTTTATATATAAAACATATTTGCATCGACGCTGCAAGTGTGCCTTTCATTGGTAATTTATCTTTACCGCTGCACCAAAATGCGATCATCAATCATTTGAAACGAATGATAGATAAAAAGTATTTTTAAATTTCGGAGACGCGTGTTTCTAATGGACGTCCGAGGCCACCAGACCAACGAAAATCCAATGCCACCTGTCTATTTTTAAAAATGTGCACCTTTGATTTATTCCTGTTTAATAAAAAAAAGGTGTATGCACTATAGTCGAATCCCACAATTGTAAAGAGTGACTCATATTGTAGAGCGATTTATTTACCCCGTTGCTAAGAAAATAAACAGAAAAATTTGCGATTTCTAGAGAACTGTCAATAACATATTATTTTATTTTGACATGCAGGTAGGCAGCTGATGACACTAGTCTTCTTCTTCTAGGTGCCATGACCGTTGGCGATCATTCTGGCTATCATGTTTGCAATGATTATTTTGTTGGTAGCCGCTCGGAAAAGTTGTGTAGTGGTGAGACCAAACCACCGTCTGAGATTTTTGAGCCAGGAAGTTCTTCGTCTGTCGGGTCGTCTCTTACTATTAATATTACCCTGCATTATAAGGTGTAGAATGTCGAACTTTTCTGGGCGTCTCAAGATATGTCGGAAATATTCAAGTCTTCGTTGTTTTATAATATTGACCACTTTTGTATCTTTATGCATTCTTCCAAGCACCTCCTCGTTTGTGATCCGTTCCACTAGTGCACCGTAAAAAAATTTCCGTGCGGGCGAACGGAAAAAGCCCACTTTCGGTGCGCTAAATAGACATGTGAATATAGTGTTTTCAGGTAGGTATAATGAAAAATATAATTGTTTGCTTTTAGTAACTAAATATCCAAATTATAAAAAAAATTCCATTTAAAATCAAATATTGGATACGTAAGTATCTCCTGATTTTAGTGTAAACATAAAATTATTTAAATATAAACACTTGTTTAATTCTTGCATGTTTATTCAATGTTGACAAAATATATGATCCAGGATTGAACCAGCAAAAATGTTGTCCTTGGATTTTTTAAAATAACCCAATGGGTAACTAATTAAACACTTCTTTAAAAAAAACCTCAACAAAGAATATATTAGTAGGGGGCCTTTTTCTTTTTTTCACATATTCCCATGATTCCATAGAACATATTGCAGCATCAATTTTACAGCAACAATGGCTTAATTTTAAATAATTTAAAGACAATTTGTAGACGTTATGAGTAGTTATATACCACTTGAGGGCGACGTATGAGGTGTAAAGGGGATGGGGACACGGTACTGCGCGGGGGAGATGACACTAGGCTAGTCATCAACAAATCAGAATGCCGGTGAAGTGTCTTCAATTCAAAATTGCAAACTTCCAACGTTTTGGAAAGACAATCCGGAGGTGTGGTATTTACAAGCAGAATCAGTTTTTCAGTCGTTCAATGTCCGTGGTGATGGTGCCAGATATCATTTAATTGTCAGTAACTGACATTAAATCACCATCTGCCACCGGGAAGTATGATTCTCTTAAGACGCAGCTTATTAATCGCGTAGTGGACTCTGCCGATAAGCAACTGCACAAGGTTTTAGCTGAACTCGAGCTAGGTGGAAGAAAACCGTCAGAGTTGCTGAGGCTTGTAGGGTCTATGGTTGGTGCATAAGCTCCTGAGAATGTTAAGGGTTTTTCAAGCTACATCTTCTCTCGATGAACTTGCTACTGGAGCTGATACTTTAATGGAAATTGGTGAATCACCTCAGTTAGTCATGGCTGCTGCAACTCATTCCAGCGATCACTTCGCATCTCTTCATCCTTCAAACTTTACAGATGATGCCATTGTAGCAAAACTGAGATAAATTAAAACTGCTCTAGAAAAGTTGTCTGTTTAACAGAAAGAGCTCAACAATAAGCTAAATAAGCTGCCTTACAACAATTATCGTGGCAGATCTCGTTCTCGTGGACGTTTTGAAAATCGTGAGCCACATATTTATCCAGCAGGCCACTGCTACTATCATCATAACTACGGCAATCGTGCGCGACAATGTGTTAAACCATGTACATTCAAGTCCTCTGTAGTGCAATCGCCCTCGTTTGAGGAAAACTAGTAAGGCTGTCGTCAGTTGCGGCGGTTGGCGAAAGCGAGGTTAACAACAATAAGCCTCTCATAGAATACCACCTTTTTGTCTGTGATAAATGTAGTAACCATGTGTTCCTGGTAGATTTCTGGTCCATGTTATCCATCATTCCAAGACGAAAAAACTAAAACGCGAACCTTAAATTTAGCTTCAATCCAATAGTTTATCACAAAAAATTAACTAAAATCTCTGAGATAACTAAAATTCCATTCAATAAAAACTTTGGGTTTTCAAGTGATCAAATGACAGAATATTTGTTGTTCTTACCTCGATCCGACAATTGGTCATTGACAACGCCATCTCGTGTAAGGTTATTTTTCTCTATATAGTGTCATTAATAATACATCCACTGGGCAGGTAAACGGGAGTTAACATGTTCTCCACAGTTTATGAACGCGCAACCAGCTTTTTAAAAAACTCTTACAGGATTTTTAATGTAATTTATTTTTGTTTGGAAATCTTTTTAAAAATCGTGCATCGTGTATTTAATTTACTTTACCAGAAATGATTTTTTTGGCGTTTGACAAGTAGGTGGGGATGAGCGTTTAGTAGTTTAGTTACATAACTTTCAGTAGAGATTTTGGGATTGAAATATATGTGAATTCTGTAAAATTATTTATATTTGCCACAAAGTAAACAAAATAAAAATATTTACAAAGTGTGTTTGAAATTTATTAAGCAATTTAAATTTTTTTTAAAAAATTTCCTTTTATTTCTTATATTTTCAATCTATTGGCAAGTGTATAAAGCAATAATGGTACATTATTTAAAATATTATAATTACATCCACGATAAATTTAATGACTTAACAAACATTCCACTTCAGGTCCTGCTTGTTTCCAAACTCCTCAATAAATTATTTTCTAGTATTTAAATACATAATACCGCATGTAAAATTACATCTTTATCTTAAATTTTGTAATTATACCCAATTTTTTTTCAATACCAACACTTATTGAATAAATTAATATTGTCAAATTTTTTTTGTACCATTGTTTGTTATAAGTTACATGAGTTTTCCAGTTATCATCTAAAAATCTTTTATAAAATTTACTCATTTCGTCTGCTGTTATCTGCCTATCTCTGCCTCCTTTTTGTAAAACATTAATATATTCTTGCTTTTCCTAAAATGTAATATCAAACTTACAATGTAAAAAATATCAGCAATTTTTATTTATATGAATTCAAAAATTACCTCAACAAATTTCTTGTTATGACTTTTCCAAAATCGCTGGTTCCAAACCTGCGTGTCATTCTGTATTTCTCTTAATTTTGTTTGTAAAGCTGTTTCATTTAATAATCGCTTCCTAAATACTGGCCTAAGATTTGAAGTTTTATCAGGTGGACCTATAACTTCAACTTGATCTTGCTCTCTTACAACTAAAACAGGGTTTTCTAGGTGTTTTTCTTCAGGCGTAATCGTTGTTGTCGCTATAAATCGTTTAATAATCTAAAAATACAATTATATTGATTTACATTCTAGAGTTAATTGCATTCTTACCTTAGAATTTGATGCATTTCGAATGTTTTTAAGTAGCAAGCACTTTGTTGTCATTTTTTCTGTTATTATTTAACAAAATCATTAAAAAACATTTATTCTTCATAATTACTTTCCATTTGAAACAACAAAATTTAATAAATTAGAATGACGTAACCTATCATTAAAGACAATGTCACACGTGATATTTGGTCTGTTCAAATAATACACCAGCACAAAATGTGTTTACTGTGGTCTGTTCTTTAGACAAGGAAAGATAGATAATCTAAGGTCTGTTCTAACAACGAAGATAGACTCTTATAGAACTCCATTGCTATGTTAAAATTTTTTGCTTTTGCATTCAGCAGAGTAGTGACGCTGATAAAATTTAACGTTTGAGCATATATTTAAGCATGTATTAAATAAATGCGTTTGAGAACCTAGCATATTATTACATTGTTTAAATTTTAGACAGTACCGTACCAAAATTTTAATAATGTAAGAGAGTATGTTTAGAACATTTAAAATGATGCTAAATCCAAAATAGTCGTAATTAGTTAAAACAAGAACTTTTAAAGTAAGATTATCAATGACAACCATGGTTTATAGTTTGGGTAGTTTTGACTTCCAACGTAATGAACGTGGGGTTGATTTATTCTGGAGTTATTTTTAATTTTGATCTTTGAATAAAAGTATCTTAACATAAAATTTTTACTCGTTAATATTTAATAAATTTTTATTATTTTATCATAGGTATTAATTATTGTCCCAATTTGTTAATTTTTGTGAATGGTAACATTAAGAGAGAAAAGAAAGCAATAAAATTTGTTTCATTGTCGATGCAAAAATATTAGCATTGAATTTTTAGAGCCTTTAGACACCTTTTAATTTTAGTCGCTTCTAAAAATTTTCCGCTATAGGCACGGAAACAAGCCCAGCCCTGTGTATGTATTAACGCGCCATCTGGTGTGTGCTATTTTTATGTATGTTATTATTTATTCTGTCAGACAATGATAGTTGAATGACATTTGACAAATAACACCTTCAATGGCAACAAATGTGAGAGTATGTTGTGAATAGAATTTTAAAATACGAGTAGTGAATTAAAATGTAGCTTATGAAATTTATTTGTAAAAAAAGTAAGCTCTAAAAATATCAAGTTTATAAATGGATACATTTCAATATTTTTTAGATGATCGCCGTAGAAGAATATCCAACCTTAACATTCCAGAATTCAAATCTTTCAACTACTATATTTCAAAAATTGTTCGAGCAAAAGAAAGCTAATAAATTCTGTGATATCACCTTATTTGTTAACAATAAAATAATAAAAGCCCACAGGAATGTTCTTGCCTGCAATTCTCCATACTTTGATTCAATTTTAAAAAATCACAAAGTTCAACGCGAGAAACTTTTTATATCCTGTACTGATAGTACAATTTTTAACGCTGTTCTTAATTTTATGTATACGGGAGAAATAACAATTAGTCATTCCATAATTGAAGAACTATTAAGACTAGCTGATCATTTTATACTGACAAACATTGTAGAATATTGTATTGACTTTTTAGGAAGTAAACTAAATGTAAATAATTGCCTTTTTACATATTTTCTTGCGAAACAATACAAGTTAAAACATTTAAGCGATGTTATAGAAAATTGGATTAGCAAACATATTCATGATATTTGTAAAGGAGAAGAAATTCTTGGATTGGAGAAGAAACAACTGCAGGAATTTTTTACTAACAAGGTTGGTCTAATGGCATATTTTAAATAGTTTACCCAAATAAATTGTTTCTTTTTTAGAATTTTGTTTTAACAACCAGTACTGCCCTTAATTTATTATCTTTGTGGATTCAAAAGGATCTTAATAGAAGAGATAAAGATTTTGATCACCTCATCAGATGCTTTCCTACCAATGACCTAGAACCTATAGAAGTCTTTAAACATTTAGAAACAAATAATTTGTATATTAAAAGTGAATTGTGTCTTTATAGAATATTGGACTATCTAATAATGAATAATTGGATGTTGTCAAATTTCAAAACTAGATATGATGTTTTGCATGTTAAATATGGGCAGGTAAGTTTTTGAAAAGTTATTAATTTCACGAGAATTTTAATTTTCTGTAATATATTTTTAGTAATAAATTATTAATGTAATGTTTAAATGATGTAGTGTTATTAAAAATTTTTAGATTTCACAAGAAAAAGTTATGGAAGAAGATGTGAAATACAAAAAAATAACAATAATGGAAAAAATTGATTCAAATCATGTTAAAAATTCAATACTGGTAAAAGCAAAAATAAAAAATAGGAAACAGAATATTTTGAAAAAATTAATGTTGTTTGGTTTGCAACCAAGTGTGAGAGTTGCAGCTCTGAAACTGTTAATTTGTAAGCAAAAATCAGTTTCATTCAATGCAGAAGAAAAAGAAGACAATGAAGGTATATTTCTTGATTTTCTTGTAGATATTTTTCTTCAAAATGTTTCTCACATAGTCAATAGTTTGTATGTATCTTATCCACATCTATTTGAAGAAAATCTTCTCTATTCCATTCTCTCAACCACTTCTCAGATCTGAAAAATATTCGTTTGGTTAAGAAGTTTTGTTAGAATACCAATCAAGAAACAGAATCCCATGAGGTTCTAAAATCCAAAATGAAATTGTTTATCCATTTAATACGTACCTTACTGGGCATTTTGGTAAAACAAACAGACTTATTCATTTACCAGATCTAGAGTGGCATGCACGATAGGTACAAACAACTTGTTCTTTAGAAGCCATTTCCAATCGTTAAGAATATTATAATCTTGAAAATAAACGGCGTACAAGGTATAAAAATTTTGGGAAATTAAAAATCGAGATTTGCATATTCAAGTTCATCAAGTATTTTTAAATATATATTCATGCTTAAAAGCTGAAAATGTCAATTCAACTCGAGATGAAATCATTAAAACAGTATGCAAGTTAACGAAAATTACTTATTCCACATCGTCGTCAGCCGTCAGATAGGTGAGATACATCTAAAGATGTGATTCGACAAACAGTTAACAATACATACAAAGAAAATCAAGTCCCAACATTAGAAATTATATTTATCAAATTGCAAAATTTTAACGATTTTAAATTTAAATCATTTGAAACACTTCGACAAACTTAAATAGAATGTGGTTTTAAGTGTAAGAAGTTAGATAGTCGAATGTGTATTATGGAATCTCCTCGTATTGTGGTACTTCATCAAAATTATTTAAGACAGATATTAAGTCATAGAGGAAATAATAGAAATATAGTTTTATTTAGATGAAACGTGGTTCAACGACACTCACGATGTCGTTCAATAAGTAATTAAATAATTTTTGAAAACATATCTGATTTAAAAATAAAATAAAATTGATTCGCCACTGGTCGGTTTCATTTGGAGATTTTATGGTTATTAATGAGATGTTTTTTTATATATATTTTTAAACTGACCTTGGAAAAACTGTAAACAAGTAAATATAACAATGAATCGACGTTGACGTTTATCCTACTTAAATTCAGCTTCTTGCCATATGGATAAATCGAAATATTAATTTAATTAAAAATATTTAAATACAAGTTGTACTTAAATTAAGATGTGCTGTTGTAGTTTAGAAAATTCTTGTGCAAGAGTAACAATTTTTTTTATTAACATTTATAGCATCATTAATTAATGACTAATTTTTGTAGATGCTGATCCAGATGAAAAAATGGGTATCAAATGCCCGATATGTTTCAGCACCATCAATGACAGTTTACTTCTGGAACAGCACTTGGCTTTAAGCCATGCAAAAAATGTAACTTATAAATGTGGCCTTTGTTCCTTCGTTTGTCAATATCATGGAGACTATCTAAATCACATGAAAACACACTTTACCGGCCCACCTTTCAAATGCGATTTTTGTAAGTCGTACTTTCTTTTTTATTATAGATTTATATTCGTAGCTAGCTCCACGTGAAATTGTAATACCTTTAAATGATGATAACTTTTTTCGTGACATTCGATTTGGCATCAAAGAATTTTCTCTATAAAGCACCATATGCGTTTTAAATTGTTGTTAACATTTCTAAAGCGCGTGATAAAAATAAACAGCGCCACCTATCAAGTTTTTAGGAACTGAAATATAACGCTGAATAAAATCGAACTGAATTTATTGTGTAGATTTACAAGGAGACCATGTAGAAAAATAGTAATTAATTAAAACACATAAATTATAGTTTAAAAAAACTAAAAAACACGCTTTTGGAGTTAATCAAACTAAGAAGTAAAAAATAATTTTTAACATAAGAATAAAATTACTGACGAGAAAATTAATGTCACTGTTCTAAAAGCGTAGGGTGCTTTCATTCCGAAACGCAGAATTAGTTTAAAAATGCCATAAAAAGCGTGTTTTTAAGTTATTTTAAACTATAATTTATATCATTAGTATTTTTAAAAAATTAACACTTTTCATTTACATACATACATATAGTCACGCCTCATCATTGCTCTCATACATGCTCATTGGGACTCTTGACCTTGCCTTTCTTCAAAACAATGTTGATCTGATCGACATATGTTCGTCGAGGTCGACCTCTACCGACTTGTCCATTATAACTCGCCTTATAAATTTGTTTCGTCAATCTTCCTTCATCCATCCTTTCTACGTGTCCAAACCATCTAAACTTTCTCTTATCTCACTATTCTTCACTTTATCCAACCGAGTCACTCAGGCAATACATCTCAGACTACTCATCTCAACAGCATTAATCCTATTTTCATGATTCTTCTGCCAACTATACTTTTATGCAACACAAAATACAAACTACCATTTGTATTATTGCAAATTGCTAGTGGCGACATCTACTAGATAATATGCGAACTACTTATTTTGGGAAGTAGCACTGCAGCACTATTGGAACTGCGCGCTTGCGTAGTTCACGCACTAGTACTCTCTCTCTCTCTCTCTCTCACTCTTATGCAAAGGATTCCTGAAGAAATTTATGAATCTCGTCGAAAGTAATCAGGATAATCGGATATTTTGATCGAATTATTGCAATGTCGTCGGTATTTGACAAGTGTGCGAAGTTTAAATTAAATTTGATCGCTTAAAGTAGGGCAAAATCGACCCAAAGAGTCAGTTACAAACAAACAAACATACATACAGGTGAAACTAATATAAGCGTGTTAAAAATGTCTTGTATCTTTGTTAGGTTCGGAAACTTCTCAGTCCATTTACGTATGTAGAGATTAATC
Organism: Agelastica alni; assembly: GCA_950111635.1. Lineage (NCBI taxonomy): Eukaryota > Metazoa > Arthropoda > Insecta > Coleoptera > Chrysomelidae > Agelastica > Agelastica alni. Next base: position 4,954,768 of record OX467719.1, on the reverse strand, counting down.
TTTTTTTTTGGTTCAAGGCAATTTCAGTGTTGAGCAAATATCAAAATTAATAAGCCACCGTGCCCATCATCTGGACGAATCCATTTACCAGTGTACCTTTTGCACCTTCAAATGCCGCCTCAAACAGAATTACATTTCCCACATGAAAATGCACACACCGGAAATGTTTAAATGCGATCATTGTTCGAAGACGTTTCGGTTTGGACATCATCTCGAAGCGCACCTTTTAAATCATTCATCAGAAAAGAACCTCTCGTGCGACTTGTGTGGATTTCATACGAAGTTCATTAGCCACATGATTGCTCATAAGAGGATACACGCAAGTAAGTTTGTCGATCCAGAACATTTTACATAATCGATTGTACGATTGACTTTTACAGCCGATATGTACCGTTGTTCGTATCCCCATTGTAAGTACACCACTTCTAAAAAAACGCAGCTGGCCAGCCACGCTAAGAGTCACAACGGAGTGAGGCCGCACGTTTGTGGAGTGTGCGGTCGAAGTTTCATGGAGAAATCCCATCTGGTTCGTCACGAGCGTATTCATTTGGAAGAAAAACCGTTTAAGTGTTCCCATTGCGATTATGCCAGTTCGAGAAGGGATAAACTCAAGGAACATTATACCCGACATCATGGCGAAAACGCTTCCGCGAAAGTTCCCTACAAAGCGAGACCGTTGAGAAATAATGGGGGGGGATCCAACAAAACGAAGGCGCAGGTGAGCAAATCTTTCCCGAAAAAAAATAAACCAAAAACATAGGGCTTACAAAGTGGTAACAAAGGTATCCGTGGGTCTTAAAGAAAATTCCTTACACAAAAAAAATATGTGTGCACCATGTGCGCATATTAAAAGTGAAACTTCTAATGTTTAAACGGCTAGTATTAAATTCAGTTATACTAAAAATATAACAACAGAGTGGGGAGATTACGAAACACCGCACAAAGCAGAGACTGAAAACTCTGTGCTTCTATGACTGTAGGTCTCTAAGTGTCTCTAGTGTCACAGCCTTATGAATCGTTACACATTTTCGTCTCGCTAGCTGGTGTGACGTGGCCTTGAATTTTTACTCCCGGCGCGCATATAGAAGTTTCACTTCAAAAACTAACCAAAAGATAGGGGTTGGAGTGGTAACAAAACTTTCCGTATTTATTAGAGAAATATTTATTAATTAAGGGAAAAATAAAAAAAATATCAATGAAAAATTTGATTTTGTTTATACAATTGATTAATTTTGTTCTTAATTTTTAATTTGCAAAAAAAAAAATGATAAAATATTGAATATCTATAATAATGTCCAAACAATGAAAAAGAATCAAATCTTACACGAATATACACCTTGAATGTTTCCATTCAAAAAAAAAAAATAACCAAAAGGTAGCGGTTGAAGTGGTAACAAAAATTTCCCCGTGTTTTAGAGTAACATTTATTAATTTAAGGAAAAACAAAAGAAAAATCAATGAAAAATTTAATTTAATTTATACAATTAATTTTTGTTTCCACTTTTAATTTTACAAAAAAAAAATAAATAGCCCAACAAAATATTAAACATCTATAATAAATAATGCCAATTAATGAAAAAGATTTAAAATAATGTCATTAATGTAAATAATTTTTTTTTAAGAGTTTAATTTTCTAATCTGTTTATTTTTGTTTCATATGTTTATTATATGTGTTTTTTTAGGCCCTGAGAATGAATCGAATAAAATTTGAATTGCTTCTCATTGGTAGGGAAATGGTTATTTACTTTGATTGAAGCTAAAAATTCTAATTCTCAATTTGTCAACTAATTGGCTATAAAAAAATAAGGGAGTCGTAATATAAAAATTTTAGGTTAAAAATAAATTATTCACATATTGTCGCACTTAAACTCTGACACTTACCTAGCGTCATTATCTTATCTAAGCCACTATCACAATGCATTATTGATGTATGTTAACCAATAACAAGAGTTATTATAAACCAACAAAAGTGTTTACAAACAATTCGCAAAGAGGTGCGCTTATTAGAAATAAAACTTCTAACGTTTAAACGACTAGGATTAAATTCAATTATACTGAATATATAAGGAATATTATAAGGATTGAAATGAAGTATTTATAGAACGACACACTACTGTTTGCATATGAATATTATTCTTAATTTATTTCTGTAATCTGTACATTACTGGGTGCGTCAATAGCCTGTAAATATGTATGTAGTTTTTTTAAATATTTTTTAGAAAACACGTGGACTACACAAATAGACGTCGCGTTGCTAAGTATTTCTATGCTACGCGTCTTCTCTCCTCTACATCAGAACGCGCAAGCGCGTTATTTTTGCAACTGTTGTTTTGTGTTTCGTGTCGGAAAAAACTTACACTTTTTTTCGCCTAGTCCTCATCCGCCAAGCCCGTACCGTGTGATAAGGAACTTCGTTCCAAAATTTTTCGACGTTGAATCCCAAAGAAAACTTTGCATTGTCGCTTTTCTTACCTAAACTACTTAAAGACCCAATAGATCGACAATGAAATTGTGTCCCCACAATCATAATTATATTAATATTTTGCTATCTAACTGAAACATAATTTTTTCCCCGATCTCACTCTCAATCTTAAAAGTTCGTGGTCACACGGTAAAAAAGATGTTCTTAACTTCAAAAAATATTGAATAATTATATGAATCAATTTCTTTGCAGGCTACCCAGGATATGCCGACGACGACGACTTCGAACAACAATAACGTTAATTTTACACAAACCAACAGTACGACTGCTGCTCCTTCGACACAAAGTCTAGGATCTGAAATTCAAGAATTAATAATGCACCACCAAAACCATTCAACGCCATCTGGTACGTAAACGTTCGTCAAAAATTAGGAATAACTTCAAGCAATAAGTTGACAGTTTTAACGCGTTTTTACAATTTTGTTTTACCATCATATAATTCTATATAAAAACATTTGCTTTTTTTCAGCGACCAATCTGACGGTTTTGAATTCGACGTACCACCACTTTGGCGCCGCCGATTCGACGGACTTCCATCATGCTCATGCCGTTCACACGCATAACATTCACAATCAAATACTGGGAGCTGCGAGCGGCGCCGGTCACAATCAACGTTCGGCTAGTAATAACGCTCAACACGCGAACAATAACCTCGTGAATCATCACATGTTGACGGCAGCAGCTGCAGCGAGATCGAATCCAACTACGGCCTCTTCTACGGCGGCCGCCGTTGCTGCGGCTATGATGTTGGATCCTCGGTTCCATCATAATTCTGCGGTAGGTTTTTAAAAATTCATCCCTTGTATCTTAACATTTTTTTGCTGACCAAATGTAATGGGCCAATTTTCTTGTAAGCTTATTCTACCCATTTTCAACCGTGGTTCGAATCTTTGAACTGAAGAAATACCGTTGGGAATTTAATCTGGGCGCCAGGTTTTAACTTTTCTTTTTTCCTCTGATGCTGGTCCTATCGCCAGCTACACCTCAGCCCCTTGGGGTTTTTGTGTCTTCCGTATTGTTGTCACACCACCCATTCCGTTACTCTAGTCCCCTGTACAAATCTGTACAGGTTCTTCACCGGTTGGCTGTTGTATTCTTCAGGGGATAACCTAGGTTGCCCGAATATTGTGTCTTTTGCGGTGTAGTGCCTCGCATTCTAACAGTATGTGTTTGGCCGTTTCTGTCCCTTAACCACATTGTCTGCAGTGAAGTTCTCCGTTGTATAGCCCCATTTTTTGTAGGTGTCCTCTCATTGGACTGTGACTAGTAAGAAGATCCGTTATAATTCTTACCTGATTCTTACTCATCTTCAGTAGTTCTTCAGTTCTGTGTTTTGTCGGTTCTTTGATGAATGTTTTCCCGTGATGCATGAGAGGGGCTTCTTTCCGCCGCTCTCTTTGTTTTCGTTTGACCCAGTCCCGTATGCATCCTCTGATCTCAGATTTACTAATCCCGAATGCGGGTTCTGGGCCAATGTATGGAGCTAATGAGTCCTTTCTTACTAGTTTTTTCATTGCCCTCAATCCCACAATGTCATGGAATCCACATCAAAGTTATCTTGTGGTGTTCTGAGAGGACACTGAGTTCTTCCCGGCATTCCCATACCAGTCTTGATGTCACTAGGTTTTAACATACTCTCTCACTAAAGCTCCTTCTAACTTTCCTTTCCATTGAAACCAACCTAAAGTAGAGGAGGAAGAGGTAAAATAATAAAATCTTCCTAGTGTCTCAAAGAAATATAATTTAAAATTAATAGACAGATAGCGATAATGAAATATATAATGAGTTTTGATCTTAATTTAAATTTTACAAAAAAATCAGCACTCGAATATATATAATAAAAAATGTAACAGTAAATACATATCCACACAATAAACAATGTCGCATAAAAAAGGTCTTCTGGAGAGGGATTGGTTATCTAATTCGACGAGGCTATGAACTCAATCTAATGAATCCCAAAGAAAATTTTGGATTGTCGCTTTTCCTCACTACTTAACCCCAAAAGATCGACGATTTACACACAATCGTAATCCCACTGATATGGTTCAGGATTTGAATACTTTCTTTAAACTGCTGAGGACACACCTTGATTTTATTAATCACTGCTATCAACTGTTTAAAGTAAACTGACTGATGTAGACGATTCTGCTATCAAACTGAATCTGCCCACGATTCGCCGAGTCTTACCGATTTAGAATGCCCCATTAGTCATTTTCGAATGTTCAATTAAAACTTTTTGTTCGGTTGTCACACAAAAAAAATAACTTTAAATAAGATAGTTTTTACACGCTTTATATTAGCTTGACTTGTATGTATCTATCTATCTATGTAACGGAATCTTTGGTCACGATTTTCACACATTTAAAAATATCGGATCGACTTGAAACTTTGTATACTTCTAAAGGACCGATGACAATACAATAATTATTACAATAATAGTTTAACAAACTAAGACAACACACAACACACTATTAATAAAAAAAAAATTTACAATCAAAAGTGTGGGGTGCGCTATATCAATTAATATATTTGATAATAAACAGATATTGGTAAAAGTAAAGTCTCCAAGAAAAAAACGTAAACATCTTAAAAGGCACCCCACGCTTTTAATTGTAAAATTATTTTTTATTATTATTTTTTAGTTCGGTTTTCTTATAAAGCTTGTTGTCTTAGTTTTTTTAAACTATTATTTATTGTTTTATGTTATTTAACATTATTTTACGTTCTTTAGGTGCCATATCACGCACCAAGTACCCCAGTATCGATGGCGATGGCAACTGTTCAGTCATCGCAGCCAGCACAGTCTTCAAATCAACAAACTGCTGAGTATCCCCCAACTTTGCAGAACTGTATGCCTCTTTTTTAAGCGAGTAGACGAAATAGCCTTTAATACTTTTATTTTCTGTATACAATCTTTATTCTAGTCAAAGTACTGGACGACAAATGTCATATTTTTATTTTGGCGTGATTGCAACGTTTTCAAACTACAGCACAATCATTTAATGGAAGCGATAAATAATATTCGTTTAGTAGCTTTGGTCGCTGTTTAGTTGAGATAACCAGTTTCTTTCGAGGTTGACGAAATTGTTTTAGTATCGCCATCGTAGAAATTCAACGTACTTATTCGTATACATGGATGTATACATTTTATGCCTCGTGGCAACTTTTTAGTCACCAATGCGCGCTTGCGATGAGTAAAACTTCCTAATGTACCAAATAAGTTATTAGCGAGGGGGAGTTCCAACTCCCTTCCTAATGGCTCAGTATGAAACCAACATAATTTACTATGCTAACATGTCACAAAAGTAGTTTATTTTTTTATTAGAACTGACTTGCGAGTTTTGTCGTCCAGTGTAAATATAAGTAGGTACTTATTCTAGTCATAATATGTTATTTACGCTGTTTTGTTGATATTTAGAGATGTTAAGTATATAATTGTTTTAACTTATTGTTTATAAACAACGTTTTATTGTATTTTACATTAAATAATGTAGCTTTGTACCAAATTCGTCTCTTTTACTAGTTTTTTTATGTGAAACATCTAATGGCGCGCTTGGGGGGTAACAACGACTGTTGGTGCCGCGATGCCGTGATTGGAAAGCTTCGGGCAGCCCCGTAACTACTCGGATCGCTCCGTCGCTTATGCTCCGCCTACGTTACAAGTAACACTTTCGTTGCTTATTTTAGTTATCATCGGCCTATTGTGGACAAAAGACATTAACCAATGATAAAATAGTTTTGATGTTTCACATCTGCCAGGCGTCCCGCGACGGCTCATTTTTTTAATGACATTGATCATAGATTCACCCTGACAGTTTATAATTCTATTATCACTCGGTATATCAGTAATATTTGCCTCGTGATAACTGACAAGGGACTTTTTTCCACTTCACCACAACACGGTAGGTCACCGATGCATCTCGCATTTGTATCTTACAAGCTTTTTAAAGGGATGGAGAGAGACAGCAACAACTTTCGTCTTGTAAAGACACTCTTAAAATGACCCCATTTTTTTAAGAAATAAATTATTTCCCTGCCTTCCCAATATTGTGCAGTGTCCAATTGGGAGGTTAGGTTAGGTTAGGTTAAAACGGCGGTTCGGAGGGAACCCACTTATGCCTTTTGGCCCGTTATGATACCGTCATGGACGGCGGTGCCTTCCCCCTCTACCGTGAGAACCAGTTGGAACTTTTAATAAAAAGTGTAAGGTCCTTGGTGCAAACTAAGCTGAAATCAGTTAAATCTTTAAAGTTCAGTTGCCCTAGTATATAATGCCGCTTTCTGCCTATGGCCCTATGGCAGGGCAGTGGCAGAGAAGATGTACCATTGTTTTCTCCTCTTCCTCATCCTGACAGCTTCTACGGAAGTCGTGTCGTAGCTCTGCGATCCACCTGCCCAGTGTACTGTTATGGCCGCAATCGCATCTCCAATGGACTCCCTGGATAGAGTTAAAACATCCTTAGTTTGACGTAGATCTACGTCAAACTAAGGATGTTTTAACTCTAGGCTAGATCTTTTTCGATGATGTGCATGTGGGTTCATTTTGCTACCTCATACTGGCTTTTCGAACTACTTTCATGTGCAGGAGGAGCCGGCAACTTGCAATCGGTACTCCTTGCTGAGATGAGACAGATACAGCTGGGAGGGTGGTGCTCTCACTTGCCAGCTCGTCCGCCTTACATTTGCCTGGTATGTCTCTGTGTGCAAGTACCCAGACAATGTGAACTCCAAACTAGCCTAGCCTAGCCCATTCAGGGCGGCACGGCATTGCACCGCTGCCGTAGAGGTCAAGTAGACTGAGTTCAGTGATTTGATAGCAGCCTGGTTGTCGCAAAGAATGGATATCTCGCTGAACTTTTGTTCTTTGCAGAGTATCCAGACAGCTGCCTTGTTAATAGCTGTCATTTCGGCTTGATCCACACTATAGTGATCAGGCAAACGAAACGACAGGATAAGTGAGGGGTCTTCTGAGAAAATACCGCATCCTACTCTTCCCTCTAGTTTAGAGCCATCCGTATAAAATACTGCGCAATTGGGAGGTTCCTTGAGACTAAAAATATTACAGGGTCGACAAAGGTGAGTGTCTATTTAACAAAAAAAAAAGGAATATCTTGTCAGTACTTATTAATTGTATTTTAACTCAAATCTACAGTCCAGTGTTCCTTCCATTAAGTTATTGTGTTAGAACAAACTTCTTCAGTCATGTAGCACTTCAAATTGGAAATTCAACGCAGAGCACTGGCACAGTTTGAAAAACTTTAGATTAGAAGATGCACGTTGTTAGATTAAAGGTCTGCTTAGAAAAGAGAAATGACGTCAATTTTAGTAAGAGTTAATAGAGGGTAGAATTGTTATTTTACAATTAGTAGTCTGAATCGTTAATAACTCCAATAGATACGTGTTCAAAGGAGTTCATTAGCTGAATAGACAGAGATGGGTTAGTTTGTGGTTTATAAAAAGGTACCAATGGATAAGATTAAAATGAACGTTTCTACTTAGGCGAATTTATATACAAAGAAATTTACATAAACACTATTATAATAATACAACATTGTTTAAAACACAAATCGTAAATGGAACTCAATATTTTTCAGTCGGGGGAATACACAGAATATAGTTATTTACACCATAATATTATACAAAAATTTACAAATAAACTTAACTAGATATTACTGCAAACACACTTATTTTTTTTTATTCTTACATCTTCTAAGGTACGCTCCAAACATTTATGTTTGCTTTATAGAAAGTTCATTACTTTTTAATGGATATTGATGTAGTAAATTGGGTTGGAATTTGAACACTTCTAATTAAAGTGCTTAAGTGTTGCTCGGTTTATTATTTTTGTCTAAAACAAAAATAATTCTATCCCCTACATATACATAAACACACACTCTCACCTAGTTCTTATTATCGCACGGTAAGGGCTTGGCGGATGGGGGCTAGGTGAAAGAAAGTGTAAGATTTTTCCGTCACGAAACACGGAACGCTGACCAACTATACCTGCGCAGCCAGTGCGAAGTTATTGGCTGCCTTGAATCAATAAGCGCGCACCTATGACTGGGGTGCGTTTATCGACGTTGTTATGAATCATTAGTGTAGTTTCTCGACTGTTGGGGCCGGTGTTTTCAGCAGGAAACCAAAGATTGAAATATCTACCAGTCTTGGCAGGTATGCCACAATCTTTCAGGCTGAAATATTCGCTATCGAATTGTGTGCAAGAGAGTTGACCAACAGACCTCTAGCAAACAAAAACATAAATATAATATCAGACAGCCAGGCCGCTTTAAAAGCACTGAGCTCCAACAAGATAAATTCTAAACTTGTATGGAATTGCATCGAATCCTTAGAGTACCTTGGTGCGAACAACAGGGTGACCCTACTGTGGGTACCTGGGCACCAGGGGGCGGAAGGAAACGAAAAAGCCGACACCCTTGCAAAACAGGGGGCCGAATCTGCGTTCACTGGACCAGAACCGGTTTTTGGAGTCACCACAAGTGCCGCCAAAACAATTATTTCGGACTGGGCGGAGAGGAAAATACTCACGTACTGGTCCGACTTACCAGGGCTAACCCATTCGAAGGCGTTTTTACCGTTACAACCCTCGAGAAACACAACTAAGCAGATCCTAGAATGGAGCAGAAATGACCTGCGTATTCTAACAGGACTGCTTACGGGACACTGTCGTCTGAGATACCACCTCAGAAAGATAGATCTGAACCAACAAACGGACTGTCGGTTCTGCTGCGTGGAAGACGAAACTGCTGAACATATACTATGTTCATGCCCCGGCCTGGGAAGAATAAGGTTCAACATATTTGGTTACACTAACCTAGAACCTACCGATTTTAAAAAAATCTCACCCTATACAACCATGAACTTCGTAAGAAGGGCTGGATTGTACGGTGAACTGTAGCCTCTAGGGGTGAGCCACAATAGACCTACTAAGGGTCGCGGTGGAGGGGCGACCACGCCCCACTCACATAAAACCTAACCTAACCTAACCTTCTCGACTGTAATTTTTGCTCACGGTGTGTATTTGAAATCCTTCACAACATCTGCAAGTCACACTTGATATTTTTATAAGAATAGTTAGTAGAATAATCTCCCGGAGAATAATTTTGCCAGTTATAACATTTGAACTACTTTTTTTAGTATTGATACAAGAATAGTTAGGATAAGTTTATGTAAATAATTCTTAGTCAGTCTCTTCTAGTTTTTTTTTCGTGTCCACCTTTAGAGAGAAATAAAACTTTCGTTACTTTCAAATCATAGTGTTTCTTAATTTATATGACGTAACCTTCTTAACACTAAAAATAGTTACCATTAAAAAATAATGACTTTCCTGAAGTCAACGTAAATATTCGTTTAGAGTAAGTACAAGCATTAAAATATTAACATTTTTTTTTTTTCATTAAGTTCACACCGAAAATAATATTTTTAAGCGTTTTCGCATTCAGCAAATAGCATATACGTTTAATTTTTTCTTCTAGAAGTACAAAATTACCAGGAAAAATATTTAATTAATCGATTCTACCCACCAAGTATTCGTACCGATATTTTTAGGGATTTCACGACCCGGTGTGTCCGAAACAAAAGTCCCTTTAACCGCATTCAGACACATTTTACTCATTTAAAATTAAAAATTAACGAGACTGAAATACGGACTCGTTTTGCAAAAAATACCTTGTGGGAAATACCGAGAAACGATTACTTAAAGAATAAATACAGATATTACTATAAGGAATCTTAAAAAAATAGAAGAAACTGCAAGTTGTACCGCGAGCCGATGACTACCTAAACACTAATGCTCTAAAAAAAACATTATCGATTGCATTCCTTCTAGTTTTTCTTAAATTTGGAATACTCTGTATTGATAAGTGTGTCTTTGGACTAGCAGAAATATTCTTTGCTTAAAAAAATATACTAAACATCCAGCGTTCCCATACACATTAAATTGAGCACTGTAAAAATATAAGCTTAGTTCAAATTATCACGATTACGCTCCTACTTTCCATCACCAAATGACCATTTTGGTATAAAAACCCGAGCTCCGAAGCTGCGTCACTGACTATGTCTTTCGATCATCCGGCTCGAAGGTTCCAGCATGATCTATAACGCTACGAGAACCTCTTGGAAGAAGATAATCGAGTCAAGAGCGCACAATTCGGATAAATAAATTAGTAAACAGTTTCGTTTATAAATAGTTAAGTGTACATTATATTATAAATAAATTAATAAACGTTACAATACAAACACAGTCTTGAGGAAACGATGCTGTCGATTAGCTACCCGTTTAAATATTGGATACATCCACACTATTATTAATTAATTTTAAATAACCACCGATAATTGGAGGAGTGAGATGTGCTCGAATGTATTTTACATATTTTTTTCTATTTCTACTAGTCCAACATAGGAATTGGAACGATACGAGTATTTTAGGAAGCTGGAAAGCGTTTTGGGTTCTTCATAACTATTTGTGCATTAGTATGCTAGAAACTCAGTACAAAACATGAGTACAATTATATATATATATATTTTTTGTTTAAATAAAGCTTTATCGTTTTGACTAGAAAACATTAATACCTACGTTTATTTTTGATCACTGCAAAAATCCCTTTACGATAATTTCTCCGACTTATTTCCGCCCTTTACAATTAAACGTTCGAAACTTACACGTTTTTTACAATTCACATTTTTACTAATACAGCTTTCGACAAAAGTTCAGAATACTCATTATAGTAAGAAACAATTACTCGATGCGGCCCAAGTAGATTTTTTTTAATTTAGTAATAGTAGTTTTCTAAAATGCTTCTAAAGCATATCACAGATTAAAACTAATGTTTTCTTGGGTTAAATGCGTGGCGTTTTTCAAACGCTAACGCTAATTTATAACTAAATTTATTCAATATTACAGTCCACTCGACCAACAATTAACATTTAAAATACTTCCCTAGTTGAAATGGGAGTTTTCGACCTACCAAATAATTCCAGAGCCGGAGACAAGAGTATTAAATGCTAGTCAAGATTCGAAAAGAGACAGCTGCTATTAAATTTATTCAATTATACAGTCCACTCGCCTAACAATTAACATTTTAAATACTTCCATAGTTGAAATGGAGGTTTTCGACTTGCCAGATAATGCCGGAGGCAGGAGGATTAAACGCTAGTCAAGATTCGAAAAGAGACTGCGGCTATTAAATTTATTCAATTATACAGTCCACTTGTCCAAAAATTAGGTTTTTAAATACTTCCTTTAGTTGGTGAGTTTTTTCGACGCTGTAATGGGTAATAGTTTACAGTTTAACTTAGTAAAAACACATTTTGAAGTAACTCGAAGCGACCTAAGTAGATATTTTGTTATTTAGCAAAAGTGCGTTTCTAAATTTCTTGCAAGGCATATCAAAAATTAAAACGAGTCTTTTGGGTAAAATGAGCCGAGTCTGCTCTGTTTACGTTTTTCGAATCGACAAGCCACTGCGATTCAAACGACAATATTTGGAAGTATTCTAGACCTTTCTAAGAAACTGTCAGATATTTCCAGAACCGGAGGTAAAAGTATTTAACGCTTGTCAAGATTCGAAAAGAGACAGCTGCTATTAAATTTATTCAATAATATAGTCCACTCGCATAATAATTAAAAGTATTCAGAGACATTTCTAAGAAACAACTAGATAATTACAGAGACGAAAGCAGGAGTATTAAACGCTGGTCAAGATGCAAAAAGAGACAGCTGCTATTAAAATTCGGTTGTCGTCAGACTGACTTTAAAAACTTCAGGAAGTAACGCTTGTAGTTGTACCATTTTGGAGTTATTCGTAATATAATGGAAGTTGTGAACGTTTGTCGAAGTTTATATAAAATAATTGAAGTATTCTTATTTACCGAAAGCTACTTCAATAACGCTTACAAACTATATTACAATTTTAATTGCTGTTAAACGAGTTAGCATTTTTTTTTAGTAAGAAAAATCGATACGTATAATCAAATGTAAATTCTAATCAGTTTGCGTTTAGATTAAAATGAAATGTACACACTTTGTTAGGTACACATAATCCCAATTTTACTAAAAAACAACGCCGACAGAACATTCTGAAACCACACAATTTGTTTCTGAGATATGTCGAGTAAATTTATTGCAATTATTATTAAGAACCAAAAGAAATTGAAACTATTTAAGGTAAGGACGTTTATAATAGTCAATTTCTAAATTGAAAACACGGAATTCAAATGTTTCGTCTGTTTTAGCTAAAATTGAATTTGAAAGGCGTTATTTTTCAAAACCAACAGACCAATACCGGATGGAAGTTAAAAAAAAAAGAACAAGAGGTTATCGGTCTGTTAATTCCGAAAATTGATCTGTTTGAAGTCAGTCTTGCGCATTTTTAAGGTACACTAATGGCGATTTCAAGCGTACGATTCGCTGACGTAATCGAAGAAATAGTCGAAACTGCACGTCGAATTCGATTCGGGGATGTACGCATGTTCATTCAGAGCTGCTGCTTTGTATTGTTCGCTGAATGACAGCAAAATGCCTTGGATTTTTGCAATGATCTCTTCTACTCAGGCGTTCGACTCCTAAAACAAATTTACAATTAACATTTCATTATTATTTAACAATAGGATAGGGCTTGACAAAAGCACTCGAAGATATTTTGCTGTGTGTTACTACTGAGTCTACATCAAGCCCCCTGAAGCACGAAACCAATGGGCTTGCATCACAATTTTTAAGATCTTCATAGGTATATAGGTATTGCCTTACTCTTTTTTGCGACAGTTTTTCAGATTTTATCAAAAGATGGCGTATAAATTCTTTGTGGAATCTGCAGGAATCAATTTCCGTCTTGCACATAATTTTAGAAGTTTTTGACCAAGCGATCTTACTCTATTTAAAGTGATAACTTCTTAGGGCACGTTGTGAACTATTTTTTAAAAAAGTTGGATACTCGGGGATTTGAACCTAAATACACTGACGTGCTAAACAGATAGCGTACCATTCAGCCACCATGCACTCTTACTTCAAACGTCCAAGATTAGATATACAAATTATCTTTGTGACGTCATGTTTGTTAAAAATAAAAGTTGATCGGGGATTTGAACCTAAATACACTGCCGTATCCATTGTTACTTTTGTAGGCTTAAATAATGATAATGTAAATGAAAGCGAGTCAACCGTATCTATTGAAGAATTATTATACATACGTCATTTGAAGTTATCACTTCTGTCGGGCATCCCGAGACGCACACCCTTTTTTTGGGGACAGTGTTTCAGATTCTATCAAAGGATGGCGTACAGATTCTTTGTCAAAACTGCAGAAATTATTCTTCACTTTGCTTAATTTTTTTTAGACGTTCATTGACTGTGACCTACAATGTTTTAAGTCTTTCCTGTTAAGTACTAAAAAGTTGTCATCTAGCATTGACAGTTCAACGGGCGTTTGGCCTGTTTAAACTTTTTTCAGTGTGAGGATTTCATCCCTTGGTTCCCATCTGCTGGTTTCTGCTATAATATACCATTTGGTATATCCCCAGGATCATTCTGGATCTATTGGTAGTTCCTTTGAACCTTTTTTTCCGATGCATCGACTTAATATATGATATTGCCACGACTAGGGCTCAATCCATTGTTAAATTTTACAAGTGGCCCTCTGCTCCTCTCATTGCGTAATACACGTGTACTTGGAAAGAGGGCAGTAACCGACAGAGGGCTTCTCTCAAATCAGACTAATTATAAAAGCAAATAATTAATAAATATCGACAATTTATTTACCTTCCGCGAATTCTGCTACGAAAAAACATTTTCTACTACTGCATTTTACTGTGATAGTTTGTAACATACCTTTACACACTATTGTCATCTTTATACTCCGTTTTAATATTTTTATATGTATCTTATTTGTATGTGTGGGGTTGCTAGCCCTCCATCGGGAGCCTCCCCAGGTGGCGGATAGGGGAACGCCTCCCAGATATGGGTGGTACCGGGGAAATGAAATACCCGGGGCTGACCAAAACTAGCATGAAGCAGGGCAGCAGCTGCTTCATTCCTGGAGCGAAGCTACTGAAGATTTGCGTCCTTAAAGGTTCGTTACCAGATACTTACAAGCGACCATTTCATATTATGATTAAATCGTTTGTAAGGCTGCGATGAGGAAGGCAACGGGAAACCACCTCATTAAATTCCCCAGGATAATCATCAGCATGACTGGAAAAGAAAGTGCCAAGGCCCTCAGTCCCCGGCAGGTCTTAAATGACCAGAGGGTGCTAAGAATCACCGGGCCAGTCATGAGGAAGATTGCTACGTGGAACGTTAAAAGCATGTATCAGGCGGGTAAAATACATAATGTTATCAAGGAGATGAAACGACTTAACATAGAGATACTAGGAATTAGCGAAATGAGATGGAGCAAATCGGGACAATGTGAAATAAATAAACATCAAGTATTCTACTCGGGTAGCGATAACAACCAACACTACAATGGCGTGGGCATCATAATGAACAAGGAAACCAGCAAGTCAATAATGTCGTTTGTTCCGGTATCAGACAGGGTGCTTTTTATAAAACTACACTCGCAGCCATTTGACATCAACATCATCCAGGTTTACGCACCAACATGTGATCACCCCGCTGAGGAAATAGAAGACTTCTACCAACAAATTACAGATACCCTGAAGCTGACAAAAAAATCAGAAGTGACTTTTATCATGGGCGATTTTAATGCCAAAGTAGGAAGTACACCACGAGAGGACATTATCGGTAGATACGGATTGGGAACAGCAAACAATAGAGGAGACCGGCTAGTTCAGTTCTGCCAGGAACAAGATTTCATTGTGTCAAACACCTTTTTCAAACTTCCAACAAGAAGGCTCTATACGTGGACATCTAGCGCCCATACCCCTGAAAAAAAAATTATTCGTAATCAAATAGACTTCATACTTATTAAAAAGCGATACAGAAACTGCATAAAGTATGCAAAAACATATCCAGGTGCAGACATAAACTCAGACCATAATCCAGTTGTTGCAGCAGCAAGACTTACACTCAAAAGATGTTTGCAAAGACCCAGACATAATAAGCCAGATGTTTCAAGGCTAAAGGACATAAATATAATGAGTAAACTGAAACATGAATTGAATTCCAGACTTGATGCGATACCCATAACGGAGGCAGCCGAGACTGATGAATTGTGGTCCAATATAAAAAATACCATCACAGAAAGTACCACCAAAATACTTAAACCTCAACAAAACCACAAGAAGAAACCATGGATGTCAGAGGAAATCCTTGATCTTATGGAAAAAAGACGGACACTCAAAGGCAAGAGCAACGAATACCGGGCGCAAAACCGCATAATCAAAAACAAGATAAGAGAAGCAAAAGAGAAATGGTTTTACGAGCAATGCCAAGAGATAGAAGCAATGGAAACAAAACACGATACCTTCAACATGCACAAGAAGATAAAAGAGGCAGCAGGTATCTGCAAAAATAGAAACGCGACGACTTTACAGAACGCACAGGGCAGGCTGATACTGGATACTTCAGAAAAACTGACGGAATGGTGCGACTACATCGAGCACCTATTTCACGATACCCGGCCAGAACTTCAGAAAGAATTCTTTAATCAAGGCCAAGGCTTGGACATAACGAAGGCAGAAGTTCAGTATGCACTGTCAATTTCAAAAAATGGGAAAGCTAGTGGTCCTGATGACGTCTATATAGAAGTTCTAAAAATACTGCAAAACGAAGAATCACTGAACACGCTGGTAAAGCTATTCAATCTTATTTACCGAAACGGCAGTATACCTTCTGATTGGTTAAAATCTACTTTTGTCCCGCTCCCCAAAAACGCGAAGGCCAAGAACTGCGGTGATTATCGTCTTATTAGCCTGATGAGCCATGTGCTTAAACTCTTCTTGAAAATAATACACAAAAGAATATATGCGAAGTGCGAGACAATGATGGGGGACTCTCAGTTTGGTTTTCGCAATGGCTTTGGAACAAGGGAGGCACTATTTAGCATACAGGTTCTTTTCCAAAGGTGCCGGGACATGTCGGTGACCGTTTACGCATGTTTCATCGATTACGTAAAAGCCTTTGATAAAGTAAAGCACGAAAAACTGAGCAACATTCTTAAAGACATAGGACTGGAACAACGAGACCTTAGAATAATAGCCAACATTTACTGGAACCAAAGTGCTCAAATAAGAATCGATAACACCGCGTCCGACGAGATCAAAATCCTGAGAGGCGTTCGTCAAGGATGCATTTTATCACCACTGTTATTTAATTTGTATTCCGACAGGATATTTCAAGAGGCGTTGGATGAATGTGACGAGGGGATATCTGTCAATGGGATTAATATCAACAATCTGAGGTATGCGGATGACACGGTTCTTGTTGCCGACTCACTGGAAGGACTGCAGGAGCTGGTAAGCCGCGTGACGGCTGCAAGCTCAGAGGCCGGACTTAGCCTGAACGTGAGAAAGACAAAGTGGCTAGCAGTTAGCAAATCAAACAACGTGGACGGTCACCTGACGATTAACGGTCAACGAATTGAGCGAGTAGAAACTTTTAAATATCTTGGGTGTCAACTAAATGAGAAGTGGGACAGCATGCAGGAGATTCGTGCCAGAATAGAACAAGCTCGTGCTTCGTTCCTGAAAATGCGTAAAGTACTTTGTAGCAGAAATTTAAGCTTGCCTCTGCGCGTCCGAGTGCTTCGCTGTTACGTGTTTAGCATACTGTTTTATGGAATGGAAGCTTGGACTTTGACAGATGCGATGTGCAAAAAATTGGAGGCCTTTGAAATGTGGACGTACAGAAGGCTATTAAGAATCTCCTGGGTAGAAAGAGTGCGTAACACCGAGGTACTTCAACGCCTCGACAAGCAGCTGGAAGTTCTGTTTACACTAAAAAAGCGCAAACTGGAGTATTTTGGACACATCTTAAGAAATGACAAGTATCGACTTTTAAAGCTTATTATAGAAGGGAAGATCGAAGGACGAAGAGGCCCGGGTAGAAGAAAGATATCCTGGCTAAAAAACTTAAGACAATGGTATGGAGTGAGCACTACCACATTGTTCCGCCGAGCTGTAGACAAGGTTCAGATAGCGCTGATGATTGCCAACGTCCGAGGAGGACAGGGCACCTAAAGAAGAAGATCTTATTTGTAATTTTTATATCATTTGTACTTTTTTAATCAAAATTAATAACTAATTCAATCAATAATGTAATTTATTGTATTTTCATGCTTTGTTAACAAGATGTTTAATCTTAAGAGTATATTTTTTATTTGATTTACCCCGCCGAGAATTTCGATCATCCGGCTCGAAGGTCCTAAACAGTTTTTTTTTGTATAATTTTAACTGTTGCTTTAATTTAAACTGACCTTTAGATTTTCAAAATACTGCATAATCTGATCGTAATCCATGTCTAATTGTAAATCATCGAGACCCGGTAGCTCCATAGATTTACTCGTTTCGTTATCTGTGGTTTCTACGTTAAACATTGGATTTCCCACTATGGTAGCAGTTTTTACTTCGGCACTATTCCTATTACCTGCGTAAAAATACACATTTGATAAGTATGGACAGTGTTGCTTACTTTAAATTGAGTTTTGTACTTACTGGGACTATTGGAATACTGTACAAATTTATCATTATCGTCCTTTTTTGGTTGTACTGCTGGTTCGTCATCGAATTCAAATATGCCATTATCTGTACAATTTTCTACTTTTTTCTTTGGAATATTTACTTGAGGTTTAACGGGGAGAAGTTCGCTCGATAATCTAAAAATAAATACACTTGACTGGCCAACGAAGATATCCTTAGGTCGAGACAAGAGTGCGTGATTGGAATTTTAATTAAAAAGTTGTAGTTTATCCCCCTCAAACTTACCAAAGGATGAATTGTATTGGAACACAGTCTGCTGTCTATAGATCCTTTGTGTTGTGGGATAATTTTACAATAAATATTTAAATCATAAACATAGGCCACTAGGTACGTCTACACTGGTGTACACACTCTGGTCTTTTGGTACTGTAGTGAGCCTTTATATATTTAGGCTGGTCTAGGTCGCTATGTGAGTTTAGTCAACACGAAGTGTTCGGTATTCACTGACATAACAAGGTTAAGCGTGACGAAATAACAAATAAGCAATAAATAATTTTGTTTATACCAACGATAGGTTCACCTACAGTTAGAGCTCGTTTCTTGCAAAAAAAATTCAACACCCTGCATCTCAATAGCGACAAAAGTTATCACACATTTGTAGAAACTTTTAGTCTTAAAAATTGCACGACGAATCCACAATAGGCCTGTTTGTTTGTCATGCTCGCGCTGCTCGAAACTGATTTGAGCAGTATTTGACTGTTCGTTTGTTATAAGCAATTGTTTAGAGACTGTTCGTTTAACGGGAGCAAATTGCTATATACCAGATAAAGCAGGATTTATTTGCTTCACCAATTTAGGTAGAGCAGAAATATCATATCAGTTTGATCTAGCAGAATATCAAAAATCGAACATTAAAAATGAATAGAAAATTCAGTATAATTAATGGTGAAGTGACTGATGCAAATTCTGAGTTGGAAAATTATTTACTTAACGAAATAAAAGTTTGATGGACAATTTGGTTGGTTTTTGTTGGGATCAAATATCAAATTGTTTTGGTGGGGGTTTGGTGTTCCTTTGAACTCAGCAGTTGGTAAATGCTCTCCGTGGATTTGTATCACGAAAATCATATCAATCTGCACATTTATGTAATTTAATGAGCAGCGTGAGCTACCTAATATCATAGCTAACATAAAAGTTGGGGTGAACTATTGAAGCAAGTAAATCAAATAAAATATCTAGGAAGCGTAGTAACTAACAACGCTAATAGTCAAACTGAAGTGAAATCAAGGATTGAGCAGGCTCGAGCAGCATTTAAAAACATGAGTAGGGTCTTGTGCTGTAGAGATCTGAAGTTGACTCTAAGAATCCGACTTTTCAGATGTTATGTCTTCTCCACCCTGCTGTAGGGTGTGAAAGACTGGACTATAAACAAGTACGAAGAAAGACGACTTGAAGCCTTTGACATGTGGTCTTACAGGAAAATAGTAAAAGTTTCACGGACTGAAAAAGTATCCAACTTGGTAATACTCCAACGTCTGAATAAATCCACCGAAATTCTTACCACCATCAAAAGAAGGAAACTGCAATATTTCGGGCATGTTATGAGAGGCGAAAAATACCGATTACTACAGGACATCATGCAGCGAAAAATTTATGATAAAAGAAAGCCGGGCCGCAGAAAAGCATCATGGCTTAAGAATCTACGTGACTGGTATAACCTCAACTCAAGCTCTCTGTTCAGACTTGCCGTCGACAGAGTAAGGAGAGCCTTGTTGGTGACCAACGTTCTAGAAGGACATGGTACT
Source organism: Agelastica alni (assembly GCA_950111635.1). Taxonomy (NCBI): domain Eukaryota; kingdom Metazoa; phylum Arthropoda; class Insecta; order Coleoptera; family Chrysomelidae; genus Agelastica; species Agelastica alni. The sequence continues at coordinate 4,934,869 of OX467719.1, read as the reverse complement.
TAAGAAGAAGAAGCGTGAGCACGACAAACGAACAGGCCTTATAATATTTCAGATCACCTACTTTGGAAACACTCCTGTGTTGTACATTTAGAAATAAATAATGGTTTAAAAAAAAATTATACCTGTATTTTTCTTGATTCTTGTTTTTGTGATAGTGATGGTGATGCGATTTTTTAGGGAGCTGAGAATCAGACGAAGTTGTCGAAATGCCCAAATTGCGATGCGGAGGTACCGGTGGTTTGTAATCATCATTCATGTTTTGGTTGTTATTGTTATTATGCGAATGAGCCGGTAACGGAGGCGGTGGAGTGGGCTTATTCCTGAAAAATAAAACGGTATCAATTAACCCCACGAACTAATTATTGTATAGTTTGCATACCAAACTTGCAAATCGCCGTCGCTGTTGTTCCCATTGTCGACGTTCTGATCGATTTCCTTTCCTCTGGAATAAGTCCTACTGTCTATTTGCCTATTAGAATTGACATTATCATTCGAAGTAGGGAGCTCTATATGCGTCGGATTGCTGAAACTGTTCACCGTCAACGAATCGTCAGGTTCGCAATAATTCGTATTCAACGGATTCGTAATGATCCGCATATCTGTTGAGTTCGTCAAGTATTGACCAGGCGGCTCGATGGTAGCTCTACCCAACCATACCCAATCGTGGGCGTTCGTTGTCGTTTCTTTGGGTTTTTGAGTCTCGTGTTGGACGATGAAGTTAGTCGGATTGCCGGGGATCGGTTGGACACCCGCCGTTACTACCGCGTTCAGCGGCTTGAACTTGGAAGCGTATACGACACAAGATACAACAAAAACCTAAAATTAAACATTCACGGGTTATCACACTAAAAACCTTGAAATAATATCATCACAGGGTGGGTCATAAGTCGGTTGTTAACTTAACCAGTGTATAGTAGGTACTCGTGAGTCTATTTACACTAACAATTTGAGGTTATATTGTTTGTTGTTATCATAGACATAGAAGACTAGACTGCGGGTCTAGATGCGAGAGTTGGCTTCTTATGAGGAAGATACATTCGCTCGAGAGGTCTCTCTAATGGGCGGGACTTACGCCCGAGTCTGAAACCCGACCCTTCCACTCAGCTCGCGACGTGCCTGTCGGGCGTAAATCCCTCCCGTTAGAGAGAGCGCGAAACAACCCCTCGAGCGACTATCTCTTTCTCATCGGGAGCCAACTCTCAGCACGGGGACCCGCAGTATAGTCTCCTATGTCTATGGTTGTTATCCATATATGTAATACATCTATATTGTTAGTAGGGGTCTCGAGTTGTGTGACTCGATTTTAAGCATCGAGGGAAGGAGGCTTTTCCCACCACACTTTTCAATTCCTCCACGCTTGCGCACAACGAGTCTAGTCCTGTTACAAAGATAAAAACAGTCAATTTCTGTCTCTCTTACGGTGTGATACTTCCGCTACAGGCGCTAGCAATATAGGAGTATTATATTTATGTTATTATCTGAGAATGGGTGACGGGAGAGTTGTGTGTTTGGTTAACGATTTCGGCTAGTATTTGTGTTTTTGACAGCTGACTTATGGCCCAGCCCGTACTTTGTACGATTGATGTGCTGGATTTACTTACCATTATGGCGCAACAGAATGCGGCGAGCAAAACGTACATACTAATTTCTAACGGAGTGGAATGATGCGACGACAAATGCCGCGGAATACCTTTATTATTACCTTGGAATTGGCGTGCTTGGACGCTGGGTTCGTCTGAATTTTCTATGTGAATAGGCGAACCTTTAAAGAAACATTTAACGACATTAGTGCTTACCGAAGTTTCGATATTTTACCTTTTAAAATGTCTTGCAGATCGGAAAAATCTCTCCCTTTGGACGATCCGTAACTGCCTCCATCGTTCTGCAAAATGTCCGGTCTGTGTATGTCGATGGTACTGAAATCGACGTTGATAGCTGCCGCCGCAGAAGCCAACGGCCCCGCAGCCTTTATCTTTGGTCTACCAGCACTTCTACATTCTTCGGCCAGCAGAAGAGTCACCTATAAAAATAAAACGTTTGCTACAACCATAAAAAATTATGCAGTCGAACCACGATTCCAATTTTCAATGTTTTTCGATCAATATATTGCCCTACAACTCTCATGAAATGTATGTTAGGGGTGAGTAAGGGATAAAATATAAAAACTATTAAAATCGCCGATATTAGTGTCAAATTCATAGTTTTCAGAGTAGCAGAGTTTGATTGTGATACCTCCAATGTTGTTAGCACCCCTACAAAAGGGGTGGGAAGGGAATGGAATAAAAAACCTCTTAAACGACGATGTAAGTATCGAATTTATAGTTTTCGGCGTCGCTGAGTTTAATAGTGATATTCCCAAAGAAGGCAAGCAAACGTTCGGGCAGGACAACGTCTGCCGTGTCCGCTAGTTTTTTAATGTTTTCTGATGCACATATTGCTGCATTTAATTTTTGACTTGTCAACGTGACTGTCTAAGAAAAGGGTACTGCCAATAACAACAATAATTTTACCTGCAAAAGATCTCCGCTGCCTTCTCCTACTGCTATAACTCTGGGATGATGGGAAGCTACCATGGGAGCGAAGGCGACGACTTCGGGGTCCAGACTTTCAACGACAAGATGGTAATCAGTATCAGAGATGTCCCTTAGCGGAGTTTTTTGACCGTCAGAAAATTCCAATTCGATATCCAATAAACCTTCCTAAAATAAACACGTCAACGTTACAATAAAGCTCTCGTTTTATGTTAACGTCAACGTTACCTGATATTGAGCCGTTAACTTTCTGGTAATGCCTGTTTCGGCTACGTAAACGTTATCCAGAGTACTATCTGGAGATATGTTCAGCTGAAGACCGGACACGACTTGAACGTAGAGCTTCGTTAAGCCCACTTTATCATTACCGACTCTCACTTCTTTCGATCCGTACACCCTGCTGGTTATCGGAGAGAGTACCTAGAATGTCGCTTTATTGAACGATTCGGTGTTGCAAGAACGGATTCTACTCACCTGGACTTCCGTCCTGCCTACGCTCCTTCCTTGCAAAATCCTCCCGTGCAGGCTAGCAATTCTCGGATCGCTCACCCTTAACCACGGCAACACGAGATCGGTAACCCTCAGGAACGTCCTCCTGTTGATCAGATAGGTAGTGCGACCTGAAGAATGATCCGACGCCAAGAAATGAGCGAAAACATCCACGGAAGTTTGTTGGTATCTTAATCGACAAATCGGTCTTTCTACGACGTTGCCAGATTCGTCTATAGACGCCACGCCCCAGTTGGCGTCGAAGGAACGCTTCCGTCTTTTAGATTTTGTCAAACTACAAGGACAACGATAATTAATTAAAATGTACGGTCTACTGGAAATGAATTACTATTGAAACACACCCCAAGTGACAAAATTAGACAATACAAAACGCGACAAATGCCATACAGATTTTTTGTCCGTTAATATTGTTTAGGTTTAAATTTAGTTTAGTTTGTTTTGCTCAGACTTATTACCCAATGGAGACGTAACTATCTATATTTAAACGCGATCCGACATTGCAAACTTCTGGTCCACTGTGTATAGTCTTGAATCCCAAGAATATTTTATTCCCGTAGAACAACGAATCCTATTTTATTTTATTTCACTATTTCTTTGAAGGGTCATGTAGCAGTTTCGGAACCTATACTCAGAATTGTTTCCTTCTTTCGAAACATGTTTTATTCCAATAATTGATTATGATTAATGGGTGAAAATCTATCTATTCTCTTCAGTATCCTTTTGAAATGGAGTGAAAAATGTGTACCCGACAGTTGAGTTTTGATATCATATTTCTTTAAGAAACAAATTAACTATCTTGAACAATTTTATTACTCAACACAAAACAAAGAGATTTATGAATGGGATGTCGCGTCTCCTTGGGGTAATAAGTCTATGGTTATGCTGGTGTTCTGATTTCTACTGCGAAGTCTCGAGGAGAAAGGAGTTTCTTACTTGGGGTGATAGTCTGGAACCCTCCAAGACTTGAGTTGTGATAATCTTGTATCGGCAACGGATAAGTCCAGCGGAAACTCTGGCATCCAAACTATAAATTGTGCTAAACCCGTATAAGTCCCATATTTGACGATAACCGATCCATTTACTGATCCTCTAGCTTCGCTGCCGTCGACGTAGACAGAACCACACGACGACGATACCTAAAATAATCATTTTGAAGGACGTATTCTCCCACGACAGGGTAACATCTTCGACAATAAAGTTTCGACAGACAATTAAAGTGTCGCTTATGATTATTGAGCGCAGGGGGTAGAAGAGGACCGGAAAGGAGACAATGTTCACAGCTGAGAAACGTGAAAGATTGGATAGAAAAACTAAGATCAAATAATGGAGTACAAGGTAGGGGGTAGAAGAGGACTGGACAGGAGGCAATGTTCACACATACATATAGTCACGCCTTTTTCCAGTAGGGGTAGACAGAGACCACTTCCTTTCACTTGCTACGTTTCTTACACACATCTTTTGCTTCCTCTACTTTCATCAGTGCTCTCATACTCTTGACCTGGCCTTTCTTCAAAACAATGTTGATCTGATCGAGATCGATGTTCGCCGAGGTCGACCTCTACCGACTTCCGTTGATTCACACTCGCCTTATAAATTTTTTTCGTCAATCTTCCTTCATCCATCCTTTCTACGTGTCTAAACCATCTAAGCATTCCTTTATCTATCTTTGTAACCACATCTTTTTTTACACCACAGCGTTCTCTTATCTCACTATTCTTTACTTGATCCAACCGAGACACTCCGGCTATACTTCTGAGACTACTCATCTCCACAGCATTAATCCTATTTTCATGCTTCTTCTGCCAAACCCAACATTCACTACCATACATAAGTGTAGGAGCCATCACATCTCTTTGCACAGCCAGATGTGCCATTTTTGACACTTTCTGGATGTTTATAAATCTATACAGTGCCCCATTCATTTGTTTTCCTACCAACACCCTTCGCTCAATATCACTGTCATACCATACTTTATTGTCAGTCTTCGTTTAAATATTTTCTTACTTTTAAGACACTTTCATCTTCGGAGTGACAAGATGATTGGAAAGTGACGTCCGCTGCTTTTCCCGCTTGGGAAACAATGAATACTTTCATCGCTTGAGAAACTTGCAGACCTGTAAGAACTGCGGTGTTTAAAACTTCCCAATTCTGAAAAACAAAAAGTTCTTAAAACCATCCATTCAGCAAAAATGAGATAGCTCAAGTATTTAGGAGTAAGCTTACCTTACTGATGGGAACAACGGCTTGTATATCGTCTTTCTGTATCTCGAATCTGGATATTAACTTTCTACCTTCTTTACGACCTTCGATTTCTATTTCTTGTTCGAGGTGGGGCTCGAATCTTGCAGACCACACCACTTTACTACCGTCATAATTCTCGGTAGCGTCTTCGGATATTTCGATCAACCACGAAAACAGTTCCATGACGCTAAATAAACGAAAAAAATAAATCTTTAAAAAACCGAGTGTTCGGTTTATATAAAATTTAATCCTGATAGTTCTAATTATGACACTCTTATCATTACAGGGTGGATCGTAAGTCAGTTGTAGACTTGACTAGTTTGCAGTACCTTTAAGTCAGTTGACACTGGCAGTCTGAGGTTATGTTGTTTTCTGAGAACAATTATCTCTAGAGGAGTTAACCAAACACTTTCACTGCTCAACATAACTTTAAACTTTAACACGTTTTGGTGAAACCAAATTGACAAAGCTGTCTTCAGTTTTCATTGCTTCCTATAAGAGACGCGGGTCTTAATGACTGTTAGAGTGGGGGCCGAAATAATGCGTTAATCAATTTGAACGCATTGTAAGTGTAGGAATCGGGTTTTGTAATTGCCTTTTTCGTAAAAAGGAGGAATTATACTTAACTTAGATAATTAGTGGACTGGTTGAAAATCATAAATCGCTGGTTTTAAAGTTTTTATTACACAAAATCATTAGATCAGATAAACTAGCGGCACTTAAAGCTTTGGCATCACGGAGAATAGACTCAAAAATTGTCCGGGAATGTGCCGGAAACCTACGAATCTTAGCTAACCATAACAAAGTCACTTTGCTGTGGGTGCCAGGGCATAAAGGTATTTTTGGTAACGAAGAAGCGGACAAACTAGCTAGGCGGGGCTGTGGAACACCATTTATTGGGCCAGAACCAACAATAGGGGTACACAGGGCCAGAGTTAAAGCAGCGATCAATGGCTGGGTCAACTCTTAGCATCAGCTGAGAGTGGGCGCTCAGGGATAGCTAGAGAATGATTTTAATGAAAAAAGAAAAGTCAAACAATCTGTGATCGCAACTATAAAATCTGACTGTATTTGAATAATTGGAGATTTGCAGTTAACAGAAAAATGGTTTAAGAAATTTCAACGAACTTGTAAATAAAATTGGTATGCCAAAATATGAAGTCTTGTAGATTCTGATGTGCAGCTTGTAGGCTTTACACCTCTATGCACAGCCAGACGTGCCTTTTTGACACTTTCTGGCTGTTCATAAAGCTATGCAGTGCCCCATTCATTTGTTTTCCTACCAACACCCTTCGCTCAATACCACTGTCATACTTTCCACCTCTCGTAAACTTTGAACCCAAGCACACAAATTCATTTACTTGTTCCACTCTTTCTCCCTTAATCAGAACTTCACAGTTTGTCATGCTTTCTTCTCTTTCAAAAACCATAAATTTCGTTTTGCTTACATTTATTTTCATCCCTTTGATTTTCAGGGCATCATGCATAACATTAACCATCGCCTACAACTCATCTTCAGATGACGCTAATATGACTTGATCATCGGCGTAAAGAATGCATTTGACGATCAAATTATTCATTTAATCCATACGCACACTCTTTCAAACCTTTTAAACAATCGTCTATGTATAAGATAAATAGCCATGGCGAAGCCACATATCCCTGTCTCACACTTTTTTCGATGTAAAACCAGTCCGTGCAAGTTCCGTTTATCCTGACACAAGCAGTGGAATCCTCGTTAAGTGATTTCAGTGCTCGTATTAAACTACTGCTCACCCCATACATAGACAATGTCGACCACAATTCACTCCTCACCACTCTGTCATAGACCTTTTCAAAGTCTTAAAAGCGCAATAGACCTTCTGACTTCTATCCAAGAATTTTTTGACTATACCTCGTAATGAAAAGACCTGATCCATACATCTCCTTATTGTGTCCTAAACCCGATTGAAGGTTCCCTGAGACGACTGAAAGAATATCCCAGCAGCCACAAAGACGACAGGTGAGAAGCCGTTTTGTTTTAAAAGGAATCTCTTGTCAAATGTAAATAAAATTAGTCAATTGTATTGCTTTTAACTTAATCTTTATAATAATTACTTACTCTCCAGGAATAATAGGAAGGTCGGCATCGGGAGGTTCCTTTCGGACAAGAGTTACCGTCGCGCTGGTGTGTCTAGGATTAATATCGATGGTAACGTTCCAGGGAATCCCTTCTGTCGGGACCGCTTCCAGGAAACGCACTCCGCTTTTCATCCTTGCCCTAGAACAGACATTTTTCTAATCTTTCGACAAATAAGTACCTTTATGACACTAGTGATACAAGAAGTATTTTTTTTTGCTACGGTATATAAATTTCCGGGATATTTCCACATCATATCAGTAAATTACCTCCCATCAGTATGAAATAACAAGTCACGACCTTCCTTATCTCTAATGTAATAGTTATTTATTCATTGCCTTACGCAACACTGAGTATACAAATCAAAAAGAGCTTTTTTATGCTTAAGTCCATGATCCCATCGACTTTCTTCGAATAGGGGAAACAAGATGATATTTGTAATGAACGTATCCTGTGTTAATATGTGTTGAGAAGGTTACTATATATAAATTAAAAAATACTAAGATTTTAAAGCAACTAAAGTAAAATCTACAAGTGACTGATGAAAAAATAATTTACAGGAACTTATCCTCACCAACTAGTCTTATAAAAATACCAAGTGTGGCTTGCAGATGTTGCGAGCGATTTCAAATATACCGCGAACAAAAATTATAGTTAGAAAAATACACTAATGATTCATAATAAAGTCGATAAACATACAACGATTTCGTTAAATTATCTATAAAAAAATCAACATTGTTTTGAAACTAAGTATAATAATAGTAGTTCAAATGTATTGTAACTGGCAATTATAGCTAACTCCCCGTTTTTCTAGTATTGAGCACAAAGGCAATTAAAATCTATTGTAAACTGTTGACTATTATATTATTATGAGGAAGATTACCTGCTGGAAAAATTACTATAAATAAATTAAGAAATGTTATGATTTTAAAGTAACGAAAATATTATTTCTCTTGGAAGGTGGACACGATCTATACTCGAAAGAAATTCTAAATAATAATAATTTACAGGAACTTATCCCTACCAACTAGTCTTATAAAAATATTAAGTGTGGCTTGCAGATGTTGCGAGCGATTTCAAATATACTGCAAACAAGAATTATAGCTAGAAAAATATACTAACTATTCAAAATAACGTCGATGAACACACAACGATTTCGTTAAATTATTTATCAAAAAAATTAACATTCTTTTGAAACTATAATTATAGTAGTTCAAATGTATCGTAGCTGGCAATGATTACAATTCAAACTATTGTAAACTGTTAACTGTTATTTAATTTCGAGGACCATTGATTATTGGAAAGTTTATTTAAAAAAAATTAAGAAAATCTATCATTTTAAAGTAACCACAGTTTCATTTCTCTTGAAAGGTGGACACACTATCTTTACTAGAAGAAAGTCTAGTGTATGGCTTGCATGTGTTGTGAAGGATTTCAATGAATCCTTAATAAAACGCAATAGTTTAATTTTTGTTTATAAAATATAAATATATATTTCAACGGAATGAAACGAGGACTTACTTGACGACGATAGCCGTAATCAATTTTGCCTTTTCCCTGTCGACGAAAACGGGCAAGTAGATCCTGGACATGGGAAACAGCGGCGGGTGAGGCACCAATATGGTGAGTGCGTCCGACAGTTTCATTTCCTTGTAGGCCCCCTTGGCCGGCGTCAGTTGAACGCTGCCCAGAACGGCGGACGGTTGTACTTGCATCTTCGGATGGCAGCCCTCCCCTTCGCCCGGCCAGGGCTCCAGAACGGAGTATGCCACTTGGACGAGGCGCGGTGGACTCTTCGTCAGTTTTCCCGGTCGGCCGTCTTTGTCCGGCGACGGAAGAGGCGGCCACCACGATGCTGGGACGGTTACCTGCGGCACAACAAAATATTCACATTATTTAAATGGTTATTTGTTTGTTAGAATTATTTTTATCTATGTATATCGTTTTGGAGTTTATTATCTAAGAAACTATAAATCTTTAGTAATCGGGGGTTCGAAAGGTAGAAGATAAAGATTTTTTTATCGCTGATAAACCGTTGTTTATAAGTAATCAATGAGATAAGAATTGGCCCCAGTTATGGACTTTTATATAGAAGGGTGTGTAACATTCTCTTTTAAATTTAAAAACACATCACGCGCCCCTCGTACGACGCATAAATTAATATTTATTTTTCCGAGAATCTGTTGGAATTTGATAGAAAGCGTTTAGCTATGAGTATATGAATGATTTCTTCGCTCGCAGTATTAATAAACAAACGGTTTATTAATAGAACAGTATGGGCTTAATTTAATTTTTTATAATAAACTTTGCATTTCCGTATGCACGATACATAAAATTTTGTTTACGATTTTTTTTTGTCTTTTTGCGTTGCTATGTCATCATCTGCTTGCCTGAAATAAGCAAGGAATTGCATGCATATGTCTTGTCTTCGACACTTTCATCATGCAATCAATTTAGTTCTAGCTAAACCTTTCTTGCAGTTGTGAATCAAAAGTTTCTTGTGTCATATTTAAAAAACATTACTGTCAACTTGCTTAAAGTTAATTAAATTCTGAATTTCTCTTCTGGAAAGGTTTTTATCTATCACCAGCTCACGAACAATGTCTAATATGTATGTTTTATTTGTTTATGGAGCTCTGGATCCTGTGACAACTGAAGCACCCCTACGCATTTAACACAGCATCAGAACAAGCCAGAGAAGCTCGTTTGAAGCAAGTGCGTGAGCTTACAGCTGAAATTCGAGTCACACAATCAGAACAAGCTAGAGAAGCTCGTTTGCAGCAAGTGAGTGACCAAGTAGCTAGACATAACGAAAAGGTTCTCCAGAGTGTTGAGGATAAAGGGACAGTTATTTATACAATAAAAGCACAAGACCAACTCATTGATGCTACACGAAATTTAGATAATAAGGACTTGATTCCGTGGTACCTAATGATATTTGATAAAACAGGCGGTCTTCCTAAAGTATTGAAAATTGTTTGACGATGGAACTCATGATTGTACCTGAACGTTCAAATGGTGATTTAAAACGAGTTATATTCGACCACCACCCCATATAGCAGTAAGATTATAAAAATAATGCAAATAAACTGCTGCATCAATTCAATTAACCCTCATATCAATAGTCGGACTTCTTTAAAAAATCAATACAACATTCTTACCTGAGCTAAACATACTCCGTCTTCGCCGTCGGGGCTGCAGGCGGCATGCAGTGGCGTCCTGGTGCCCATGGTAGCATGCAGCACTATGCAGACCCGCTGATGGTGTCTCGCCAAAAGAACTTGACGTCTACCGCCGGGGTCGGTGCCGGTGTGAAAGAGGACCCGAAGCACTGGCGAATCTCTGGGAATTTCGCTGCGAACCATATGAGCCGACATGTCTAGATGGTGGGTCGCTTGGTCTTGCAGTTCTATACTAGGGCCTAGAATTTATAGAACTGTTAAAAAATCTATATATTCTCGATAAAAGCACGGATCACAGGACCACGAACCACCGGTACGCCATTGGTGAAAACTATTATTTTTAAATTTATAAACGTTAAGGGTTTTGCTGAATTGTAAAAAGTTACAAGATGTACGAAAATAAAACGTCAAATTACCTGAGGTGTTCAACGGTAGAGGATCTGGAACGATGTATTTTGCTGGAACGGTCTGTTTGGTACTAAATGGTCCATAAGTGGCTCTCACTGAAATCGGTTGTGATCTTTGGAAAACTGTAAATTTGTCCACAGACAAGGGGACTCCTCCGCCAGCCCCCGCATTAGGTGGCGTTTCCGTATTCGAGGTTGTAATAAAATGTTGACGGCTCTGTTGCTTGATAAAAAAGCCACCATCTTTGTTTTCGAAATGAACGTTCACACATGAGGTATAACCTGCAGCAATAAAAAATATTAAAATTCCCTACAGGATTTTCTCTTGGAATTTGTTTTAATGGTCCACGGCCTCCGTTTCTTTTATAGAAAGTATCTTTACATGGTATAAAAAGTCACTTCCGCTGTCTGTTCGCTCGGATCTTTTAAACTATTCAACGGGTTTTAATGCAGTTTTTAGCAATAGGAAGAGTAATTTAAGAGGAAGGTTTATATGTATAATACGTACATATGCAAAAGGGGTGGGAAGGGGATGAAATATAAAAATGCCGATATTAGTGTTGAATTCATAGTATTTAAGGTCGCTGAGTTTGATAGTAACATTCCCAATTTTGTTAGCACGATAGGGGTAAAAAGGAGAGGAAATTTAAAAACTATCAAAAACGGCTAATATTAGTGTCGAATTCATAGGTTTTGGAGTGACTGAATTTGATAGTAACATTCCTAATTTTGTTAGCATCCCTACTAAAGGGGTGGGTAGGGGATAAAATAAAAAACTATTAAAAACGCCGATATTAATGTCGAAATTTATTGTTTTTGGGGTGACCGAGTTTGATGGTAACATTCCCAATTTTGATAGCACTGCTGCGAAAGAGGTGAGAAGGGGATGGAATATAAAAACTATCAAAAACGGCTGATATTAGTGACGAATTTATAGTCTTCAGGAACGCTAAGTTTGATAGTGACATTCCCAGTTATGTAAAAAACTATTAAAAACTCCGATATTAGTGTCAAATTCATAAAACGGTGATGAAAGTGTCGAATTTAAAGTTTTCGGGTCGCTGAGTTTGATAGTGATATTTCCAAAGTGGGCAAGCTATCGTTTGAGCATGAAAACGTCTGCCAAGTCCGCTAGTCATTTAATAACTAATCAAAATATAATTAACTTTCTTGATTAGTTGCTTAATAAAGTAAAATCTTACACAATTACACAATCTGTAAAATTAATTTACTTAGACGATTTTCTCTTGGCATTTGTTTTATTGGTCCACAGCTTCTCTTTCTTTTATAAAAAGTATTATTTTAAGTATGTAAATAAAATGTAATCAATTTTCTGGAAAAGTTGCTTAATGAAGTAAAATTGTACACAATACATGAAGCAAGTTTTAAAAAAATAACAAAAATCCCAACATTTATCAATGATGAAAATGGAGTAATTTGATCTGTAATATTAAGTTTGGCCAATTACATTATATAAAGTAATATTTAATCACATGCTACATCGGATACTGAAGGTCTAAAAATATCAAAAATGATTATTTAACTTTCTTCGTTTTTATATTAATAAGTGTCAAAAAAAAACTTTCATTTAAATTATTATTTTTACTAAAATATGTAACTGTCAGAATGAACTATTGTATATCAGAGATATCCACACACACACACACACACACAAACACGCAGTGATTTATACATTCCATTCAATTCGATTTCATTGAATATTTTACGGAAACGTGATTGTTGAATTGAATATTCTGTATGCATCTGTCTATATCTGATACAAAAGTATTCAATTCAGTTTCCTGTCATGATTTCCGATAGGGAGGGTTGTGACCCATTTGTGTTACTGAAAACGTCAATTGATTTTAATGGCTACTCCTAAAATACCAATTGTAGCTCATAAATAAATGGTAACGATATAATTGACTGTGAAGGTCACTTTGTGATTTTTTCCAATTAAAATTTAATTGCTACTGTTCAATTTCTTGTCGTCTTCCCTAAAGAATATTCCATATATGAGACGCTGATGACAACATGACAACCTAGATTTATCCACCTGTCTCAAAAGTGAGGTTAATATAATTGACAATAGGTGTACCAAATAAAAATACACACATAGGTATATAAACAAAAATAAACCAGTGTGGTATTAGTAATAATGCAGGTCACTGAACTTACCAATTGTAAATAAAAATATCCAAGTTGAAAAACGTACTCCGTCTTTCATACTTTTAAGATGTTTTGAGGATATCCATGTCAAATCCTTTAAATAATTCGAGTAGATTAATTAGGAACAGTGTACAGTAAATTTTTACTATGTGGGATAATACATCACTTTTGAAACACTTGTCGATCTAAAAGATTCTACTTTCTTTTAGACGGTTTCGGAGGTATTCGTTAAACGGCGTTTCAACATGAGCTCGAAAATACCACTTACATTTATAAATTCACGAAAAACCCGGACATTATATAAAGTAAAACTCCTTGCCTTAAAATGCTCATAACATGACTACGAACTACACGATTATTGACCGGGAATCCACTGTCTTGCGCCGCCAGACTGCCCCTCCCCTGTTTTCAGGGTCGCATTTAATATTTTTTACCCATCATCGCACCGAAATCCTTCTAGAATTATATGATTGTAGGGCTATATGCTGTTGAAATTGGATATCTCAGAGACGGATTTTCTGCGAAACGCCAAGGAGGCGGCCACACTCGGGATGGAAAATACTTATTGGCATGTCTGAAAAATCGATACTTTTGATTGTACGATGTCGTAAAGATGCCACAATAACTTATAAATAATATACTATTAGAACGATTAAATGATTCCATTCGACCCAGTTATCGTTTCATAATTAATTTCTGGGCTACTACGATCCTACGTTGCAACGTCCATTTATTTTATTATTTATTGTTTGTTTTTAATTTGGAATATTATTATCGATAAATATTTTGTAAAAAATAAAAATTATCATCTACTGGTTTTATACTTGATCTCTCAATACACTTTTTTAAAAACACATATTAAGGTTAATACAAGGTGTATCTCATTAATAATGGAAATAATTAAACTGGAGAATCTTGGTTTTAGTTCGATTTGTTTTAAGCGCTAAAAAAATTATGTATTAAATGGTACAAGCACAAAAAGAATGCATCGGCCGGGAATCGAACCCGGGCCGCCCGCGTGGCAGGCGAGCATTCTACCACTGAACCACCGATGCATTTCGTTACGATACGATTTCTACTAAATCGCACTAAAATGAAAAAATTAAAATCGTGATTTTATTATTACTGATTATTTTTACTGACGAGGCCACTTTTACACGTAGAGGATTTTTAATCTGGAGAAATAGCCATCGTTGGGATATTGAAAATCCGCATCTATTCCGAGAATCACATTTTCCACATGAATATAAGAGATAGTTTGTTGGGTCCTTATGAATTAGCAGCAAATTTGAGTGGTAACCCCTATTTGGAGTTTCTACAAACTAGACTTTCCGACGAGCTACAGGAATTGTCACTTAACCGAAGGAGGTCTATGTGGTTCATGCACCGCCTCATTATTCTTTAATAGTACGGGACTATATAGATTGTATATTGTAGGGAGGGTCGTGAAGGCTATGCAGCCTCTCAAGCACCTCAACCTATCAGACCTTATGGTCGGACTAAAAATTAATGTGACAAAAACCCAACTAATGACTAACCTTGTACTCGGTGAAGGAGTATACATAGATGGCATCCAAGTAGAAGAAACTACCTTATACAAGTATCTTGTCCACGAAATCCGTATAAACAGAGATAATCAAACTTGGAGAATGTGGAGGCAATCAAGGGAGGCTCATGTCCAGCAGTGGACGAATATGGGCTGATTGATGATGATGATGATAAAATTAACTGTGCGAACGTATATCATAATTATAGACGGGAAAAGTGTGATTTCATTCGGTTTTGTACTCTCCTACAGTGTCGGTAGATTTGCAAAAAAGAATACTTTGTGACCGTTTTTGTTTAACGACATCTTGATGACTTAACATTTATTATTTTAATTCGAATAACAATGATAACAGAACTATTGAAGCTATTAAAATAGCCAATAAAAATTTTTAAAGTACAAAACATCCAATTATTATCGATACGAGTAAATACGAATTGTATAATTAATGATATCTACGATAGAGATAACAAATTTGATAGCTACATTCAGTGCAGTGGCATAAAAATGGGACCCCCGTGACGGCAGCTGGCGAAATTCTGCGATTTGGATTCCGAAAGTACCTTATTTAGGTGCTAATTTGGTGCTGAGTTCATTATTTTCGTGCTCATTTTTTGGAGGTAGGCGACGATTTTGAAAATTCGTCTGCTACCGTAACGTGACGGTATTAGCAGAACTTTTACAAAATCAATAAAAATTAAAAACTGATAGTAACCAAATTAAGTGATTTTTAGGTGCTTTCTATATATATAAGAATCAAACCGGAAGTCCGACCGAAAATCGCAAAATCAAAATTTTGAAAATTTATCGACATTTCGAATTATTCGTAATAGCTGAATTTACAAATGTACATTGTTTTCAATAAATTAGGTGCTTTTTAATAAGACATGTTCGTCGGTTGTTAAAATGGGAAACTCATAAACAATCTAAGATATGCTGATGATACAGTGATAATCAGTCCTGAAGGGCTGCAACGCCTAATCGACAGCATATCGGTTTCCGGGGACGAAATGAGACTGAATATTAATATCTCAAAAACGAAGATCATGCAAATAAGTCGCAACCCGAACAACCATTTCAACATAAATATATACGGATCACCAATAGAGCAGGTCACAAAATTAAAGTATCTGGGAAGTTGGATCAGCGAGGACCTGGATCCTGCGATAGAAATAAGATCCCGGATAGAGCAAGCGAGAGCTAACTTTATTGAAATGCGCAATCTATAAACTGACAGAACACTCAACTTAAGCATAAGATTTAACTTCGTTAGATGCGTATTACATGGACCGATCATTCCACCAATCAAAAGGTCTTACATAGGATGAACAAGGACCGAACAATCCTCGAGTGCTCTTGGCTAAAAACATAAGGGATTGGACAGGCTTAGACTCAAACTCCCTGCTAAGAACAGCCCAGGACAGAGACGAATTTGCCAGAAATGTTGCCGATCTTCATTGAATTGAAAAGGCACTTCAAGAAGAAGAAGCCAACCTTAGACACACCGTATAGAGTAGCATAACAATTCCTTTGTTTTGGCGGCCTCTTCAGCATTTTGGTAGTTAATTTTTGGTCAAGTTCTGGTAATTATTTGTTGTACAATCGGTTGGTTTATCGGTAGGTCACTGGCAAGGAATTCTCACTTATAATCTCCCTAGCAGAAGAATTATTACCGATAATTTTTTTCAAGGTTACGAATGTTTTTGTTTCAACAAAAAAATTCGTGAAATCGTGAACCGTGAATTAATCTTCCGTTGCTATAAGCAACGTAAACAAAAAGGATGAAAATAAATTTATGAAATTTTCTCTTGTATTTTGGTCGTTTTCAAAGTGTATTTCGAACAATTTTTCTATTCGTCGACGCCACTGCTTAAATTTTAATGCATAAATTAATGTACTTGTCGTGATTGGTATTTCGGCATAGCTAAGCATCCTTGATTTGTGTTGATGAAATCTAACGGTCGAACATTATTATTTCTTACGCCGAAGAAAAATGTTGTTAATTATATTGTCTAGCATTTTAGTGATAGCAATGATTTTCATTTTCCTTTTTGCCAGATTCGAGTACGTTGCATGCGATTCCAACGTTTGCTTCGTCGGTAAAACGGCCTTAATAACGGGCGGCAGCAAAGGTACATTAATTTTTTTTGTTTTAATTTTAATTTTCGAAAAGAAAATCAAGCTGAAAGGAAGCACGTGCGAACGTCGTCAACAACAGGTTTGTTGTCCCAGCAGTCCTTGATTGCACGAATTGTGCGAGGTCCTTCTGAATATTAACGCCCAATTCGCACTGTTTCGTAATAAATAAACGTTCTAGGTCTGGGATACGAAATTGCTTTGCAGCTGGCTTCGAGAGGATGCAGAATCATAATAGCAAGTCGCACGGTCAACGAAAATCTAAAAAGAAAAATTATAGATGAAACAGACAATGAGAATATAATTCTAGAATACGTAGATTGCGCATCCTTTAAATCAGTACGAGCTCTAGCAGAAAGATTAAAGAAGTCCGAGAGAAAAATAGATATCCTAATTAATAACGCTGGCGTTGGCATGTGTCGAAACGTACCCACCGAAGATGGATTGAATCGAATTTTGCAAATTAATCACTACAGTGCTTTTCTGCTGACACACTTACTTATAGGTAACGCATTGTTATTTTTTAATTTGTAATTATAAACAAAGACGAAGGTGGTTTTAACAGTTCTACAATCAATCTACACAACTTTACTGACATATTAGAGGTTCTGGACAGTTTTATAAACACGTTCTAGACAGTTCCATGGATCTATTTTAATAGTTCCAGATTGTTCTACAATCACATATAAAGTTCTACACAATACAGTGCAACAGAAGTAGATTGGCGGGCGACTAGCCTTTAAAATAACAAATATTCGGCTGAATATACTCCACATTCGTAAACTTCTTCCTCCGATTGTACTTGAGACTCACGATTACTGAAAATTTCGACGTCGCCGATCGGATCGTTATTCGAATGTTTTCGTTGTGCGCAGATTTTGTGTTTCTTCGCCCGCCAAGCTACTTCTGTTGCACTGTAAAGTTCTACAATCACCGTGTTACTTCTGGATAGTTCTACTTAAACAATAGAAGTCTAAGGCCATACTATGGAAATGTACTATGGAAACAGATGCAGTTATAGACAGTACTTTAAACATAAAAGTAGTTCTGGACAGTTTTATGAACACTTTAGCGGTTCTGGACAGTTCCATTGATCTATTTTAATAGTTCTAGAATGTTCTACAATCACAGATAAAGTCCTGCACAGTTCTACAATCACCGTGTTACTTCTGGATAGTTCTACTGAAACAATAGTAGTCTAAGACCATACTGTGGAAACACTATTGTTTCTAGACAACTGTACTATGAACACAGATGTACTTTGAACATATAAGTAGTTCTGGACAGTTCTAAAATCACAGTAGTAGTTTTGGATAGTTTATGGACATTAACACTATAGATCTTGCAGTTTTTTTCTTTGAAGAGCGTTTATATTCTTATATGGTGGTTGACTCTATTGCTGGAGAATCTCGAAAAAAGTTGTTCAGTGATATAAACTTATATTTTAAATCTGATATAAATGTTTCCCTTTTGGTAAAAAAACGTTAGTGCTTGCATGAAAACGATTTGGTATACAGTATTTTTGAACATTATTAATAGTATTGTTTTATTTTTCTTTGTGTTTAGAGAATAATAAAGAACCCGAATCAATACTTCTCTTTTTCTTAGTCTAACATCGTGACCGATGTGTAGTGATTATGAGACTTTACTCTTTATCCATGTGTAAATTGTGCTGCAAAAAAGTACGAGGAATTTTAAGTGTTTGATCGAGGTAAAAACTTGTTATACAAAATACTCTTAAAGTGGCCAACATATTAAATACCACAGATTTTTAAAAAAAAAGTATTTTCCA
The DNA here is from genome assembly GCA_950111635.1 of Agelastica alni. Classification (NCBI taxonomy): domain Eukaryota; kingdom Metazoa; phylum Arthropoda; class Insecta; order Coleoptera; family Chrysomelidae; genus Agelastica; species Agelastica alni. The sequence continues at coordinate 4,916,236 of OX467719.1, read as the reverse complement.
AACGTTCCCGCGCTAAAATTTTATCAGTAAATTTCATCGTCTTTTTTAATGACATTCCTTTGGCTACTACATTACCCAATTTTAACAATTCTTTCTTTGTCTAAAATGTCATAATAATGTGAGCTACTTTTTTGCATATTTATTTTTGCAGATCTTCTCAAAAATGCTGGAAATGCCAGAATAATATTCACCTCGTCGTTCTTATCAATTTTTCATCTCGTAAGAAGAAGCACAGTAACGCCTCTCGAAATTAAGAGTTGCCCTGTTAACACATTTAATTATACAAATTCCAAATTTTGCGCCATAGTATTGGCTGACAAATTTGCTGAAAAATTAAAAAAATGGAACATAACCAGCAATAGCTACCAACCGGGCATAACCAGTACTGAAATATTCATAGAGACTAAAAAAAATTTAGATAATTTTGTCGATAAAATAATATTTTATTGTAGTATGAATATTTTGGAGCGTGTTTTTGGCGTGGTAAGTACTTTTTCTACCATTACCATAAAAAAAATTCCCCCAAATAATAATTTGCCAAAGATAAACGTGAAAATATCATCTCTTATAAGTCTGTCTTCTTTGGAACTTTATTTACTCGACCGACATTTTATAGCAACATTTGCTGATTGTAAAGAAGAAATGTGCAAGAGTCCGTATTCGTTAAACTTAAAAATTAAACTTGATTACACTACGAATACAGACGCTTATTCTTTAAAATGTAAAGCACTAAAAAACGTATATTACCTCTTGCAAGTCTGTCTTCTTTGGGCTATGAGATAAGGTAACTTGATTACACAACCGATAGATTATTATAATATATTCCTTGATTATAGAAGTAAAAAACTTGATACTTGTCAAATAGTTGAGAACAGATCAAACTTTTTAAAAATGTCTCGGTTGCATCGAATTTAATTCTAAATATTTGAAATCTCGACAAATTTTAAACTATACATAAACAGTACAGTTGGATTAAGTGTTTACTGAAAAGTAGGCAACATCATTTACACGCATAAGATATTGGATCCGACGTTGAGAACAAATCGAGTAGTTTTTATTCATTAAGTACATTTATCTTAAATGTAGCAATCAAAAAAACAAAATTTAAATATTTTCCTTTTAGAAATGACCGACACTTATTTTTCAGAATCCCAAATTGACTTCACAAACAGCCGTACAAATAGCCACAGCCAAGGAGTTTCGGCATGTGACAGGTCACTTTGTGGGAAGATTTTTTCACAACGTCAGACCCAGGGCGGCTTACGATAAACAATTGGGCGAGGCTATTTGGAAAGCGTCCGAGCAAGTTGTCCAGTTAAAACCCGAAGAAAAATTGTAGTAATGTGAATTATTATTTTGTTACAGGAAATATTTTTTCCTCGACCATACTTGGAATATCTATACTATTATTTTTAATAACATAATGACAACATTTACACTCTAGGGTGCGAATATTCATTCTGAAACAGTTGTTGTCCAATTCTTCCTGTTACACGAACGTTACATCTGCCTCATCCAATCAATCTTTACAGAAAATATTTCAAATGCACCGGTATTTCATTTTAATAACTGTACAAACACAATAAATATTAATATTAATACCAATTAATCTATGTTTCAATAAATAGGTAACTAAATTCTTTAAAGTATTTTTTATTTAAATTCTTTGGTCGTGGAGAAAATATCGTCTGTTACACGGTTAGAATCTACTAGTATGTTTCAATAAAACTATGTTCTGATTTAAACACTTTTGGTACCTATTTTATTTATTAAGTGCGAAGTAAGAGAGATAAAGAGTTAAGTTGTTTATCATCATTTTTAAAACACTTTGAACTTAGTGTTTTGATAAATATTTAAATCGTAATATTATAAATAGAAACGGAAGAGTACAGTGTTTCTAAGCGTAAAACGTACTATCTAGTGTGCCTTGGACGATAAAATCAAGCACGTCATGATTATTTTCGTAATAATATTAATTTGTTTATCGATTGCTTTGATATACCTTTCTGTCATTTTTAAATTCGGACATGTAGAATGCGTCAGTAACGTCTGCCTAAATGGAAAAGTAGCTTTGGTCACGGGAGGCAGTTCTGGTGAGTACAGCTCTAATTAATACCCGTCATGCCATTTATTTTTTATATTATGTTGGCAATGATTAATAAATGATTTGATATATTACAAAAACTACTGATTTTGATAAATATATATGTGCGCATCCTGCTAGTTTGTTAGCAATATTTAATAAGTATTTGTTATTTTACAATGTCGAGGTATAACACGATATAAACACGCACAGGGAGTCAATTGACTGTATAACAATGCACATATTTGTTGCTTACATTTGTTATTATATAAATTAAGAAACAAAATAATCTGTTTTTGGTGCAAACATTAGGTACAGGATCAATTAGAAAATATGTGCGGTAGATTTGGCTGTAGAGATAAATTACACAGACCGCAGCGCCATTGTGAGTGCCGATTTAAACAGAATTTGTTACCAGCGGCGTACCTTAAATATTTCGTAGGGGCTTCCTGTAATGTTTTTCTATTAGAAAATATATTGGAATTAAAAGTATGAGTACAGTAGATTCTGTCACTAGGTTAGAATAAAAAATTCAATACGAGTGGAATATTCCGAGTGCGAGCGATGGCGAGGAACCACGAGTATCGAATTTCGAATTTCTGCCATCTTAAATACATCATAAATAGAGGGTTATCGAACTAATTGGTGATTATTTTTAAAGCTTCTCGTGAAAACTTACTAAAATTTTGACCGAACTTTCGTTTGTTTTAGGTATCGGGTATCAATTAGCTCTGCAACTGGCTTCTAGGGGTTGCAAAGTCATCATCGCAGACAAGCTTATTGGCGATCATGTAAAAAAATCAATTGTCGATGAAACAGACAATCCGAACGTATCTGTCGAGTACGTAGATTTTTCGTCGTTCAAATCGGTGAGGAGTTTTGCGGAAAAGCTGAAAATTTCAGAAGAAAAATTGGATATTTTAATCAACAACGTTGGTATAGGCAAAGCTCCAGAAAAACCAAGCGAAGACGGATTTAATATGACATTACAAATAAATCATTTCAGCCCCTTTCTTCTCACCCACCTGCTCGTTGGTCAGTTATTTTAATCCTTACTATGCAGGATATCTCATGGCTGAGTGCAGTTTTTGGTGGGAAACCGTAAATACTCAGTGATGGGAGACCCTGTGTGTACTGAGCGTGTATGATGATGTCCAAATCGGTTATTTTTTGTTCATAGATCTATTGAAGAAGTCTCGTGCTGGCAGAATAGTGTTTACGACGTCATCTGCGTCGTTTTTACACGTCATGACTCCAGACTGCGTGGCCGGCGATGACATCCAACTGTCCAAATACAGAATGAACGATTATTCTTGCGCTAAATTTTGTACGGTCGTCGCGTCCGATATGTTCGCGAGAAAGTACGGTCGTCGCGTCCGATATGTTCGCGAGAAAGTTAAGAAAATTTAATATTAATTGTAATTGTTATCATCCGGGCATAGTCAGAACAACTTTTTTTCAAAACACTTTGGAAAACATCGATTACTTCAGTTTTTCAGACTGGTGGGCGTATGCCCACATCGTCTTTTTGAGGATCTTCGTCGGTGTGGTAAGATATGTTCTTTTCTATAGGTACAAATATGATTTAGGGTGAGTGCCAGAAATTCACGATTTTTTGTGTCTGAAGAAAAAAACTTTTAACCAATGTGTGTTACCGGTGTTGACCTACGGCGCAGAAACGCTAACCTTGACAAGGAGAACGGTGCAAAAGATCCGAGTGGCTCGAAGGGCGATGGAACGTGTGATGTTGGGGGTTTCTTTGAGAGACAAGACCGCTAAATAAGACTAAGGTCAAGAGTAGCTGATGCTGTTGAGAGAATAGCCACACTGAAATGGAATCGGGCAGGTCACGTCGCCAAAATGACGGATAACAGATGGACGAGGCGGATACTGGAATGGCGACCAAGAGACGAAGCATATCGAAACAGGGGCCGCCCACCAACACGATGGACTGATGACATAAAGCGCTGCCAAACAAATTGGATGCAAGCGGTACAGGACCGATGCGAATGGAAAGTGATGAGGGAGATCTATGTTCAGCAGTGGACACGAGAAGATTCAGTGATGAAGCTACATAACTTATTCGAAAAACCATTCGAAACACGGCTTGACTGGAATGCATGGGACTCGAGTAAAGAATCACAATCATCTGCAGAAATAGTCTGGTATACAGACGGGGGCAAAGGCAGATGAAGAAACAGAAGTGAGGCCACATAATACCACATGGCAAACACTACACGATATTTTAAGTTGAAACACATGCCATACGGGTAGGCATGCAGAATAATCTAGATGGTGGATGCCAAAGAAAACACACACACACACACACACACACACACACACACACACACACACACACACACACACACACACACACACACACACACACACACACACACACACACACACACACACACACACACACACACACACACACACACACACACACACACACACACACACACACACACACACACACACACACACACACACACACACACACACACACACACACACACACACACACACACACACACACACACACACACACACACACACACACACACACACACACACACACACACACACACACACACACACACACACACACACACACACACACACACACACACACACACACACACACACACACACACACACACACACACACACACACACACACACACACACACACACACACACACACACACACACACACACACACACACACACACACACACACACACACACACACACACACACACACACACACACACACACACACACACACACACACACACACACACACACACACACACACACACACACACACACACACACACACACACACACACACACACACACACACACACACACACACACACACACACACACACACACACACACACACACACACACACACACACACACACACACACACACACACACACACACACACACACACACACACACACACACACACACACACACACACACACACACACACACACACACACACACACACACACACACACACACACACACACACACACACACACACACACACACACACACACACACACACACACACACACACACACACACACACACACACACACACACACACACACACACACACACACACACACACACACACACACACACACACACACACACACACACACACACACACACACACACACACACACACACACACACACACACACACACACACACACACACACACACACACACACACACACACACACACACACACACACACACACACACACACACACACACACACACACACACACACACACACACACACACACACACACACACACACACACACACACACACACACACACACACACACACACACACACACACACACACACACACACACACACACACACACACACACACACACACACACACACACACACACACACACACACACACACACACACACACACACACACACACACACACACACACACACACACACACACACACACACACACACACACACACACACACACACACACACACACACACACACACACACACACACACACACACACACACACACACACACACACACACACACACACACACACACACACACACACACACACACACACACACACACACACACACACACACACACACACACATATATATATATATATATATATATATATATATATATATATGTATATCTTTTTGTAGCTGAATACAATTGTAAATGTAAAAATTTTTTGGGGATGCAGCTATTTTTAATTAAAACTCTTTTTTACTTTTTTGTAAAAGCTTTCGACATTATTATTTTTTTTCATTGTTTACGCAGCATTCGATTGCAAGGATCATATAGCTGCCGGAGATACTATATTCTGTTGTATACGTTGAGACGTTTTAAGTAAGCAATAATTTTTTCTGAATTCTCTGATTCCATGATATATTTTCAGTTATTTTTTATTTCTTCATCAGTTACACTACAAAAATCATGGTATAATAATGGACAATTTTTTAAAAGAATACTTACAGTATACGAGTTAAATATAAATTAATATTCGAAAAATGAAAAAAAAAATTTTGACAGTGGTTAATGAAAAGTCAATATTAAGTTATTTAATGGAAGATATAAGTATAAAGGATGTAGTAGAATAGTTAATAGAAATTATTTTTGTAAAAGGTTGAATTAAGTTGTTGCTGAAATATTGAGCGTATGGTTTTTTTACTCAATTTCATTTTAATATCCAAAATATTGGAATAAATTATATTTAAATTTTTAAAATCAGTTTTTTTATTCGTTCATTTTTTATGTAGACCATTTCTAACGTCTTTTAAATAAATTATTTTCTCTCCTTAAGACATTTATTACTAAGAAAAATACGACAAATGGCCAAATTTCCAAACAATTTATTATAAAATAAATGCAAAAATAAAAATTGACAGCACAAAATAAAACCAGCCACATTGATTATTTACAAGTATATTAAAGTACAAAGTAATATTAAACAAAAACCAATAAAATTATATATTTATTACAATATTAATATGAAATATTCACAAAAACATTCGCCTTTTATCAAAGATATCGCATGAAAGGGAGCAAATATACGGAGCGTTAAATTACATCGTATTTTTTGTAGACCCCGAGAAAAGCCTCGCAAGCAGCGTTGAATCTGGCCGTTTCAAAGGAGTATGAAAACGTGACGGGCACATTTTTTGGAAAATATTTTCCAAATTATAAACCGAAAGGAGCGGACGATAAAAATTTCTGCGGTAAAATATGGAACGTCTCAGAGAAGATCGTCAAGCTACGACCTGAAGAAAAACTGTAAATAAAAAATGTAAAACTTTTATTAATTACTCCAGAGTTTGGTTCAAATGCATTTTTACAGAATGACAGGTTGTTTTATTAGGTTAGCAAATATATCTCCGAGACCTTTTAATTAAAAAGAAAAAAAAAACTTTTTAGTTGCAAGAATCGAACCACTTACCTACCTTTCATGAAAACAGAGTCCAACTCGCGTAACTCCAAGCTACGAGGGCAGTTTGATAAGTCAGTGACTTTTTGAATTTCCCGCGCAGTTACTCCAAATGCAACAGTGCTGCCGTCAACTATAATCTATCAGTGGGCAACTTTCTAATTTTGAGCAAGCTACGTCGTGCAGTTGGTGTTTGATAGCCGTTCAAAACAGACAACCTCGTGAATTTTTACGAAAATGGAAAAAAGTGAATTTCGTGTGCTGTTTAAGCATTACTTTTTACGTAAAAAATCCATCACTGAAACTAAGGAAAGACTTGATAAATACTACGGGGACTCGGCACCATCAATTTCAATGGTTAAGAACTGGTTTACAGAGTTCCGTTGTGGTCGCGTACCAGCACTAGTGACGCCGAACGTCCAGGTCGCCCAAAAGAAGTGATCACGCCGGAAATCGTCGATAAAATCCATGAAATGATATTGGATGATCGGAGAATGAAAGTGCGTGAGTTGGCTCATGCTGTAGGTGTATCTCAACTGAACGGGTACATCATATTTTACACGAATATTTGGACATGAAAAAACTCTCTGCGAGATGGGTGCCGCAATTGCTCACACTCGACCATAAGCAAAATCGTGTGAACACTTCAAAAGAGTGTTTAGCGATGTTCAGCCGTAATCCGGACGAATTTTTACGCCGTTTTGTTACTGTGGATGAAACATGGATCCATCACAACACGCCAGAGACCAAGGAACAATCGAAACAGTAGGTTGCTCGGGGTAAACGTGGACGAAAGAAGGCAAAACAGAGTCTGTCAGCCAACAAGGTCATGGCCACAGTTTTTTGGGATGTACGCGGTGTCATTCACATCGATTACCTCAAGAAAAATAAAATGATCACCGGCGAATATTATTCAAAGCTTTTAAACAGATTCGACGTTAATTTGAAGCAAAAACGGCCGCATTTGGCTAAGAAGAAAGTGCTGTTCCATCAAGACAATGCATGTGTGCACACTTGTCTAGTTACGATGGCCAAAAATTCACGAATTGGGATACGAACTGCTACCCCATCCAGCATATTCTCCAGATTTAGCCCCCTGCGACTATTTTCTGTTTCCAAACCTAAAGTAATGGCTGGGCGGTAAGAGATTTGAGTCGAATGAAGAAGTCATTACCGAAACAAACGCGTATTTTGAGAGCTTTGAAAAAACCTATTATTTGGAGGGAATAAAAAAATTAGAAAAACGCCGGACTAAATGTATCGAGCTAAAAGGTGATTATGTAGAAAAATAAAATGTTTATTTGCGGAAAAAAATTTGTTTTATTCAAAAAGTCACTGACTTATCAAACCGCCCTCGTAATAAATTTTTTTTAACCCAAATCAACGATATGTGTAGTGACTTCATTTAAGCTCTTCGGTACAGATGTATATTAAATACCAAGTATATATTTCATATTGTACCTTATTTATTATTACATGCAAACTATATGCAAAGATATTGATTAAAAGAGTAACGAATGAAACTGAGAAGATGATATGGGATGTACAAGCAGGATTTAGAAGAGGAAGGAGATCAGTATGAATGTATGGTATTCTTGGCTAGAAGTCAGAAGGTGTACTGCGCTTTTATAGACTTTGAAAAGGCCTATGACAGAATGTTGAGGAGTGAATTGTGTTCGACATTGTCTATGTATGGGGTAAGCGGAAGTTTTATACGAACCCCTAAAATCACTTTACGAGGATTCTACTGCTTGCGCCAGGATAAAGGGAGCTCACAGGGAACAACGAAAAATCTGTTAGACAGGGATGTGTGGCTTCGCCATGGCTGTTTATCTGATACACAGACGATTGTTTAAAGGATCTGAAAGATAGTGCGTATGAATTGAAAATGAATGATTTGATCGTTAAGTGCCTTCTTTGCTCTTATGATCAGGTTATTTTAAAATCATTTAAGGAGGCGTTGCAGGTGATGGTTAATATTATGCGTGATGTCCTAAAAATCAAAGGGATAAAAGTAAATGAGTTTGTATACCTGGGTTCAAAGTTTACGAGAGATAAAAAGTATGACAGTGCCATTGAGCGAAGGGTGTTGGCAGGAAAACAAATTAATGGGGCACTGCGTAGCTTTATGAGCAGCCAGAAAGTGTCAAAAAAAGGCACGTCTGGCTGTGCATAGAGGAGTGTTGGTTCCTACACTTATGAATGGTAGTGAATGATGGGTTTGGCAGAAGAAGCATGAAAATAGGATTAATGCTGTGGAGATGAGTAGTCTGAGAAGTATAGCCGGAGTGACTCGGTTGGATAACGTAAAGTATAGTGAGATAAGAGAACGATGAGGTGTAAAAGAAGATGTGGTTACAAAGATAGATACAGGAATACTTGGACACGTAGAAAGGATGGACGAAGGAAGATTGACGAAACAAATTTATAAGGCGAGTGTGAATGGACGGAAGTTGGTAGAGGTCGACCTCGGCGAACACATCTCGATCAGATCAACATTGTTTTGAAATAAGGCCAGGTCAGGAGTACTAACAACCGACGAGCATGTATGAGAGCACTGATGAAAGTAGAGGAAGCAAAAAATGTGTGTAAGAACCGTAGCGGAAGTGGAAGGAAGTGGTCTCTGCCTACCCCTACGGGAAAAAGGCGTGATTATATGATTGTATGAATGGAGTAGAAATTACTTATTACTAAAATGTCTAAACACACGCATTTAAAGTGAAATATGTGTAAAATGTTGACCTATAATATCACACAGGTATTTAAACATCTTATTCCAAAAACACACACACACACACACACACACACACACACACACACACACACACACACACACACACACACACATACACACACACACACACACACACACACACACACACACACACACACACACACACACACACACACACACACACACACACACACACACATATATATATATATATATATATGTATATCTTTTTGTAGCTGAATACAATTGTAAATGTAAAAATTTTTTGGGGATGCAGCTATTTTTAATTAAAACTCTTTTTTACTTTTTTGTAAAAGCTTTCGACATTATTATTTTTTTTCATTGTTTACGCAGCATTCGATTGCAAGGATCATATAGCTGCCGGAGATACTATATTCTGTTGTATACGTTGAGACGTTTTAAGTAAGCAATAATTTTTTCTGAATTCTCTGATTCCATGATATATTTTCAGTTATTTTTTATTTCTTCATCAGTTACACTACAAAAATCATGGTATAATAATGGACAATTTTTTAAAAGAATACTTACAGTATACGAGTTAAATATAAATTAATATTCGGAAAATGAAAAAAAAAATTTTGACAGTGGTTAATGAAAAGTCAATATTAAGTTATTTAATGGAAGATATAAGTATAAAGGATGTAGTAGAATAGTTAATAGAAATTATTTTTGTAAAAGGTTGAATTAAGTTGTTGCTGAAATATTGAGCGTATGGTTTTTTTACTCAATTTCATTTTAATATCCAAAATAGCGGAAGTGGAAGGAAGTGGTCTCTGCCTACCCCTACGGGAAAAAGGCGTGATTATATGATTGTATGAATGGAGTAGAAATTACTTATTACTAAAATGTCTAAACACACGCATTTAAAGTGAAATATGTGTAAAATGTTGACCTATAATATCACACAGGTATTTAAACATCTTATTCCAAAAACACATTGAATATGTTAATGCTCGAAAATGAGGAGCAAGCTTACGTAGTAATAAAGCGGATTTTATTTGGGTGGGCTATTCTAACGGTGAAGATGATGTATAAAAAATGTTCAGTACATAAAATACGTCCACTGTATTCGTTTCGTGAACCATGTTTTTGGCGTTGCTTTGTGTTGTGGTTTTTACAGCGATTTTAGTATGCATTTCTGCAAGGCTGTATTCGAGAATGTATTGCGCTTGGTGCAAAAGTGCAGTCTGTTTGACCGGAAAAACTGCCTTAGTCACTGGCGGAAGTTTGGGTAAAACATTTTCATTTTTTTTAGCAGATAACAGAAAAAGATAATTTAATCTAATCGAATTGAATGGATAAATAATATGCTTGAATCTATATATACAGTGTTTCCAATTAAATCGGCATCATATGGGAAATTTTTTTATTCTTAGTTTAATGAAAAAAAGTTATTCTTTATAAAAAGTTATGCATAGTCTGAAACTTAAAATACAACCATTAGATATCAACTTTTTTAAGCCGTATACGGGGTTTGTCAATAAATAGAAATTTTACTTAAGAGTAAAGCACCTTTATTTTTGAAAAAAGGCGACAATTGTTATTAAGAAAAGTTGATCATAATTGAAAACTATTGTCAGATATTTAATATTATCTATCCGCCATAAAAAACGATCTTTAATAATTTTCGGTATAAATTATGCAAATTTTGTAAATTACACATGAGCTATTTATTAGAAGGGGAAGGGATTATAGAAAGGAGATGATTGTGGACCCGTTTTTTAAAAAGTTGCAGGTCATAGTTCTCTAGAAAAACTGATTTTGGAAGTTTGTTTCATTCTGTAGCAGCCCTGTAAAAGAAGGATTCTTGATGGAGATTTGTCCTTGTAGTGTCAATCTTGAGAGTAAATGGGTGAGACTGATCAGCGTGCCGAGTTCTTCGGCCGAATGTGGCCAATGATGGTACAAGAGTTTTTATTTCTCTAGAGTATCTGCCATGGAAATATCTGTAGAGTAATGTCTGGTCTGCAACTCTTCTTCTATGTTCTAGTGGGTGAAAGGTATCTGTGAAAAATGAGCTGTTTATCAACCGAATGGCCCCTTTCTAAATGGAATCTAGAAGATGAAGAGAATGCCTTGGTGCTGAACCTCAAATGTGCGAGCAATACTCCAGTAGAGGTCGAGATGTTTGGAATGATTTTATCACTTTGTGGTTTTTCCCATTAAATAAGCAAAAAATTGGAAAACGAGTATTCAAAATATCTTATTATTAGCACATAAAGCCACCACCCTGTATAATAACTAAAAGAAGTTGGTACGACTGCAAACATAAAGGTATACACAGTGTGTATTAAAAAAACGATTGATGTGCTCGTAAGAAGACTATTACGATATCAGTAATTTATTGCAATTAAATTGTTATTACTGTTATTTGTACCACAATTATTTACATATTAACGTTTAATAATAATTTAAAAGGAAAAGAATGTTCGCCAAATAACTCGTTTTTTATCTAATTAGGCATCTTTTCACCTAGTTCATTAATATTTGTTTGTATATTAAACAAATTCCAACGGAAATAATGAACTGTTATATAAATTAATTTTATTAGATTTATGTATAAGTTTTATTTCGCCGTAAGGTTTGATATTTTAGGTAGGTACCTAACTTGTTCTGATACATCTCTCGATTTTTAAATGTATCCTAATGGTATACAGTGGAGAACGAAAAATAAGAATTTTGATCGATTTTGTTTTGGACGTTATCAAAAAAATTTAATCAGCACAGTCGTTTGGAATTTAAAACAATGTTCAGATTTAAAATCATAGCCGTCTATGCAAAAATTTTTTATTGATCCTCGACTGACCCACCCACGGACGGACTACTCAATTTGGGGCCCTAGACATTTTCTTCTCACCGAGCCAACTCCAGTCCACATCTTTTTTTTTAGAAAAATACGACATCAGAGTTGAAATTTCTTTTGAGAGCTATTATGGATTCTCAAAAATAATTATTTTCCGTAATAAATACCCCGGAACAATAAATAAACCGCGTCGGTAAGGTAGATTGATAGTTTATCTTGATAAAGAGGGATGACGTGATCAACGTGCTAAATGTATTCTGAATGCTATTCCAGATTGCGGAAAAAGTTTTATAATACATGCCGGTGAAAAAAAAAGGTTTTACGCTGAATTGTTTGTTATAATTGGCAAAGAAAATTTTGAGCTGTTCAACTGATTACCACCAAGATAAACCATTTGCATACATACATTACATAAAGTCACGCATTTTTCCCTTAGGGGTATGCAGAGACCACTTCTTTCCATTTGCTGCGGTTCTTACACGCGTCTTTCGCTTCTTCTGCTTTGATAAGCGCTTTCATACATGCTCGACGTATGCTGGTACTCTTGACAGCTAGCCTTTCTCTAAAACAATTTGGATCTGAGCGAGATACGTTCGCCTAGGTCGACCACTACCAATTTGCCCATTTATTTGAAAACTATTGTCAAATATCCAAATATATAACAAGAATTTTGTTTTAATTTCAGGTATCGGATACCACATTGTACTAAACCTAGCATCGCGAGGTTGTAGAGTTATAGTAGCCGACAAAATAATTGACGATGAAATAAAACAACGTATGTTCAATGAAACCAAGAATTCCGAAATACATTTCGAATACGTCGACCTCGCTTCATTTAAATCAGTAAGATCGCTGGTGGATAGAATAAAGGCGAAAGAAAAAAAAATCGATATCGTAATTCACAACGCAGGAATAGGAAAATCCTTCCGGAATCTGTCTGGAGATGGTTTAAATATACCAATGCAAGTTAACTACTACAGCCCTTTCTTGATGACACATCTACTCGTTGGTAAGTATTTCATTTGTGACCATTAATAATTTGGCTTGTTCTATGTTGAAGCACCAAATTTGCCTTATTTGAGCACAAAGAATCTGTACGCCATCTTTTGATAAAATGTGAATCACTGTCACATATCTTGGAAATTGTTAGATCCCTCAGAGGGCTCGAAATGGACTCAGAAGTAACACAAAAGGGCTACGTCAGATCCGATTATAATGTTCAACAATGTTTAAGGTCTATTTGATAACCAACAATCCACCGATCTGTTCAAAAGAATGATTGTTCAGAATACCTTACAAGTAATCATTCCGGGATATTGAGTGAATAAAAAACCCACCAAATCCTCGGGAAAATAATATTACTGTAACAGATCTTAAAATTTTTGATGCAAGTTCACAAATTTCTTACGTCAAAGTGGAAGTAACACAATAAATTACCCAAGAGACGTGATGATCCATTTGGTCAAACTTTTAATAGTTTATTAATTAGCATTTTGCCATTTATTGTGTAGCCAAATGACTCATGGAAAGCAGGACCTGCAGATTTGGATTTAAAAAGCTTGTACTTACTGTTCATTCTTTAAAGTAATTATGAATGGGACTTATTTTGTTTTTAGATCTCATGAAGAGATCTCCAGCTGCCCGACTAATCTTCGCCAGTTCGGGTTTCAGTTTTTTTAATACGATATCCATCAACGACAAAGATGAACAAGACATCAAACTTGGTACCGTGCAACTCGATTACCACAACTCGAAATTTTGTTTAATTCCTGCTGCGGATATTTTTGCGAAAAAATTGCAAAAATACAACATCACTTCGAACTCTTATCACCCGGGGGTCGTGAGAACGCGCATAATACAACAATTTAAGGGAGAGAACATGACGATTTTTGAATTCATAGTCGGCACCTTTTTGGCTTTCGATGCCTTTTTGGTTGGAAAGGTAAGCAAAATTTTATTTATATTATATTATTAGTACGTCCGTCGTACAGTTCCGATTTATTTACAAAGATTTTTTATGTTCATTCTTCTTTCTGATCGCCGAAATCAATAGGACCGTTAGATTTGTGGGTCAAAAGGCTCTTCACTTCGATCCAATTCAGTTTCCCCTTACGTTGAGGTCCTACCAAGTGAGATTAAGTCTTAGTCCTGGTGACTGGACTCATTATGTTCCTCGGGAAACCCATTTCAACCGCAGTAACCTTGTATGAGGCAAGGGCATCTTTAAAAGATACTTTTTTTGTCAGCTGGTTGAAATATGAAGATGAGCAGTTACTATAGCAGAGTCAATGTGCATTTGATGCAATTTCCTTAGCCCTTTTTTATGTTTCATGGATTTCTAGTCGTAGTTGTTCTCTGGACTCATTTTCTTTATCAGAAAACATATTTCTACCACAGTAATCTTGTATAAGGCAGGTAATCTTTGAAATATACTTTTTACCTCAGCTAATTAAAATGCGATGGTTGTTGTTACTAGAGCAGAAGCGTTGTGCTTTCATTGCAATTTTCTTAGTCTTTTTTCTTATTTTTCCAATCCCACACGTCATATTTGGAACCTATTTTGGTTGCTGGTGTTTGATCAACTTTTTATTGATTACTAGTGTTGGTTTTGGTGTCTAGGACTCATTATTTTTCTCGGGAAACCCATTTCTACCTCAGCAACCTAGCATGAGGCAAGGACATCTTTAAATAATATTCTTCACTTCAGGTGGTTAAATTGTGATGATATGCTGTAACTAGAGCAGAGATGTTGTGCATTTACTGCAAGTTTTTTTCCTTATTTCTTCAACCCCACACGTCCTATTTGGTTGATTCTCCTTTTTTTAATAGTATATTGGCAACTGGTTAATTGAGCAGGCTTTCCGTAAGCCTTCTACGAGTAGCTAGGGAATGCTGAGCACCAGATCTTGATAATCTAATCGGTATTGTCACGACCGCTCGTCCTATTGCTATTCATCTTTATTAAGAAACTATCGATTTGAAGGACCTCTTGTGCACAACTTCATATCGTACGAAGTCTTCCTCCGTAGTCAGTGACAAAGCAACTGTCTGCTGTGTAATCGTTAAGTCTATTTTTTTAAATATGTTTCAGAGCCCCGAAGAAGGCGCCCAAACGGCGCTACATTTGGCGTGCTCGAATGAAGTGGAAGGAGTTACGGGAAAATTTTTCGGCGAGGCAACGCCGAGATTCAAGCCGTTCGCAGCTCACAACGAGAGGCTCTGCAAGGCTCTGTGGTCGCACTCCGAAAAAGTTGTCGGGCTCAAAAAAGAAGAAATATTGACGTGAACAATTTTTTCACATTTCACGCATTTGTACAATAAATATTTTTACCTCTTCGTATTTTTTATTTCATGATTGTTATCACATTAAACGAGATGCTCCGATCCAATCCAACCAGAAAAAAGTTAATCCTTATTTAAAGTTTATCGGTTTCCTGGGGGCTAACTTTCTGATATCAAAGGTTTTTTTAATGAAAATAGTCGCAAAAAGGGTAGACCTATCGTGTGGGCCACGGACGGCCCGCACTGCGACTATTAGAAGGGGAAGGGATTATAGAAAGGAAATGATTGTGGACACGCTTTTTAAAAAGTTGCAGGTCATAGTTCTCTGGAAAAACTGATTTTGGAAGCTTATTCCATTCCGTAGCAGCCCTGTAATGAAGATTGGTCCTTGTAGTGTCAATCTTGAGAGTAAATGGGTGAGACTAATCAGCGTGCCAATGGTGGTACAAGAGTTTTTATTTCTCTGGAGCATCTGCCATATCTGTAGAGCAATGACTGGTCTGCAACTCTTCTTCTATGTTTTAGAGGGTGAAGGGTATCTGTGAGAGTTGAGCTGTTTATCAAGCGAATGGCTCTTTTCTGAATGGAATCTAGAAGACGAAGAGAATGCCTTGGTACTGAACCCCAAATGTGCGAGCAATACTCCAGTAGAGGTCGGATTTTCTGGCTTTCCACAGAAAACCTAGCCTCTGGCTTGCCGACTTTGCGATGTTAGCAACGTGGTCATGCCAAGACATATTATTGGACACCGTGACTCCCAAAATCGAGATGGAGGGACTTGGTTCAAGGGTTTTTCCGGACATCGTGATGGGATGATTTGAGGAATTCACTTTCTTGGAAAACGTGGCACTTTGTGTTTTTTGGGCGTTAAACTGAACAAGATTGTTGGTTCCCCACTCGACGATTGCTTTAAGATCTCTATTGATGGAATCAACCTGTTCCTGCCTGAGTCTATTTGTATCATTCACCGAAAGTGATCGATAGGATGTGAAAGTTGAGACAAGTGTGCTATCGTCTGCGAAACTGTAAATGGGGTTCGTGGTGGTTTTTAAGAGATCGTTGATGTGTAAAAGAAATAAGGTGGGGGACAGGATGGAACCCTGGGGGACCCCGGCATTAGTTTTAAACGCATCAGAAGAAATACCGTCAACTGCCACATGTAAGGAGCGATCTTGCATGAAGCTCAAGAGCCATTGGCGCAGTTTGGTTGCGAGACCGTAGGCAGATAATTTACTTAAATTCCTGGTGCCAAACGCGGTCAAAGGCTTTAGATATATCCAAGGCTATTGCACAGGATTCACCAAACTTTTCAATAGTGTTTGTCCAGAGCTGAGTTCATAAAGCTGTTTGTGAGTTGTGTTTCTTCATACTTTAGATATTATTTGTTTTGTTATTTTTAAGTTTGTTGATTGCCATTATCACTTCTTGGAGGCTTGGTTCCTCTACTTTAGTTTCAGCTGTCTGGTATGTTATTGCCGCTGCGCTTATGGCGCTATCAGCATTAAGAAGATTGTCAAAGTACTCTCTCCACGTTTTCAGCATTTTCGATGCATCTGTTATTAGTTCGTCCCCATTACTTTTTAGGAAAAATAATACACATAATTCTTTAAAACTTATTATTTCCTAAAAATCATATTGAAGTTGAAGAACATTCGCAATTTTTTTTATGGTTATCAAATATTTAAAAGATGTTTTTTTTAAAAAAAAAAAAAATTGGTTTTAAACATTGTTCACATTGTTGTAATGCCTCGTTCGTGACATATGTTCTTGGTGACTGAAAAATGAACAGGCTCTATAGGTACATTTTACGAAGAGGGTTTTCTAAATTCGGGCAACAGATTCGGTGATATCTGTACGCAGGACCACAGCCTTTGTTTTGAAACGTACGGAAGCACCTTGGCCACTTGTATTGAACCCTGAAAAAGTAATGAAATTACAGTGCTTTATCAGCGAAGACTTGAACTTCTTATTACCAAAAATTTTTTCTTTCTCCCCGGCTCTTGTCCAAAGTAAACTAATGCGTCGGCGGGGACCCCAAAGTTCCTAAACGGTTTCTTCTGCTTCAGCGCGTCAAAGCGACTGGGATCGCAATCTAGGTCGAGGCGTATTATCCCATTTATTGCATCCAGAGATATTGACAACCACGTCCAAGCTGAAGAAAAATAAATAAGAATGTACAGGGGTAATGGAACTCTTAAGTTCTCTGTCGACAAAAAGCATCGTAGGAGGGATTATCAATAAGTAATGGGTCGATCTCCAATGTCATTTAAACATTTTGGAGTAATTCTTACCCTCGCTTGGGGTTGAAAGTAGTGGAGTCGAAAATAGTAATAGCCATTCAAGCACTAGGAAGATTACTATTGATAATACCATTTTTTTTATCAGGCGCAGTAAATAAATATAAATAATGTACGATTTACACAATATTACCCACAGAATAAATCTGAAATAATCGTTAACGTTCCATCACCCCGGCCGGCCGGCTGGAGAGAGGGATTAAGCGCTGTTTCACAAAATTTATATTTCCCATACATACATACATAAAGTCACGCCTTTTTCCCTTAGGGGTAGGCAGAGACCACTTCCTTCCACTTCCGCTACGGTTCGTACACACATCTTTTGCTTCCTCTACTTTCATCAGTGCTCTCATACATGCTCTTCGATTGTTGGTACTTTTGACCTGGCCTTTCTTCAAAACAATGTTGATCTGATCGAGATATGTTCTCCGAGGTCGACCTCTACCGATTTGCCCATTCACACTGGCCTTATAAATTTGTTTCGTCAATCTTCCTTCATCCATCCTTTCTACGTGTCCAAACCATCTAAGCATTCCTTTATCTACCTTTGTGACCACATCTTCTTTTACTCCACAGCGTTTTCTTATCCCACTATTCTTAACTTTATCCAACCGAGTCACTCCGGCTATACTTCTCAGACTACTCATCTCCGCAGCATTAATCCTATTTTCATGCTTCTTCTGCCAAACCCAACATTCACTACCATACATAAGTGTAGATCAAACACACCTCTATGCACCGCCAGACGTGCCTTTTTTGACACTTTCTGGCTATTCATAAAGCTATGCAGTGCCACATTCATTTGTTTTCCTGCCAACACCCTTCGCTCAATGTCACTGTCATACTTTCCATCTCTAGTAAATTTTGAACTCAAGTACACAAATTCATTAACTTGTTCCACTCTTTCTCCCTCAATCGAAACCCCACAGTTTGTCATGCTTTCTTCTCTTTCAAAAACCATTACTTTCGTTTTGCTCACATTTATTTTCATCCCTTTGATTTTCAGGGAATCATGCATAACATTAACCATCGCCTGCAATTCTTCTTCAGATAACGCTAATATGACTTGATCATCGGCGTAAAGAAGGCATTTGACGATTAAATCATTCATTTTTAATCCATACGCACTCTCTTTTAGATCTTTTAAACAATTGTCTATGTATAAGTTAAACAACCATGGCGAAGCCACACATCCCTGTCTCACACCTTTTTCTATATTAAACCAGTCCGTGCAAGCTCCGTTTATCCTGACGCAAGCAGTGGAATCCTCTTAAAGTGATTTCAGTGCTCGTATTAAACTACCACTCACCCCATACATAGACAATGTAGACCACAATTCACTCCTCACCACTCTGTCATAGGCCTTTTCCAAGTCTATAAAAGCGCAATAGACCTTCTGACTTCTAGCCAAGAATTTTTCGACTATACCTCGTAAGGAAAAGACCTGATCCACACATCTCCTTCCTCTTCTAAATCCTGCTTGCACATCCCATTTCATCATCTCAGTTTCATTCGTTATTCTTTTGATCAATATCTTTGCATACAGTTTGCCGACTATGCTGAGTAAACTAATACCTCGGTAGTTCTTACAGTCCTGCTGCGAACCTTTTTCCTTGTAAAGCGGCACGATAACGGCCTTGCACCAGTCGTCTGGTACACTACCACTTCTCCAACAAAGGTTAAAAAGCTGTCTAATTTCGGACTTTACAAACTGTATTATCTGATAACACAAAAAGTCATTTAGAGTATTTCTTACCTGCCATCGGCGACGTCCTGCGATGCTTCGGCAACGCCCAGTCGATCTGTCTAATTTTGCTCGACCCTATCAGTCGATATTTCACCGTCAGCAAACCCATTCTGGAATTGGAAACGACCTGAAACCAAGGGCTAAGCCTGCCGGGCGAATTGACCGATATCAAAGTTCCAACATTATTTTTTTGTTGTCTGATCAAAAAGACGGCCGTAAATCCGCGAAGATTATTCATAGATGACGTCACGTTGGTGGCGTTCGACAGCAGAACGTTGCCATACAGCGGTCGAAATTTGTAGGCGGGAAAATTACTGATGGGACCTTCTACAGACGAAACGCCTTGCTCCTTCGTCGATATATTCAGCAATTGTAGAATATTCACCTCGTCTGAAAATGTACGGATTCAATTTAATTTAAAACAATTAAATTAGTATGAATATTTACGAGAGAAAATATGCGGACCGGGGTCGTTGCCTTTGAATTATGAAAATGCAACTCGTGCGGAACCGCGACAATTTTACAATTAAAATAAAAGCATAATAACCTGGTGAACCACCATGTCAAATCAAAAGTGTAGCGGCTTTTTTCGAAACGATATTCAGTACATTGCATTGCACAATGTGCAGGGTAACGTTTAATTTAAAAAAGCTTATACAGTGCGAATCACTACCAACGCGATGAAGGAAGGAAACGGTAAATATTTTAAAAATTTTAAATACAGTTTTCAGGAGGTTCGTAGGTCAAAGCGGGGTAATGAAGAGGGGAACGAGGGGGTCCTACGCTGAACATGTTAAATAATCAGCGCTGCCAACTTAAATATACCAATTTTTCTAATTGAGATTGACAGACACTTTACAAAAAAATCATTATAAAATTGATCGACAAAGCATTGTTTAATCATGATTTAATAATAGTCATGAGATTGGCAACGAAATTAGCTTGTGTTAACTTTTATTAGCAGCAGCTGATAACCTAACCTCAAACGTATATAATGGATAAACAATTACGTCAAATTAAAATACCCAAATAGTCTCCCGACCGCACATTTTTTTTTAATTTTGTGGTACTTACCTCTGATTGAGCTTGCAGGCGACTTGGGATGCTTTTCGTAGGTACCATCAGTATCTATTTCGTTTTCGGTAGGATCAACGGCCAAAATTACATTCAGATAAACGAGGCAGAGTATCGCTGCATATTTGGCTGTGAGTGCCATCATTTTTGACTAAAAATGAATTAAAACCAAATAGTAAATTATAATTTGCGATTTTAAAAAACGACCAAGTTTCGTTTTTCTGCAGGGATGTGCAAGTAGGATCTAGGAGAGGAAGGGTTTTTTCCATAGTCGAAAAATTCTTGGCTAAAAGTCAAAGGCGTGGACTCTGAACCAAAGGGAAATAAACAAACTGCTGGTATGGGAACGTAAGATCCTGCGACCCATTTACGGTCCCTGTAAGGATGCTAACACGCAAGAATGGAGACGTCGACATAATCATGAGCTGCAACAACTATTAGGGAAAGAGGGCCTTACTAGGCATATAAAGGCTAATAGGCTTAGATAGGCAGGTCACGAAATAAGGAGCGACGATCAGCGCCTTATAAACACAGCTTTTTGTTAAAGACCGGGTGGCAGAAGACCAGTAGGACACCCCAGAAACCGATGAAAGGACGCTGTAACGGCAGACCTTAGGAAGATGGACATCAGACAGACTTACGACGAGTTGTAGAGCCAAACAAGAAGAAGAGATTGTTTATGTATGGGGTACATTAGTTTGATACGAGCGCTGAAATCCCAACGATTTTAGTGCTTGCGTCAGGAAAAACCGAGCTTACACAGATTGGTTTAACATCAAAAAAGGTGTTAGACACAGATGTGTAGCTTCGCCATGGCTGTTTAACACAGACGGTTGTTTAAATGATTTGAAAGAGAGTGCGTATGGATTAAAAATGAATAATTTGATCGTCAAATGCCTCCTTTACGACTATGATCAGGTCATATTAGCATCGTTTAAATGGAAGTTGCAGGCGATGGATAATATTATGCAAGATGCCCTAAAAATCAGAGGGATGAAAGTGAATGTAAGCAAGTCGAAAGTAATGGTTTTTAAAAGAGGAAGAAGCATAATAAATTTCGAGGTACTGATTGAAGGAGAAAGACTGGAACAAGTGAATGAGTGTACTTGGGTTCAAAGTTTACGAGAGACGGAAATTATGACTGTGATATTGAGCGAAAGGTGTTGGCAGGGAAATGAATAAATAAGGCGCTGCATACCTTTATGAGCAGCCAGAACGTGTCAAAAAAGGCACGATTGGCTGTGCATGGTCCCTACAATTATGTATGGTAGTGAATGTTGGTTTTGGCAGAAAAAGCATGCAAGTAAGATTGATGATTCGAAGATAAGTAGTGGTCTGAGAAATATAGCTGGAGTGATTCTGATAAACTAACGATGAGGGAACGCTGTGGTGTGAAAGAAGATCTAGTAATAAAGATAGATAAAGGAATTTTTAAATGGTTCGGACACGTAGAGAGGATGAATAAAAGAAGATTAACGAAACAGATTTATAAGGCGAATGTAAATGGTTAAGTCGGTAGTGGTCGACTGAGGCGAAAGTATCTCGCTCAGATCGAAATTGTTTAAAAGAAAGGCCAGGTCAAGAGTACCAACAACCGAGCATGTATGAGAGCACTGATGAAAGTAGAAGAAGCGAAAGACGGGTGCAAGAACCGTAGAAAAAGGAAAGAAGTGGTATCTGCCGACCCCTGGGTTATTTATTAATTTAAAAATTCACAGAAATTGACCAACTTTTTAATAAAAAACAAAATAAATAATATTTTTTAAATAGCCAATCAAAAAATTAAAGTACCTGTTACTATAGCTAGGTACGTCCATTCGTACTTTTCTTCAGACAATTGGCATGCACCTCGTACGTAAAATTCACGTTTAACGATAATAATTTCAAATTTTAACAGCAATAAATTACTTTGAAGACGAATTGAGTTTTAGAAATAAGATATTTCAATAATAATATCTCGGGAGAAATTTTGAAAAAAAATTTTTATTTGAATAAAGAAATTTTAGTTGTCAGCTGTAAAAAAATAAACGACCTACCTTTCTAAACGAATTGTGATATTCCACTTTCACCACTGGACATTATCATTGACTTAAAAGAGCGGTTACAACAATAAATTTATGCGGAACAATCGAGAAATATAATATCTTGATCGTATTGATAATTTGGTCGTTGGTCAGTTACGCTAGAGATGTTTCTTACGCAAGCGCCATCTATATCGATCTGTTTTGGTAGGTATAAAATCGAGACACGTTCGTTCTTCGTTGCGGATTTCTCATCTACGATATTAAATGCGTACGAGGGCGTTTGCAAAAATTTTGCCGCCCGGCACGTACACTCGTAATGCTTGTAAGTATGGTTTTATTAATGATGGATTGACCGAACCCACCCCAGCCCGCAAAGTTTATTCAAATGCAATTCGCGAGAGCTAGTTTAACGAGTTTCAATGAGCTTCATATACTGAAGTCAACATAAGATAAGATGTGCAAAGCAAATATGGTTAGAAAGACAATGTGCAGAGATCGAAGAACTTGAGAAGAAATACGATACGTTCAACATGCATACATACATACATAAAGTCACGCCTTTTCCCCATAGGGGTAGGCAGAGACCACTTCCTTCCACTTCCGCTACGGTTCTTACACATATCTTTTGCTTCCTCTACTTTCATCAGGGCTCTCATGCATGCTCGTCGGTTGTTGGTACTCTTGACCTGGCCTTTCTTTAAAACAATGTTGATCTGATCGAGATATGTTCTCCGAGGTCGACCTCTTCCGACTTTCGTCCATTCACACTCGCGTTATAAATTTGTTTCGTCAATCTTCCTTCATCCTTTTTACGTGTCCAAACCCTCTAAGCATTCCTTTATCTATCTTTGTAGCCACATTTTCTTTTACACCACAGCGTTCTCTTATCTCACTATTCTTTACTTTATCCAACCGAGTCACTCCAGCTATACTTCTCAGACTACTCATCTCCGCAGCATTAATCCTATTTTCATGCCAAACCCAACATTCACTACCATACATAAGTGTAGGAACCAACACACCTGTATGCACAGCCAGACGCGCCTTTTTTTAACACTTTCTGGCTATTCATAAAGCTATGCAGCTATTCAACATGCACAAGAAAATAAAAGAGACAACGGGTCTAAATAATTTCGATGCAAGCGGAAAAATTCAAGATAGCAAAGGTAACATCATTGTAGACCGAACTCCAAATTCTTTTTGAAATGAATCCATCAAAGAATATATAGGATCTGTGAAGAAAAGATCAGCTCTACCCAGTTTGGGTTTAGGAATTCCCTAAGTACTAGGGAGGCACTGTTCAGCATTTAAGTCTTATTTTCTCCCATACCCATTTTGGAGAACGCTCAACAGACTTCGCACAGGAGTCTCGAGGTGCAGAGAAAACCTGCAAAAATGCGGAATGCTACCAGACGACGAAAACTCCCAGTGTTCTTGCGGAGAAATCCAGAACCCTCCACACCTGCTGACCTGCACCGACATGGGACAGAGCTGCACAAGGAACGATCTCATTTTAGCAAATGACAGGGCCATTAGAGCCGCAAACTTTTGGAAGGACATAGTGTGATCCGGACACGAATAACCAAGTCTTATTTCAAAGAGCTCGAGATGTTAATCATGTTATTTTTGCATGCTTCATTGATTATCAAAAAGCATTCGATAAGGTTTAGCATAATAAGATGATGGAAGTTCTTAATTCAACTGGAATGGAGAAACAAAATCTAAGAATTATAGCAAATCTTTATTGGACCTCGTCGGTCAGAATAGCAATAAAGGGGACAACCCTCCCATCTGTATCTGTCTCATCTCAGCAAGGAATACCGATTGCAAACTGCCGGCTCCTCCTGCACGGCAAAGTAGTTCAAAAAGCCAACTTGAGGTGGCAAAATAAACCCACATGCACATCATCGAAACAGATCTGGCCTGAACTAGATCTACGTCAAACTAATGATGCTTTTACCTCTATCCAAGGAGTCCATTGGAAATGCCATCGCGGCCATAACAGGATACTGGGCAGGTGGATCCCATGCACGGCGCATGGGAATAGCAGAGCTACGACAAGACTTCTGTAGAAGCTGTCACGATGAGGAAGAGGAGGAAACAATGGTACATTTTCTTTGCCATTGCCCTGCCCTAGACAGAAAACGGCTTTCTATACTAGAGCAACCGAACTTTGATGACTTATCTGATCTCAACTTAGTGTCACGTGCCTATTTTTTCTATAGTTTCGTATTCATGGTTGCATACAGTACTCTAGGGATAAGATTCGATAGTTGGTTTGCAATCACTGGATATTCACACGGACGAGGCACAGATTTGAGAAGATTGTGGGTTGACGTTTATTCCGCGCCATTTTTCTTGATTTCCGATATAGGAGCGTGAGTCGTGTTTTGAGAGTCTTGGAGGCCAGGTGTCGGTGAACGTTGTTGGGGACGGTGTGTTATTAGCACGTGTGCAGAACCTCTATGGGATTTCTTTCATATCTGGCTGTATTTGGGCCATTTTAATTGGATTTTGAAGAAAAACCATTTGATTTTTAACTTGACCATTTTGTCTTGCCTTTGTTGTGGAGATTTCTTTTGGATTTCTGGCGTCAAGTTAAAATAACCGTTATCGGGATCTATTTGAGGGAAGCCATTGTTATCTAACCGGTGCCGCCCCATAATCTAACCAGCCACCGGAGTAGCACAGGAGTAGGCCTCAGGAGTAGGCCACAGGAGTACATGTGAATTCGCATACCCAAAGGTTATAAGTGATTTATTTTTAAATATATAACGCTGTGTCTCATTTCGACACCACCAGTAAGTTCTGTTTCAGTTTATTAATATAGTACTTTGTGAATTCGTATACCCAAAGGTTATAAGTGATTTATTTTTAAATATATAACGCAGTGACTCATTCTGACACCACGATTACGTTCTGTCTAGTTTATTAGTAAAGTACATTGTTGGAAACTATTTATTGCAGTAGATAATATGCCAAAACTAAACTTGGATTAAAATAACTTTCTCAATAATTCTTTATGCCCAAGTAAAAATATATTTTCTTCCTACTTATTTGTAAATATCCTACAATCTTGATATTTTAAAGGACAACCATTGTAAAGATATTTTTAAATGAACTCGATTGTTTTGGCAGTGAAAATCTTTATGTAAACGGTTAACTAGTTAATTTTCTTTGCCTTTATGTAAATGTTTGAATTAGTGTTATTAATGAGTTAACTGATATATATGTTTTACCTTTTGTTCTTTGCCTTTATGTAAGCGTTTGAATAAGTGTTATTAGTGAGTTGATTTATATGTTTTTCCTTTTTTTTGTAACTTGGTAAAGTCTGTTACTCTTACTTCTGTTCTGGTTATTTTATAAAGCTGTAAATTTTACATTTTTGGTTTGTTTTAGCAAGAAAATTTTACCATAGCTGTTAACTTTGACTATATTTGTTATGATGTTGCTATTGAACTGTGTACCTTAATTATCTATTGTGTGAGTAAAGTATCCAACATATTTTTGCTATAATTTTATTTATTTGGTTCACCATAATCTCAGTTGTTTATCGTGTGGCTCTGCTAGTGCCTATAAGACCTAGGGGTTTCCGGCTTGAACCGTCTAAGTCGGTGGCGCGGCTCACTTTTATATTTTTTTCTGCTACCCTCTACGGCTGAGCTCGGGCATAATTTGCCAGTAGAGAAACCGCTAGCAGAGTACTCGTTAGAGAACGAAAAAGACGTGGCATTAACATTAAAGACCTTACACTTTTTATTAAAAGTTCCAACTGGTTCTCACGGTAGAGGGAGACGGCACCGTCGTCCATCACGGTATCACAACGGGCCAAAAGGCCTAAGTGGGTTCCCTCCGAATCGCCGTTTTAACCTAGTGAATGAGATCATTGTGGTCAACCTTCGTTAGTGTATCCCGAGGAATTGCATTCTCCTATTCGTCAGGAGGCTGTGCTACCATCTCGCGAGCAACTTGGAAGCACCGTGTCCCGTTTCAGCAGGCCACGTCCGTTCGTATGGATCAGAAGGAAGGGTGAAAAATTAGGAGACGAAACAGTTCAAATATTTATTTATTAAATATATAATAGGGAAGCTATCATTGCGCTAATATAATACAATTTTGTATAATACTGAGACACAGTTAAGAACCCGTTAGTTACACCGTCAAACATCGCAAAACTGGACATTTTTAAGGAAAAAAAAATCAAAATCTTCGCTCTTACATACGACGTATGTATGTCTCGTCGAAACGAGATTTTGGTTTCGAAAAATCGTATAGCTCCTATAAATTATAGGATCAAATCTTTAATAGCCCATTTGGTATGCGTAACAAAAAAAAATTAAAAATAACGTATCCACACAAACGTTTCGGTATTTCATGTCATCTACGCGTTTTGATGTTTGATTAAAAAAAAAAAACACGCGAGGTACACGATGAAACGTTTCTAACATTTCCACACGCAACCGCATTCAAATCAATCACAACTGTAATAATAACGTACGAATTAGCACCTTTAAACCTTACAATTATATAAAAATGTATAAAAATATCTCTTAAATAAGTAACGCGAACACTTTGAAGGATGTAAGATCGCTGAAAACCTTTTCGGCGCGTTCGAAGCCTGGAATGAGAAATTCTTCTTTTTTACATCAGGATTATATAAAAAGAGAGTATCTGCAAGTCACACCTGTCAAAAAGTGCTGCACGTCACTCGAAATTTTGAAATTTGCTCCGGTCTTTCGTACCTTTGTTTTCATTTCAGCGATCTCTCGCCTTTTAAGTTTGCTCCTAAGAGTAAGATCACAATTACAAGGTACTTACAGATTAAGTATTTTTAAGAAAATAATATTAAATAAATAAAAAATAATTCTACATTAGCGGCATTCACGTTTCTTTCTGTTTCACAATTTTCGTGGCGTAGTACACCAACTTATTCCTCAGTTCTGACGTCATCCGGTATTTTAACAATAAATACGCCAACAGTCTGAACGAAATCGTGTAGATGGTGATGTACGCGAATTGGTGGATCGGTACAGAGTTGGACATGCCCATGTCTTGCAGCAACACGTCAGGATTTCTAAAAAGATAAATCACCTTTAAAAAGAGTGCATAAATACCTGCTGACATTAAAGTTGACAATCGAGATTCGTTCGAAAAGGGTGCAACAGAAATTTTTCATTGCGGTCATGATATAAAATGCATAAATACCTACTGACATTAAAGTTGACAATCGAGATTCGTTCGAAAAGGGTGCAACAGAAATTTTTCATTGCGGTCATGATATAAAATGCATAAATACCTACTGACATTAAAGTTGACAATCGAGATTCGTTCGAAAAGGGTGCAACAGAAATTTTTCATTGCGGTCATGATATAAAATGCATAAATACCTACTGACATTAAAGTTGACAATCGAGATTCGTTCGAAAAGGGTGCAACAGAAATTTTTCATTGCGGTCATGATATAAAATGCATAACTACCTACTGACATTAAAGTTGACAATCGAGATTCGTTCGAAAAGGGTGCAACCGAAATTTTTCATTGCGGTCATGATATAAAATGCATAAATACCTGCTGACATTAAAGTTGACAATCGAGATTCGTTCGAAAAGGGTGCAACAGAAATTTTTCATTGCGGTCATGATATAAAATGCATAAATACCTACTGACATTAAAGTTGACAATCGAGATTCGTTCGAAAAGGGTGCAACAGAAATTTTTCATTGCGGTCATGATATAAAATGCATAACTACCTACTGACATTAAAGTTGACAATCGAGATTCGTTCGAAAAGGGTGCAACAGAAATTTTTCATTGCGGTCATGATATAAAATGCATAAATACCTACTGACATTAAAGTTGACAATCGAGATTCGTTCGAAAAGGGTGCAACAGAAATTTTTCATTGCGGTCATGATATAAAATGCATAAATACCTACTGACATTAAAGTTGACAATCGAGATTCGTTCGAAAAGGGTGCAACAGAAATTTTTCATTGCGGTCATGATATAAAATGCATAAATACCTACTGACATTAAAGTTGACAATCGAGATTCGTTCGAAAAGGGTGCAACAGAAATTTTTCATTGCGGTCATGATATAAAATGCATAACTACCTACTGACATTAAAGTTGACAATCGAGATTCGTTCGAAAAGGGTGCAACCGAAATTTTTCATTGCGGTCATGATATAAAATGCATAAATACCTGCTGACATTAAAGTTGACAATCGAGATTCGTTCGAAAAGGGTGCAACAGAAATTTTTCATTGCGGTCATGATATAAAATGCATAAATACCTACTGACATTAAAGTTGACAATCGAGATTCGTTCGAAAAGGGTGCAACAGAAATTTTTCATTGCGGTCATGATATAAAATGCATAACTACCTACTGACATTAAAGTTGACAATCGAGATTCGTTCGAAAAGGGTGCAACAGAAATTTTTCATTGCGGTCATGATATAAAATGCATAAATACCTACTGACATTAAAGTTGACAATCGAGATTCGTTCGAAAAGGGTGCAACAGAAATTTTTCATTGCGGTCATGATATAAAATGCATAAATACCTACTGACATTAAAGTTGACAATCGAGATTCGTTCGAAAAGGGTGCAACAGAAATTTTTCATTGCGGTCATGATATAAAATGCATAAATACCTACTGACATTAAAGTTGACAATCGAGATTCGTTCGAAAAGGGTGCAACAGAAATTTTTCATTGCGGTCATGATATAAAATGCATAACTACCTACTGACATTAAAGTTGACAATCGAGATTCGTTCGAAAAGGGTGCAACCGAAATTTTTCATTGCGGTCATGATATAAAATGCATAAATACCTGCTGACATTAAAGTTGACAATCGAGATTCGTTCGAAAAGGGTGCAACAGAAATTTTTCATTGCGGTCATGATATAAAATGCATAAATACCTACTGACATTAAAGTTGACAATCGAGATTCGTTCGAAAAGGGTGCAACAGAAATTTTTCATTGCGGTCATGATATAAAATGCATAACTACCTACTGACATTAAAGTTGACAATCGAGATTCGTTCGAAAAGGGTGCAACAGAAATTTTTCATTGCGGTCATGATATAAAATGCATAAATACCTACTGACATTAAAGTTGACAATCGAGATTCGTTCGAAAAGGGTGCA
Organism: Agelastica alni; assembly: GCA_950111635.1. Lineage (NCBI taxonomy): Eukaryota > Metazoa > Arthropoda > Insecta > Coleoptera > Chrysomelidae > Agelastica > Agelastica alni. The sequence goes on along the minus strand of OX467719.1, from coordinate 4,886,011 downwards.
ACAGAAATTTTTCATTGCGGTCATGATATAAAATGCATAAATACCTACTGACATTAAAGTTGACAATCGAGATTCGTTCGAAAAGGGTGCAACAGAAATTTTTCATTGCGGTCATGATATAAAATGCATAAATACCTACTGACATTAAAGTTGACAATCGAGATTCGTTCGAAAAGGGTGCAACAGAAATTTTTCATTGCGGTCATGATATAAAATGCATAACTACCTACTGACATTAAAGTTGACAATCGAGATTCGTTCGAAAAGGGTGCAACCGAAATTTTTCATTGCGGTCATGATATAAAATGCATAAATACCTACTGACATTAAAGTTGACAATCGAGATTCGTTCGAAAAGGGTGCAACAGAAATTTTTCATTGCGGTCATGATATAAAATGCATAACTACCTACTGACATTAAAGTTGACAATCGAGATTCGTTCGAAAAGGGTGCAACAGAAATTTTTCATTGCGGTCATGATATAAAATGCATAACTACCTACTGACATTAAAGTTGACAATCGAGATTCGTTCGAAAAGGGTGCAACCGAAATTTTTCATTGCGGTCATGATATAAAATGCATAACTACCTACTGACATTAAAGTTGACAATCGAGATTCGTTCGAAAAGGGTGCAACCGAAATTTTTCATTGCGGTCATGATATAAAATGCATAAATACCTACTGACATTAAAGTTGACAATCGAGATTCGTTCGAAAAGGGTGCAACAGAAATTTTTCATTGCGGTCATGATATAAAATGCATAACTACCTACTGACATTAAAGTTGACAATCGAGATTCGTTTGAAAAGGGTGCAACAGAAATTTTTCATTGCGGTCATGATATAAAATGCATAACTACCTACTGACATTAAAGTTGACAATCGAGATTCGTTCGAAAAGGGTGCAACCGAAATTTTTCATTGCGGTCATGATATAAAATGCATAAATACCTACTGACATTAAAGTTGACAATCGAGATTCGTTCGAAAAGGGTGCAACAGAAATTTTTCATTGCGGTCATGATATAAAATGCATAAATACCTACTGACATTAAAGTTGACAATCGAGATTCGTTCGAAAAGGGTGCAACAGAAATTTTTCATTGCGGTCATGATATAAAATGCATAACTACCTACTGACATTAAAGTTGACAATCGAGATTCGTTCGAAAAGGGTGCAACCGAAATTTTTCATTGCGGTCATGATATAAAATGCATAAATACCTGCTGACATTAAAGTTGACAATCGAGATTCGTTCGAAAAGGGTGCAACAGAAATTTTTCATTGCGGTCATGATATAAAATGCATAAATACCTACTGACATTAAAGTTGACAATCGAGATTCGTTCGAAAAGGGTGCAACAGAAATTTTTCATTGCGGTCATGATATAAAATGCATAACTACCTACTGACATTAAAGTTGACAATCGAGATTCGTTCGAAAAGGGTGCAACAGAAATTTTTCATTGCGGTCATGATATAAAATGCATAAATACCTACTGACATTAAAGTTGACAATCGAGATTCGTTCGAAAAGGGTGCAACAGAAATTTTTCATTGCGGTCATGATATAAAATGCATAAATACCTACTGACATTAAAGTTGACAATCGAGATTCGTTCGAAAAGGGTGCAACAGAAATTTTTCATTGCGGTCATGATATAAAATGCATAAATACCTACTGACATTAAAGTTGACAATCGAGATTCGTTCGAAAAGGGTGCAACAGAAATTTTTCATTGCGGTCATGATATAAAATGCATAAATACCTACTGACATTAAAGTTGACAATCGAGATTCGTTCGAAAAGGGTGCAACAGAAATTTTTCATTGCGGTCATGATATAAAATGCATAACTACCTACTGACATTAAAGTTGACAATCGAGATTCGTTCGAAAAGGGTGCAACCGAAATTTTTCATTGCGGTCATGATATAAAATGCATAAATACCTACTGACATTAAAGTTGACAATCGAGATTCGTTCGAAAAGGGTGCAACAGAAATTTTTCATTGCGGTCATGATATAAAATGCATAACTACCTACTGACATTAAAGTTGACAATCGAGATTCGTTCGAAAAGGGTGCAACAGAAATTTTTCATTGCGGTCATGATATAAAATGCATAACTACCTACTGACATTAAAGTTGACAATCGAGATTCGTTCGAAAAGGGTGCAACCGAAATTTTTCATTGCGGTCATGATATAAAATGCATAAATACCTACTGACATTAAAGTTGACAATCGAGATTCGTTCGAAAAGGGTGCAACAGAAATTTTTCATTGCGGTCATGATATAAAATGCATAACTACCTACTGACATTAAAGTTGACAATCGAGATTCGTTCGAAAAGGGTGCAACCGAAATTTTTCATTGCGGTCATGATATAAAATGCATAAATACCTACTGACATTAAAGTTGACAATCGAGATTCGTTCGAAAAGGGTGCAACAGAAATTTTTCATTGCGGTCATGATATAAAATGCATAACTACCTACTGACATTAAAGTTGACAATCGAGATTCGTTTGAAAAGGGTGCAACAGAAATTTTTCATTGCGGTCATGATATAAAATGCATAACTACCTACTGACATTAAAGTTGACAATCGAGATTCGTTCGAAAAGGGTGCAACCGAAATTTTTCATTGCGGTCATGATATAAAATGCATAAATACCTACTGACATTAAAGTTGACAATCGAGATTCGTTCGAAAAGGGTGCAACAGAAATTTTTCATTGCGGTCATGATATAAAATGCATAAATACCTACTGACATTAAAGTTGACAATCGAGATTCGTTCGAAAAGGGTGCAACAGAAATTTTTCATTGCGGTCATGATATAAAATGCATAACTACCTACTGACATTAAAGTTGACAATCGAGATTCGTTCGAAAAGGGTGCAACCGAAATTTTTCATTGCGGTCATGATATAAAATTATTAGAGCCAGCCCTCGCATTTTAACGAATTTATTGTGGTTTCGAGGCCGTCACTGGTTGTGTTTTATTACTAAGTACTGATGCCGTTAGTTTTTGTCTATATCACGGTGGATGTAGGAAAAAAGGAAAATTTTAAAAAAGTTAATCTTTTTTTATTTTTAACCTGCAAAAAAATCATTTTTGACATGTTTTTTTATTAAACTTATGTTTTTTTTATTATCAAAAGCTTAACGATATTTTATTAGGTTTTTAATGTATTGTAGGGGTAGCAAATTTCGTCAATTGTATGTAATTTTTTTTATTTTAATTTTTGGAATAAATTTAAAAACAATAAAAATTTCGAATGGGCAATAAAGAGACTTAAATAATGAGCTTATTCCATTTGGCTGTTTCACACTACATATATAATTTTCTCTCACTATGTTTGTTTTTTTTTATCCAAGAAATGCTAATAAACATGTGACTTATTTAATAAAGATTAAAAAAAAGTTGTACTTTTACATTTTGCCTTGACCATAGTGGAATAGTACCTAGGTACGGCACTGCGTTCGCCAAGAAGGCAGTTACGCAAGGTTAGATAGTACCGCGCTCTGATTGGCTACGCCAATGCAACAGGCTTGACACAGCCAATCAGAGCGGGGTTTTCGCGTACGTATGGTTGCCTATACTAACCTGTAGTGACAGTAGATGTCATCGCAATCAAGAGATACGCGGTTGTTGAAAATGGACGCAACAATTCCCACTAATCCATATCGTATGTAACTGAACGACATGAACACTCTCATAAACGATTCTATGCTGTCTTTGTAGCCCATTCCGTAAACTGCCAGTGCAAGAAGAAGCGCTAAGACGTGGGGAGCTACTACAGAGCCACTCTGAAAAATTAGTTGGTTGTAAAATTGCGTCAGCAGAAGATACATTAACGAAGTAGACAAGTTAATTAGTTTACTGTGAAAATTGACGTGATTGGATGTTATTTCGAATCGTCGCGACGAAAATCATCGTAACATTGTCGAGGTAAATCTTACCAAAATATCGAAGCTTGCGCCGATGGCGTATCCAAGTCCTTGAGAGCAAAGACCGACGTTTATTGCTATTAGCGTGAACAACAAAAATCTATCCGCTTCGATAGGCTGTCCAGTAAGAAAGAAGACTATCAGTATGAATATCATTCCAAATATAACCTAAAGAAACAGAAAAGTTCCATTAATACTCACAGGCTTCTATATAAATCATTTTCGAATCATTAATTCAGTAAAAAAACTATAAGCAGTTATATATTTATCTATAGGGAGTCTACTTTCTATCTTTTGCTTTTTTTACTTTCATCAGTGCTCTCAAACATGATCGGTTGTTAGTACTTTTGACTTAGCCTTTCTTCAAAACAATGTCGATCTGATTGAGATATGTTCGCCGAGGTCGATCTCTACCGACTTGCCCATTCATACTCACCTTATAAATCTTCTTTCATCCATGCCCTTTACGTGTCCAAAACAACTAAGCATGGAAAAAATCCTTTATATCTTACCGGGAGGATATGCCAGCTATTAATCGAAAACCAATGTAAATTCTTATGGTACAATTAATAAGAAGAAACCCTATATGACATTTGACAGTTTTCTGTGAGTAACATTGTAAGCCGGGACGTTAGAATATGCAGAACATGTCAGTTTTAAGTAAATAGAAAATCTAAACGGTATTTTAAGTAAATTTCCACAAATATAAACTGTGCTTGCTTACCAAAAGAAAGTAATGGTTTTTGAAAGAGAAGGAAGCATGACAAACTGTGGAGTTTCGATTGAGGGAGAAATAGTGGAACAAGTAAATGAGTTTGTATACTTGAATTAAAAGTTTACGAGAGATGGATAGTATGACAGTGGCATTGCGCGAAGGGTGTTGGCAGGAAAACAGATGCTGCGGAGGTGAGTAGTTTGAGAAGTATAGCCGGAGTGACTCGGTTGGATAAAGTAAAAAATAGTGAGATAAGAGAACGATGTGGTGTAAAAGAAGATGTAATTACAAAGATAGATAAAGAAATGCTTAGATATTTCGGACACGTAGAAAGGATGGATTAAGGGAGATTGACGAAACAAATTTATAAGGCGAGTGTGAATGGACGAAAGTCGGTAGAGGTCGACCTCGGCGAACATATCTTGATCAGATCAACGTTGTTTTGAAGAAAGGACAGGTCAAGAGTACCAACAACCGACGAGCATGTATGAGAGCACTGATGAAAGTATAGGAAGCAAAAGATGTGTGTAAGAACCGTAGCAAGTGAAAGGAAGTGGTGTCTGCCCACCCCTACGGGAAAAAGGCGTGACTATATGTATGTACGTATGTTACTTACCAATAAGGGAATATTTACGACTGTAACTGCCAGGAAATACGGCTTCAAACCGAACCATCTATTGAAATATTCCCTTTTCAATAATTTTACTTCCAACGGAACTGAAATTAGAAAATAAATTGTTAATTAAAACGAAGAAATGTTCATACACTTAAATGCATATTTCTGATGATTATTTTTACCAACGAGGGTTGTCTTAGAGATACCTAAAAGTATCCTAGTATGGTGATTAGTCACTTCACATGACCAACGGGGCATGTTCGATTGAATTATATTTTATTTTCAAACATAGTCGTGAAAATATATCGTCGTGTCGTTTTCAACTTTGAATAAAAATTACTAGAGGTGTTGTAAAAACAATTTTATTTTAATCTGGTGTTTTATTTAATGCCCTCTGTGCGGCTATATCCGAGATTTAAAAACGCGCCCCCGTATTGATTAATTGACGTATTATTAATACGATGAAGAATCGCCAATTGAATGAAGATGCTCTTCCCACTCTGGACTTGAAAGTAATAGTCTTATAATTTTAATATTTATATCCTTACTTCAATACTTTACACCATTTGTTAGGTTTTATCGTCCATAACAATACATAAAAGAACATTCATATTCCAAAAAAGAGAGTACAGAAGTTGGTTGTTTCTTGGAAATAGATGGTAGGGTACAAAAATAGATTTTACAAGAAGCATAAGTACTCAAACTAAAGTGACTAAAGTCAATTTGGGGACACAAACATACTATGTAGAAACATCTGATTGTCAAACACAGATAGTCTAGAAATCGGGGGTTTCAAATTTCCCTCTTTTCTACACGGGAGAAATGAATAATCAACTTTGATAGAGTGGACAGGAAGTAATAACAATTAGGCTGGTTTTTTAGAGGTTTTTATTTAACACAAATATAGTTATTTCTATCTTCAAAAAACACAATGCACTTATCCCACTGCTGCAAGCGATAAAATTAATTTAAAACGGTGGAAACTAACGAATGAAAAGACTCGCCACTCACGAAAAAGGAAACTGTATGACAGCCACTCACTACAACTGTCGAAACAATACCTCTGAACGAACGTCGCTCTCGTCGGTTGGAGAAATACTACTTACTACCTTCGCCCTTTGCGACCGAAGAGATAATTACTGTCGACACCTTGGTTTACAGCTGAAGGAAAAAGGGAACGTTTTTCAAAACATTGGCGTCGTAAAGAATTAAAATTAGATTAAAATGTACTGATACTGATACCAAGATATTAAAAAAAAATACATTTTTCATAATAATTTAATGAAATAAAGTTTTTATATTGGATAGTTGCTTGATTTCAGACTTTAAGAGATGATCATTTATACTATGTCAAAAAGTTCCAAGATAAATTGTCATGACCTGTTGCAAACGATTTTTGAAACTATTATGAGTTGAATTATCACCTACTTGGTGTATCTTGAAAATTGTTAAAAATTCCGTATTTTTTAGCTGTAGAATGTCCCTTAATCCATTCCTTGATTTAAAAACCTCATTATAAACGATTGCTATAGGCAACCAATCATTCACTCGGTTTCCTGAAATTAGTCAGTCGATTTGCTATAGGCAACCAATCATACATTAAGTCACAAGCGAAACCAATTAAAAAACTGACATCAGCGCTGATTTTATTAAACTATTTTGACCTCTTCCGTGTGGAGAGTTCGTCCATCGTCTTCGTAGAGAGAAAAAGCAAGCTCTATTTTAAAACACCACGTGGTAATAAGTTTAGAGGCAATATAATAAGATAAAATCAGTTAAGTTAAAAAGCCGTCAACCAGTGAAAATTTTCTAAAGAGACAAGAGGTTCTCAACTGTAAGCTCATTGTACCTATTTTTACAATATGGTATCAAACAAGAAAAGTGTTAAATTTACTTCATCAAGAAATTCACAGCGGTAAAGCCAGAAAAAACTGAAAGCAAACAGAATTACGAACCAGCAAACCCAACTAGCTATCGAAGATTTGACATCGAATCGACGCACGGCGAGATTCAACAGAGGCAGAGACATACAACATCCTACAACTTCTAAAACCCTCTGCCAGAAGTCTCCCCGTTTTCTTGCCGGCGCGCCAAAAGAAATGTTTGCAAGATATTCCCAATTATAAATTTTCAAGCGACGAAAAACTATTAATCCGGCCACTTCAACAAACTGCAATGTGCTACTTATCCAAAAATAAAATAAAATCATCAAATATATCACAAAAAGATGAATATCCATGCATTATTTTTATTATTAAATGAATAAAATAAAATTGTATTAAGCTGGATCCATGTGATAATTCTGATTTTAGAGGAGCTTCTTCTGATAGGTTAAAAATGTATTTACGCGACAGTAAACCCTCCAATATCCAATCAGAATTCGAAGAAGCTAAAACCTGGTTAACGGCAGATTACGTCGTCTTGTGATATAAAAATAGGATTAATGCAGAAAAACAGATGCTGCAGAGATAAGTATTTTAGTATAGCCGGAGTGACTAGGTTGGATAAAGTAAAAAATGGTGAGATAAGAGAACGCTGTGGTGTAAAGGAAGATGTGGTTACAAAGATAGATAAAGGAATGCTTAGATGGTCTGGATACGTAGAAAGGATGGATGAAGGAAGATTGACGAGACAAATTTATAAGGCAAGTGTAAATGGACGGAAGTCGGTAGAGGTCGACCTCGGCGAACATCAATCTCGATTAGATCGACATTGTTTTGAAGAAAGGCCAGCTGTCAAGAGTACCAACAACCGAAGAGCCTGCATGAGAGCCCTGATGAAAGTAGAGGAAGCAAAAGATGTGTGTAAGAACCGTAGCGGAAGTGGAGGGAAGTGGTCTCTGCCTACCCCTTACGGGAAAAAGGCGTGACTATGTGATATTTGATAATTTTGACGTGGACATTATCACGTGACCAAAACTACCAATTTAATTGGATAACCTCGGCATTCATTCTGGTAATTTTACCCCACTACAATCCTTTTCAAGGTCATTCGAAATGATTTTACTATTTCATTCATAAATAGGGTAAGTGAGCTCTCTGTATTTTGATACCCATACTCTGTGGCTGGACGTTCGATTTAGCCGTTACGAGGCCATTGACGAAACAGGTGTCCCGAACAGGTTCGTCTTTAAGGGAATACGGGTTGTTATAATTCGTAATAGGGGTGAAAAAATGATGAAATACCATTCGAAAATATGTTTAATTTTGAGTATAAATAATACTTACACAATAATACCGGCGACATCACATGCGTGTAAACGAAAAATACATTAACTGTCAAACAATATTTAAAAATGGCGCCGACTTGACTGGCGTCGTTTCCGCTTTGATAAAATATCCCTCCGACCAACAAACCGGATATGACGTGATGACAAAATTGTATGTACCACATGGACTTGTTTCGTCTCATTTGCAACGCCATCCTGGACAACAGTACGTAAAACTGCACCCAAAACGACGTCGGGTACTGCATGTCATGGAATGATATTCCTAAAACACGGAAACATTATTCTCGACATCATAGCTTGCCATTAAATGGCAGTGACGTTTCCATTCCAAGGTCACTCGACACGATGTTTTTTCTTCTTCTTTTTATCACTCCGTGTCGAATGTCAACAACAGAAACAAAAGAATATAAAGTCGATTCACCTGTCTGAGTGGTATCTTGATAAATGTCGGATAATTCCACCTGTTCCATTAACAGAGCCGATTTCTCCGATATGTCTTTCATATTAATTTTACCATTTTGAATTTGATTTTGCAGCATGGGAATGTTGTCAGGGCTCGATTGTACCAACTCGATAACTGAAAAAAAATACATGGACAAGTAAGTAAAAAATTAAACATGGTCCAAAACAATCTCTCTCTCCCTCTCTCTCCCCCCCTCTCTCTCACTCTCTCTCTCTCTCCTTTCTCTCTCTCTCTCTCTCTCTCCTTTCTCTCTCTCTCTCTCTCTCTCTCTCCTTTCTCTCTCTCTCTCCTTTCTCTCTCTCTCTCTCTCCTTTCTCTCTCTCTCTCTCTCTCTCTCTCTCTCTCTCTTTCTCCCCCTCTCTCTCTCTCTCCCTCTCCCCCTCTCTCTCTCTCCCTCTCCCTCTCTCTCCCTCCTTTTCTCCCTCTCCCTCCTTTTCTCCCTCTCCCTCCTTTTCTCCCTCTCCCTCCTTTTTCTCCCTCTCCCTCCTTTTCTCCCTCTCCCTCCTTTTTCTCCCTCTCCCTCCTTTTTCTCCCTCTCCCTCCTTTTCTCCCTCTCCCTCCTTTTCTCCCTCTCCCTCCTTTCTCTCTTTCTCTCTCTCTCTCTTTCCTTTCTCTCTCTCTCCTTTCTCTCTCTCTCCTTTCACTTTCTCTCTCCTTTCTCTTTCTCTTTTCTTTATCTTTCTCTTTCTCTCTCCCTTTTCTTTCTCTCTCTCTTTTCTTTCTCTCTCTCTTTTCTTTCTCTCTCTCTTTTCTTTCTCTCTCTCTTTTCTTTCTCTCTTTTTTCTTTCTCTCTTTTTTCTTTCTCTCTTTTTTCTTTCTCTCTTTTTTCTTTCTCTCTTTTTTCTTTCTCTCTTTTTTCTTTCTCTCTTTTTTCTTTCTCTCTTTTTTTCTTTCTCTCTTTTTTTCTTTCTCTCTTTTTTCTTTCTCTCTTTTTTCTTTCTCTCTTTTTTCTTTCTCTCTCTTTTTTCTTTCTCTCTCTTTTTTTCTTTCTATCTCTTTTTTTCTTTCTCTCTCTTTTTTTCCTTCTCTCTCTTTTTTCTTTCTCTCTCTTTTTTTCTTTCTCTCTCTTTTTTTCTTTCTCTCTCTTTTTTCTTTCTCTCTCTTTTTTCTTTCTCTCTCTTTTTTTCTTTCTCTCTCTTTTTCTTTCTCTTTCTTTTTTTTCTCTCTCTCTCTCTCTCTCTCTCTCTTTTCTTTCTTTTTCTCTTTTCTTTCTTTTTCTCTTTTCTTTCTTTTTCTCTTTTATTTCTCTCTCTATTTTCTTTCTCTCTCTCTTTTCTTTTTTTCTTTTTCTCTCTCTCTCTCTCTTTTCTCTTTCTTTTTTTTCTTTCTCTCTTTATTTCTTTTTATCTCTCTCTTTATTTCTCTTTTTCCCTTTCTATTTCGTTTCTTTTTCTCTGTATTCCTCTTTATCTCTCTATTTATCTTTTTCTCTCTCTCTAGTTCTCTTTTCTCGCTCCCCCTTTCTCTTTTTTCTCTGTATTTCTCTTTTCTCTATGTTTCTCTTTTCTCTTCCTTTATTTCTCTTTTCTCCCTTTTTTTTTCTCTATATCTCTCTCTCTATTTTAAAACTGTCTTTCTGAATTTAAAAATTAGACACCAGAGGTCGCGAATCTGCGTTTTAACTTTATATTTTGCCATACAAAATTCAAAGGTTGGTTTATGAAAAAAACATAAGTTGCTTACTGTAATCTGCAGGTGTAGAAGTTGAAGGGCAAACACATTCCACCGAATTCATGAACGGAACCAGCTGAGTGGGTGATCCATTGTAAACGCAATATCCGTTAGCCATTATGTAAACCTAAAAATATTAACATTGATTGACATTGTTATCAAAAATATAGAGCTAATTTTTTTAAAAGGGTTCGCTCGGTGTAACGTGCGTTTACCTGATCGAAAATCTGGAAGAGCGAGGCGGGTGGCTGATGTATCGTACAAATCACAGTTCTCTCTAATTTTGTTATATTTTTAAGAAGATCTATGCACTGCTTTATTGCTACGTTGTCTAAACCTCTACAAAAGAGAAACATTAAAATTCTGCATTATTCGAAAACAAAAAAATACATTCAGGGTGAATCGTACTGAGTATACAATCAGATATACACTCCATTATCACTCTCGTCCCTATTAATAATCCTTCAAGTCGGATTAATCTATTAAATGTTGAAGAACAATATTAATAGAACCGTTTATCTGCGAGTGTGTGTACGCGATGATAATAAGAATAAAAAAAGACAACAAAAATGCTTACGTTGTAGGTTCATCTAAAAATATGACTGGTGGATTGTTGACTAATTCTAAGGCCACCGTCAGTCTTTTCCTTTGACCGCCGGATAGGTATTCCGTTTTCGTATCGTAACATTTTTCCAGGCCCAGAAGTTTCACAACTTCGTCTACCTGTAAATAAAAAACAATAAAAACCACGATACAGGACGAAGAAGAGGCAGAAATAAAAGGAGAATTACCAAATGCATGTAAAACCCAAAATATAGCCTTTCTATCCTTACAGTTGAGATGTGTGGAAAAAACACAGTAAAAATTTTTGGGAAAATGTTCCTTACGCTTAACATTTAAAATTCAGAATTTAAAGCCTTATAATTAAGACGTGGGGGATCAAAACTGTAAGGGAATCTCAAAGAACTTCCAAATGCATGCAATACATAAAATATAACCTTTGAAGCCTTACAATTAGGAGATATAAAAAATGGCCTTTGTAGCCTTTTGGATAGGACGTGTGGAAGCAGCACTGTAAGGAATTGTTAGGAAATGTTTCTTAATGTGGCAAAACTTAAGAGCCTTTTTGATGTATGAGGTAACCAAAATTTAACCTTTGAAGCCTTATAATTAAGACGTTGGGGATCAAAACTGTAAGGGATTTTCAAAGAACTTCCAAATTTATGCAAGACCAAAAATATAACCTTTGGAGCCTTACAATTAGGTCATGTGGAAAGGACAAAGTGAGGTATTATTAGGAAAATGTTTCAATGTTACTAGCAGAAAAAAAAAACTTTTTATGCATAGAAGATATAAAAGTTAGCCTTTGTAGCCTTTTAGATAGGACGTATGGAAGCAGTACTCTTAGGAAATGTTTTTTAAGTAAAGACAGTCTTTTTTGATATATGATGTACCTAAAATTTAGCCTTTGAAGATTTATAATTAGGCCGTTTGGGATTAAAACTGTAGGGGATTGTCAAGAAAATATTTTTAACGCTGGAAATAAATAAAATCTCGACAGCCTTTGGAGCTCTATGGTAAACACGTGGGGGGGTACAAAACCGAAAGGGATTGTCAAAAAAATTCTTCAAACGTTGAACGTAAAAACGCTTGAGGTATTTCTATCGTTAAAAAAAAAGGAAAGTTCTTCTTGATACATAAAAGAACTAATATTTAGCCTTTGAAGCCTTTTAGTAAGGATTTTGCCAAGATGTATTTTGACTTCTTCTTTATCAATAAATTAAAAATATAACGCTTTCATGTCAATTGTACAGACTTACCACAGCATTTCTTTCAGCGCGAGAAATATTCGATCCCAATTTTAAATGAGCAGCCACGCTCATGGATTCCCTTACGCTCAACCTCGGTTGCACCAAATCCTCTTGCATAATATAAGACGACAACTTATTGAAGACTCTTATGTCTCTCGGTTTGCCGTTTATTTTTATACTTCCTTTGACACCTGCCGTCCTGAAATTAAAACAAATAGAAGAACAATTTTCGATAAATTCCTAAATTTCCATCACATTTTTTACTTATTTAATCTTCCTTCTTTAAAAAAATTGCGTATACAATGTTTCGCAAATCAATGGCGAAAAACTCCCTCAATGAAAGATACGTTAGCTTAACGTCCTTCAAAAATGTATACAAGTGACCGAAGTTAAGTGGATTATAATATACATACATACATACATACATATAGTCACGCATTTTTTCCGTAGGGGTATGAAGAGACCACTTCCTTTCACTTGCTACGGTTCTTACACACATCTCTTGCTTTCTCCACTTTCATCAGTGCTCTTATACATGCTCGTCGGTTGTTGGTACTCTGACAATGTTGATCGGATCGAGATCGATGTTCGCCGAGGTCGACCTTTACCGATTTGTCCATTCACACACGCCTTATAAATTTGTTTCGTCAATCTTCCCTCATCCATCCTTTCTACGAGTACAAACCATCTAAGCATTCCTTTGGCTATCTTTGTAACCACATCTTCTTTTACACCTCAGCGTTCTCTTATCTCACTATTCTTTACTTTATCCAAACGAGTCACTCCGGCTATACTTCTCAGACTACTCATCTTCACAGCATTAATCCTATTTTTATGCTTCTTCTGCCAAACCCAACATTCACTACCATACATAAGTGTAGGAACCAACACACCTTTCCCAATATTGAGTTAAATAATGTTTATGTTAAGGAACCCGGAATTATAGAGGCCAAAAAGAAAGGCTTGCTTTCTTTAGTTGATAAGAAGAAGTACTATTTAGATTTTTACAAGACTTATTAATTTTCTTAAATTAGATAACTAAAACAGTCGTTTGTTAAAGAGTTAACAGCTATAATATTGCTATTGTAACAATTTTTAAATATACCTTTACTTTTAGTTCAAAAGATTTATATGTTTTTTTATAAAAAAAATCGAGCAACTTGGTAAAAAAACAAGATAAACCCTTAATTAAGACAACTTTAATGCTACTACTTAAAAAAATCTTAAACTGCTTCTCCTGTAAAAACACGTTTTTTGAGCTGTAACCCTTTTGCTCCGAACGATCGATATGTTTTTTATTTTGCATTTTTTCCTTGACCCCCGAACCTTCGTAAGTCGAAAAGTAGTTTTGTTCTTATAGACAACTAACGAGACGATCCTTGTAGCCTAACGACGATATTAAAACCGAATTTAAACGCAAAATATCCTGTTACTAATATGAATGATAATTGCTGGCACGTGTACATAAATAGGAAATTTCGAGAGATCTTTATTTACGGTAAGATGTACGGATGTAACATTGAAAAGAAAGTATTCTTTGACACACTTCAATGATTCAATTATTACGCAACCCCGCATTTTGCCGCGAACGAAGAAACTGCCATGCAATTATCTACGAGGTGTAACCCCAACTATTCAGTTTGCGATTTTCTCTTTTTCTTTAGGAAATATTCCGCATTCACTTCCATCATGTGTGTGTGTGTGTGTACGACCCACACTCCTGTGTCCTATAGGTGATTTGTCTCTTGCGATTTTTACGACTCTCTGATCCCCCATGCGGTCAATGTGCGCGCTCCATTCCTTTTTTCCTGTTTTTGGTCCATTCGTTGATGTTTTTAACCCTACATCTGGTTCTTATGTCTTTGCTCTTCTCTCTGTCCCATAAAGTTCTGCCTTTAATTCGTCTCAGTATTCTCATCTCCGTTGTTTCCATGAGTCTCCTTGTTTTTGAGTTTCTGGCCCAGTTTCCGCAGTGTATGTCATTGTGGGCCCAATAACGGTTTTATATACCTTGCTTTTCACCTGGGTGTTAATGTTTTTGTTTTTCCAAATAGAGTCGTTCAGACAACCTGCCACTCTCGCCGCACTTGCCGTTTGTTCTCTTACTTCCGCTTCAACGTCACCATGGCTGGACAGTTCTATGCCCAAATATTTAAACTTCATTTTAACGGTGTTTTTGATGTTGTGATGCAACGTGTTTTTGAACCGGATATAGTCATGTTGAGGATTTTTCTTTGGTAGAGGAGATGTATGACGTCATGTAGCTTAACCATATCAAACGCCTTCACCAAATCTATGAAGCAAATGTTTGCAGGCTAGTTGTATTCTATTGATTTTTCCACTATTTGCCTCAACACAAAGACGGCATCTGTACACGATCTTCCATGTCTAAATCCTTGTTGTTCTTCTTCTAAATTTGTGGACTTGTTACATAAGTTGGTAATGATTATAGTTGTAAATTTTAATGTAGCGTTTAGTAAATTTATGCCTCTGTAATTTGAAGTTACTTTTTTATCTCCTTTTTTAAAACAGTCGTGCTACTTCGCCACTCTTGCAGGATTCTTTGGTAAAATTGAATTTTCTGGATTAACTTTGTGAGTTGTTGTTCCAGGAATTCGCCACCATATTTTAGGAGTTCGTTAGGAATGCCGTCTTCCCCAGGACTCTTTCTGTTATTTAGCTTTTGCAGAGCAGGTTGGACGCCTGCAATTTCAATGTCAGTCATCTCGTTTGTTTAAGTATTTAATTCAAATTCCTTTAGGAATTTAGTTTGAAAAGCTTAGGTCATTTAGTTATTTTCTTTGGTGATCTAATAAATCGCCATATTTGCTTTTCCAAACCATAAAGTCACCGTCCAAAAAGTTTCCCAAGCAATTCGTGAAATAGAAAAAAATTAATTTCTGACTTCCACTTTAACGCGTGTGAGTGCGCTCACCCTGTAGACTACTTAAAATGTTTCGGTTGTACTCCTTTTGCGCAATGACCTAAAAACGTGTCGGGTTGTTGGCTGCACCACACAATAATAATTGGAAGTTTGTACAAAAATTTTCGAGCAATAAGCGTTGCACAAAGAGGTTATCGACTATGATGAAAAAAACATTATCGAACGATTGAACTAAATAGACAAACGAATTTGGTTGGTTCGTAGACAAGGCGCACATATTATATGCATGCAAGAGATTTTTAAAATCAGTCGAGTTTTTTATTAAACATGACCTTCGCTTGGCAACAATCAAAAAGTAAAGAGATAAGAGTAAGTAAGAGATTTTTTAAAAATCATTTATACATTTTTCCCATCTATTGACGCTGTCGAAAAATGTTTATAGTCTACTATAATAATATTATAATTTTCTATAAATTTTGCAGATATACATATATATATATATATATATATATATATGTATTGTTTGTTATATACTTCATTTTTGTCTTTATACTGTATGTATGCCATACGAAAATAAATAAATAAACGTAAATAAAAAAACTTTTTGCCAATAACAATAGAAATGCAGCTGATGATACAAGCACTTCTCTTCGACTAAAATGTGAACAACATTCCAATATTTTGCCGTTAAAAAGATGACAACCGAGGCGTAGAAAAAAATTGCAAAAAATATTCACTATAGATAAATGTTCATACACAGCATACGGTTTAATCCTTCTGACAACATTTGTAAATGCAATTTTTGCAAAAATTATAATTATCCACTTCAACTGTTGAGCAGTGTATTATAAGAATATGATAATTTTTCTTCATTAGTGATACAGTTTTTTTGCGATTTCGAGGTTACGGTTGTTTTTCAACGATTAAATTAAAAAAAAATCATACTTACACGTATCCTGCCAAAATATTGAGTAGCGTTGATTTGCCAGCTCCCGAAGGACCTAATATTGCAGTTAACTCTCCCGATCGAAATTTGCCATTGACAGACTTCAACAACTGCCTCCAACCTGCAACAACCACAAATACTTGTTAATAAAATAACTACAAAAAGGGGGTAGGTAAACTTATGATTTCGCGTCACCTGACGACAGCAACAAATGGGTGACGTCATGGCTTCTTTTCCTATCTGTCTGTCAAAAAGTGCCCTCGAGTTGACAGCCCACATTTTAAACCAGCAGAGGATATTTTTTAAAAAATATAGTTGATGTCAGAGATAATTTTTCTCGTTTTTTAATTATGTATTACATTTTTAATATACAGGGTGTTAGTAAATAAGTGCGACAAACTTTAGAGGGTGATTCTGCATGGAAAAATAATGAAATATACATAAATAATGAAAATAATGAGTGGTGTTATGCGTTTGAAAAGCTATAAATAATCTTGTTTATGTTTGAAAACCTTCAAGAAAGATATTCTGTGATATCAGTGGGGTAGTGTGGTGTGTTGAATTTAAAAATTTCTTAAGAATAAATAGAAATATGGCGTTTTTGAGTCCATGGGCTAATGAAAATAATGAAATTGCACAGTGTAGTGAGAATAAAGACTATTCCTGCAAAATATCGCCCTATTGCATTGCTCTCAGTCATATCCAAAGTTATGGAAAAAGCGATTAACACAGAACTTATCAAATATCTGGAGAAATTTGAGATAATTCATGACAGACAATATGGATATCGACAACTTCGGTCTACTGGAGATTTGCTGGCTTATGTCACTCAGCTCTGGACAAACACTATTAAAAAGTTTGGTGAATCCCGTGCAATAGCCTTGGATATATCTAAAGTCTTTGACCGCGTTTGGCACCAGGCATTGTTAAGTAAATTATCTGCCTACGGTCTCCCAACCAAACTGCGCCAATGGATCTTGAGCTTCATGCAAGATCGCTCCTTACATGTGGCAGTTGACGGTATTTCTTCTGATGCGTTTAAAACTAATGCCGGGGTCCCCCAGGGTTCCATCCTGTCCCCCACCTTATATCTTTTACACATCAACGACCTCTTGAAAACCACCACGAACCCCATTTACAATTTCGCAGACGATAGCACACTTGTCTCAACTTTCACATCCTATCGATCACTTTCGGTGAATGATACAAATAGACTTAAGCAGGAACAGGTTGATTCCATCAATAGAGATCTTGAAGCAATCGTCGAGTGGGGAACCAACAATCTTGTTCAGTTCAATGCCCAAAAAACACAAAGTGCCACGTTTTCCAAGAAAGTGAATTCCTCAAATCATCCCATCACAATGTCTGGAAATACCCTTGAACCAAGTCCCTCCATCTCGATTTTGGGAGTCACGGTGTCCAATAATATGTCTTGACATGACCATGTTGCTAACATCGCAAAGTTTGAAAGAATACGGTTGACATAAACAAAATATTGTTAATGACAATTATAATTTGTTGTAAACAATTTGAAATCGTTTTTTATAATAATTTTAATAATAATAACAACAAAACATATGGCATTTTTTTATTCTTTTCACTGGGAAGTTAGTCGTGTGACCTCTCGGGTCGCATTTTTTTGTTCATTTTATCGTGTAAATAAACAACATCGTATCATAAAAATAAACTCACAGTATGCATATTTTGTAGGGGGATAATGTTCGGAATTGCGGTTTTTGTTGAACAATTGTGTCATATTATTTATCAAGTCAACAATAAGGTACATCAGCTGAATTAGCAGACAGTTCGCCTTTAAGGGGGTACATTGACTTTTATAAATAAAATTATAGCTAAGTAATAATAACTGTTTTATAAACAAATTAAACACGCAGCAAAATGCGCTCGGTTAAATGTTTACGTTTGCAATAAAAAAAATTATGTCAAAATCGTAAACTTTAACGACAATTTCTTTTCATTTACACTTGACACCGAAAATACCGCATAATTTTAAAAACTAAAAATAAATCTTTACAGAAAATATTAATTTACGCTTTGAATATAAAACTGATCAGGAAGGAGCCTTGTCTCAGATAAGGAGTTGACCGGAATGGAGGTTGCATATGGCCGACTATTGCTTCCGTTTTAACAGAGGCGTAGGGCTTTAAAGTAGATTAAAAAAAAACAAAAATAATCATTTATTTGTGTGGTAAGGTAACAACAACAAATATATTTTATTAACAAAACTTTATGATTGTCTAATTAGATGACATTTACAATATTTTCAAACATATTTCTGCCAATAAAATTTTTATTAATATTTTTAAACAATTTAGGTAACGTTTTAAAAACATTTCCGTTTATCTAAAAATTTCTAAACATAAAACACTACTACTTTTGGAAATAAATTCAGTGTTTTTCACAAAATTGATTCATTTTGTTCATCTATTTTCATCTTTAGACAAGCTACAACAAAGATATACAATCTTAACATCATGAAATCGAAATAATAGTATGATTTACAGGTGTTTTGTAGAAAAATAGTTCTTCTTATCACCCCCTCTCCTCGCGAAGGTTGGCAATCAATCCACATGACTAACATTGACATGGATACAGCAGCTCTAAATATCTCATTTGAAGTGCACTTGAACCATCTTCTAGGGTCTTTCAATCAGAAGTTCTGGCGTCTTCCAACAGATCGTCTTCCCTTAATCTTTCCTTCAGTTTTCAGCCCCAGTAATTCGTATTTTTCGCCTCTCATGATATGGCCTATGTATCTTGTTTTTCTCTCTTTAATAATGTTTAATAACTCTTTCGACTTTTTTATTCTTCTTAATGCCTCTTCGGTGAATCCATGAGATACGAAACATGCGGCGATATACATACATCTCAAAAGCCTCGATCCTTCTCTAAGTTATCGGATCGAGAGTCCAGGTAATCTGGTCCATCATTCCTTGCAAGTCTGATTTGTTATCTGCTAGGACAAAGGTGTCGTCTGCGTATCGTATATTATATTCACTTTAATACCTCCCATATTTTCCACTAGAGCCTCTCTAAAAATGGCTTCCGAGTAAATGTTAAACAGGAGCAGAGACTAAATGTCGTTAATTACTAATAATATGTATTTAGCCAAAAATTGCTAGTACAAACAGATCCAATTTTACTCAGTAAAAAGTGGTTCTAGACATACTAATATTGATAACAATAAATATAAATAGTTGTTTACAACACGTTAAACTTTAAGTACATATTTTTAAGTATTTTTTTAAAGACTCTCAAACTTGTCTTTAGTTTGGATTGAAAAGTTATTGTACCTTTTTAAGCCTTCTACAAAGAGAGATTTTTGCAATACAGCTTTATGAAATTTATCCACAAAGTAATTATTCTTACTTCTCAGATTGTATTCCATCAAACCAGGTTTTTTAATTAAATACTTAGACAGATACGAGTACATAGGTAGCGAATGTCTGTAATCAATTTTAATGTTAATTTTTGCAATAAATTTGAAAACATTTAATATTTCCCGAAACAGTACAACATGAGTATAGGACATGGCACATGAAGTGGCATATCTAGAACACAAAAAACACAAAGTGCCACGTTTTCCAAGAAAGTGAATTCCTCAAATCATCCCATCACAATGTCCGGAAAAACCCTTGAACCAAGTCCCTCCATCTCGATTTTGGGAGTCACGGTGTCCAATAATATGTCTTGGCATGACCACGTTGCTAACATCGCAAAGTCGGCAAGCCAGAGGCTAGGTTTTCTGTGGAAAGCCAGAAAGTTTTTTACTCCTGATCAACTGTTGATGACGTAAAAGGCTCAAATCCGACCTCTACTGTAGTATTGCTCGCACATTTGGGGTTCAGCACCAATGCATTCTCTTCGTCTTAAATAAAAACTCTTGTACCACCATTGGCCACATTCGGCCGAAGAACTCGGCACGCTGATCAGTCTCACCCATTTACTCTCAAGATTGACACTACCAGGACCAATCTTCATCAAGAATCCTTCTTTTACAGGGCTGCTACGGAATGGAATAAGCTTCCGCGGCCCACACGATAGGTCTACCCATTTTGCGACTATTTTCATAAAAAAAAAGAATTATCTGAATAATCCAAAAATTGAATAAAATAGGGTGTTACATTTGAAAATTGGTATTGGCCCCTGTTACATGACATACCATGTATAGGCATATTTAAGAATTGGTCACGTTTCGGAGATTCATTGTTATGTTTGTAAGAAAACAGCGTTGTATTTTTAAGTACAGGTACCCACGTTCTATTGATTTTAAGTGTTTTCTTAGATCTATTAAAGTTCTGCTGGTGTTTATGTATTTTAATCGGTTCTCTATAAAGCCTCGGGTAATATGCAGATGTGGTGTATAAAACTTGGGTGTCCTCGAATGTTTTATAAAACAGTAAATCACCCACGAAAAAAAAACAAGATAATGACAACACATATAGGCCTAGAACTATCTTACCGTACATCCAAGGAACCACTGGCAAAATCGGATGAATCCTTCGAAAATATGACATCTTTACAGCTTATAAACCTCATTAAACTATAAGATCTATTCTAAGAAACTGCAAACACAAAATTAAACTAGGAAATCAAGGTGTCTACAGCGGGTCATGTGGAAATTGCAACTTAACCTACGTCGGGCAAACTAATCGAAGAATTTCAACAAGATTAGAAGAACACAAGTTGGCCATTAAAAACCATAATTAAAAAACAAGCGAAACAACAACATATCAACACAAAACCGACATAATACCAAACGAAATTTCGGAGGTGGTGGAGCCAATGCCAACTAATGAGCGCCGTTACAATCTTCGGCGCAAACCTATAAATATTACCTAATTTGACGACAGAAACTCTCAGTCCTTGCCAAGTGAGATCTTGGCGAAACGTCTGCAAAAATCCAATCGGATTTTAACTAACAAACGGATGCAATCCCGGATCGATATTTCATCATCCGTGAATCACTATGCTTATACATATATTTTGCTAATTTAAATGTTCTGATTCACAGATTCACTTTTTACCATAGTTCTTATAACACCTGTTTGTTGACGCTCGCGTTTATTCATTATTGAATTTATTCCATTTGTATAATTATGGGATGACAAAATTCCATGCTTATCGTTGTGTATTTTAAAAAGTCACACATAATTATTGTTTTTTTTTTAGATAAACTTAAGTTATTCATCATCGTATCCATTTTGATAGTAATGGCCCAATTATTTTTTAATTTTGTATAAGTTCCAATTTCTCGATTTTAACCTTGGCTATTTCACAATAAAGATAATTCAAATGTGTTTGTTAACACTGAATATTGTAATAATTTTTTACCCTGCGCAATATTTAATTAACACGAATAGGTCCATTTCAAAATGTTCTATTCGTATATTTCACAAAATAACAGGGCGATTCAAGCTTCGTTTATCGAACAGAGTTACAATCTTTAGCCGTTATAACGTTACGTCGAACTAACATTCGTATTTTAAGTGCTGTTTTGATGATCAATTACCATTCAAAACATTTGAAAAAAAGCCAAAATCTTTACCCATGCGTCATGACTTTATGACGAACTAATATTTAACTTACTTTATAGTAATGGGTCCGATTTTGCGAATCCCGGATTTTGACATATCTCCACATTTCAAGGTTTCCAGAGTCGACTACAAAAGTTTTTAAGTGGATGTCTATGTGCGTATGTTCGTATGTGCGTTCGGAATTATTTTTCGTCTCGATTATCTCGAAAACAAAAAATGATATCGACGCGGGACCAATTGCATTCGACGCATAATTACGCATCTTAGAACTGATTTCATTTTCAGCAAAATTGGTCAAGCTGTTTTTTATGGTGAATCAAAAAACTGAAAAAAATGGTAAACTACCTGAATTTTGCAATTCATAAATTATACCATTTTAAATTATAACAATTGAATATTATTACTAACAAATGATTTTTGATTATAATAATTAAAAAAAAATTCGGAAACTTTCATCAGGTGACCGTTAATTCTGACTTTGGCAGACAGGTGCCAATATAAATTACCTATCAAGCGGATATATATCTTTGTCATCAATTCCAGTTGTTTTGAGTATCTCCATAAGTTTGTCACGTCGCACTTTGTCAAAAGCTTATTCAAAATCCACCAGGCACACGAACACGTCAGAGTCAACGTCTCGGCAGCGCTGTATTAGTACTTGAACTCCAAAGAGCGCTTCACGCGTTCCCAATCCTGATCGAAATCCAAACTGAGTTCTGCAGATGCTCGCTTCTAATTTTTGATATATTCTCGAATGAATAATACGCAAGAATACTTTAAGGAGGTGGCTCATCAAGCTGATGGTACGGTAGTCACTACATTTTAATGTGGCGCTGTGTTTTTATACCTTTTTGCGAAAACACATTTTTGAGTTGGCGCCTTTCGAGGTGGATTACAAACGAGTTTAACAACAGTATTTCTAACTAAGTTTTGTTATCTCTCCTGTGCTTTATAGTGGGAGTGGGCTATAAGATCGTCAATCTTTATCTCTACGTGTCCGATTCATCTAAGCATTCCTTTATCTATCTTTGTAACCACATCTTCTTTCACACCACAGCGTTCCCTTATCACACTATTCCTCATTTTATCCGTCTACTCAATTCCGCAGCATTGATCTTACTCATTCACTAGTTCACTAGTTATTCACTAGCGTACATAAGTGTAGAGACCAGCACTCCTCTATGCACAACCAATCGTGATTTTTTAGACACGTTTTGGATGTTCATAAAGTTATACAGGGCCGCATTTATTTGCTTCCTTGCCAACATTCTTCGCTCAATATTACAGTCCGTATCTCGTAAACTTTGAACCACTTGTTTCACTCTTTCACCTTCAATCAGCACCTCGCAGTGCATATTAACCATAGCCTGCAACTGCTCCTCTGATGACGCTAATATGACTCGATCATCGGCGCAAATGAAACATTTGGCGATCAAATCACACAAATTGTTAAAAACTATTCCACACTTAAGGACGTAATATTTTTTTTTAGATAAAAAGTTTGTCCAACTTGTAAAACAATGATTATATTTTTTTTTACCCTTGGAAACTAATGTTTTATTGCATTTACTCATACCAAACTGATATATTTAAGTAAACAAAATTAGTATAATTCCACACATATTTCAATTTGATAAACAGGATGTTAGAGATGTGTACGAGTGACATTTGCATTACTAACCTATAAAGATAAAGAATGCAGTAAATAACATAATGTGGGTCACGATTTATCATTATTAACTTTTAAAAATTGATTTGTGTCAACACTCTACGCTACATTTTGGGTAGGTATTTAAGGCAAGCTGAAAACTTGTCCGATACTTCTCCCCAAACACAGAACCATAGACCTGGCTGGGGGATAGCGGGACTAAATCAACCCTTATATTTTACAATATTAAAATTTTTTTTTCGCAAAAAAATTCCAAATTTTTATGCCTTTAGATTTGACATTTAAATAGGAAAAAAATTAATAAGCCATTTAGAGAGTTTTTAAAATTTTCTTATTTTACATTCCGGATCAGAGGTACTCAAACGATCGATCGAGAGTGCTTTTTGAGTCGATCTCGAGAAAAAATTCCGATATAGAAGTATTTACACAGATTTTGTTTTAGTAAGTAGGTAACTAAAATAAATTTAATGAATGAAATACTAAAATTTATTCGATCCATAATTGGGCCAGAATAGCCCCCTCATCTTCTTCTTCAGGTGCCGTCTTCGTTGCGAAGGGTGGCAATCATCAATGCTATGCGTATTCTTAAAACAGCAGATCTAAACAACTAATTTGTTGTGCATCCTTACCAGTAGCGTCTTCTTCCGACACTTCTTCTTCCTTGAATCTTTCCGTGTATTATCAGTTGTACATACATACATAAAGTCACGCCTTTTTCCCATAGGGGTAGGCAGAGACCACTTCCTTCCACTTCCGCTACGATTCGTACACACATCTTTTGCTTCCTCTACTTTCATCAGTGCTCTCATACATGCTATTCGGTTGTTAGTACTCTTGACCTGGCCTTTCTTCAAAACAATGTTGATCTGATCGAGATATGTTCTCCGAGGTCGACCTCTACCGATTTGTCCATTCACACTCGCCTTATAAATTTTTTTCGTCAATCTTCCTTCATCCATCCAAGCATTCCTTTATCTATCTTTGTAACCACATCTTTTTTTACACCACAGCGTTTTCTTATCTCACTATTCTTAACTTTATCCGACCGAGTCACTCCGGCTATACTTCTCAGACTACTCATCTCCGCAGCATTAATCCTATTTTCATGCTTCTTCTGCCAAAAAATCAGTTGTAACAAGCTCTATTTTGACCCCCTCATAAACCCATAAACCCCCACTCTTTAAAGTTTAATACTAGAACTCTTTTGTTTTGTAACACCCAATAAACTCGCCATTTCGAATAATTAAGAGGTTTTTCATTGTTATTTTAGAGCAGACCTACACTTACTTTCACTAAAAGAAGATGCATATTGTGTGGTAAAACTAATATCTATACCCGTATTCACCCTACCTAGACGACAATCCTGCATCACACATACTTGCGGCCTCTCGGAGTCGATCGATCGTAGTCTAACATTATTGAGGTAGGTCGCCAGCAGTTCAAGTTTGAGCACCCCTGATGTATTGTAAGGTCCCCTTTACACGATTATTGTCATTTTAATGAGGTTATGACAGTAATACTGATGATGCATTGTAGAATTACATAAAATAAAGAATAAAGGAAATAAAGAAAATTGTATTCAATGATCGTCAGTTTAACGTATCTGTAACTTTTTAACTTCGCAGACACGTATTGTCTTATCATTTTGAATATTCAATGTATAAATTAGTGATTTTAAATTATTATTTTCGATAGTTTCATCTCTAGCTAAGTTAATTTTTTATTTACAATTATTGGAGTAAAAATGGGTGTAAACAGCATGTTCTACATATGTTATAGTGTATGTTATAGTGACATAGATGAAGAGTCGTGGAGAGATAGAAATAGATGGCGACTGGGGAATCGAGGAAACCTACCCTATACTGACGAGGGGAAATTCACCCCGAAACCGGTCCATAGGTGGTCTCGACGAGCAGATAAATTTAATATCCCCCCTTTCTCTTACTTAACAAGCACCTGTATATCTTGCTTCCTGTGATAGGGTAGTATACACGATTATATATCAGATGTAATTCAATACCTGTCGCAGGCATATAGCCAGAGAAGTATTTTGTTTTCTGATATATAATCGACCCACATATACCTATTTTAATAATAGGTACATACAGCAGTTACAAATCTCACCATCTATCGCCATCTATCTCTATTTCTCCACCAGTCTTCATCTATGTCACTATTTCTAATTTCATTATCTAAGCCTTCGCTCCAACTTCTTCTCGGTCTTCCACGGTTTCTGTGTCCCGGCGGTGTCCAATTCAATATTTGTTTCGGTAACCTATCTTCTGTCATCCTCAGTACATGACCGTACCATATCAGACTGAAAATACGAATGATAAATTGTTACATATTCTCTATTCTCCTCTATGGCATACTGAATACACTGAATAAAACATAGTTAAAAAAATTGGAAGCCCTCGAAATGTGGTTATACAGAAGAATACTCAAAATATCGTATGTAGACCGATTCACTACCGAAGAAGTACTTAAATGACTATGAAAAGGGACAAAACTTATGAATGAGACAAAAATCCGAAAACAACAGTACCAAGGCCACGTTATGAGAGGAGAAAGATATACTCTGTTGAAAGTGATTATGCAGGGCAAAATTGTTGGCAAAAGCAGCATAGGTCGAATCTTCTAAAAAAGACGGCACCCTAAGAAGAGGAAGAAGGAACAAAAATAAGAGCCCTCCCCAATCTGATACTTTTATAAATTTCAATGACATTTTTGATCTCATCACATCTCACGAAAGATTACTAATATTTTGCCTTGAATTTACAGAAGTAATTGTCAAACTAACCGTTATTCTTCCCTCCTACTGCGAAACGGATTCAATTAATCAAACTTTAATTTTATTATTAGTATTATAATGATTTCCTAAAAAAATACTCAGATGGTTTACAAAATTCCAATGGAACTGGATTAGCATTTTTTGTATAAAATCTTAACATTCAAACGAGACGAAAATAGATTCTTACATATTATGTCTGTAACTAATTTGCAAAACAACTTACCATTTTTGTAATGGTCAAATTTGAAAAAAAACACACATTCCTTTAAAAATACTTTGGAGTCGTGTCAAATATTAGTTGTAATAATTTTAACATTTCTATGCAATATAAGATCATTAATATCTGCTCTATCTACACAGCTGAAATCATGGCAATTGAAAATGCAACTAATTGGCTCATAAATTATGAACTAATATTTAATGCATTGATAATCTCCCATGTACAAACCTCGGGCACGAAATAAAAATTGGAAAGAACAATCAAACGCACGAGTTGCAGCTTAGAATAGGTTTGGGTTAGGCGGCTATTGGCAAATTGCGAGAGGTATTTAAGAGTGAAATACCCATATGTCTAAAGGGGAAAGTGTATAAACAATGCGTGTTACCGGTAATAACATATGGAGCAGAAACTCTGACATTAACAAAAAAGTCAGCAGAGAAGGTGAAAGTAGGCCAAAGAGCTATAGAGAGCCATGCTTGGAATCACTAAAAGAGACAGAATACCCGATATTAACAAAAAAGTCAGCAGAGAAGGTGAAAGTAGGCCAAAGAGCTATAGAGAGCCATGCTTGGAATCACTAAAAGAGACAAAATACCCGACATTAACAAAAAAGTCAGCAGAGAAGGTGAAAGTAGGCCAAAGAGCTATAGAGAGCCATGCTTGGAATCACTAAAAGAGACAGAATACCCGATATTAACAAAAAAGTCAGCAGAGAAGGTGAAAGTAGGCCAAAGAGCTATAGAGAGCCATGCTTGGAATCAATAAAAGAGACAGAATACCCGATATTAACAAAAAAGTCAGCAGAGAAGGTGAAAGTAGGCCAAAGAGCTATAGAGAGCCATGCTTGGAATCACTAAAAGAGACAGAATACCCGATATTAACAAAAAAGTCAGCAGAGAAGGTGAAAGTAGGCCAAAGAGCTATAGAGAGCCATGCTTGGAATCACTAAAAGAGACAGAATACCCGACATTAACAAAAAAGTCAGCAGAGAAGGTGAAAGTAGGCCAAAGAGCTATAGAGAGCCATGCTTGGAATCACTAAAAGAGACAGAATACCCGACATTAACAAAAAAGTCAGCAGAGAAGGTGAAAGTAGGCCAAAGAGCTATAGAGAGCCATGCTTGGAATCACTAAAAGAGACAGAATACCCGACATTAACAAAAAAGTCAGCAGAGAAGGTGAAAGTAGGCCAAAGAGCTATAGAGAGCCATGCTTGGAATCACTAAAAGAGACAAAATACCCGACATTAACAAAAAAGTCAGCAGAGAAGGTGAAAGTAGGCCAAAGAGCTATAGAGAGCCATGCTTGGAATCACTAAAAGAGACAAAATACCCGACATTAACAAAAAAGTCAGCAGAGAAGGTGAAAGTAGGCGAAAGAGCTATAGAGAGCCATGCTTGGAATCACTAAAAGAGACAGAATACCCGACATTAACAAAAAAGTCAGCAGAGAAGGTGAAAGTAGGCCAAAGAGCTATAGAGAGCCATGCTTGGAATCACTAAAAGAGACAGAATACCCGACATTAACAAAAAAGTCAGCAGAGAAGGTGAAAGTAGGCCAAAGAGCTATAGAGAGCCATGCTTGGAATCACTAAAAGAGACAGAATACCCGACATTAACAAAAAAGTCAGCAGAGAAGGTGAAAGTAGGCCAAAGAGCTATAGAGAGCCATGCTTGGAATCACTAAAAGAGACAGAATACCCGACATTAACAAAAAAGTCAGCAGAGAAGGTGAAAGTAGGCCAAAGAGCTATAGAGAGCCATGCTTGGAATCACTAAAAGAGACAGAATACCCGACATTAACAAAAAAGTCAGCAGAGAAGGTGAAAGTAGGCCAAAGAGCTATAGAGAGCCATGCTTGGAATCACTAAAAGAGACAGAATACCCGACATTAACAAAAAAGTCAGCAGAGAAGGTGAAAGTAGGCCAAAGAGCTATAGAGAGCCATAGGCCTATGTCCAGCAGTGGACAGTGACGGCTACAAGATGATGACGATAATGATGAATCTCCGATTCCAGATTGATTCTGGAATCATTAAATAATAATTCAGTTAACAACTTTTATGCTTCCTTACCTATATGTAACATCGAGAAACTCCTCTATAAACTTATTATACGCGGGCAAATTGTCAATTTCATATTGATCAAAGGTCACGCGGGAATATACGGAAATGAAAAAGCAGACCTTGCAGCTAAAAAAGCCACAACTCTTTTGGAATTAACAAATAATACATGCGAATGCATTATTAATTTGGTAAATAAAAAGCTAGGAGATTCGTTGAAAGGAGTTTGTTAAGACATCGAACAATTACTTCACTAGAATACATCCAACAGTTTAAAAATAAACCAGTCAAATTAACGACAATATTTTATTAAAATGAGATCTGTTCGAAAAGCAAATAATAAACAAATAAATTAGTTATTCAAAATATAAACAAGGATAGCGATTTTCTCAGTTTTTATGAAACTACCTGAACGTAAAGTCTTTGAAGAGTGAGTAAAAGAAAAAGGTTTTTGTAAAAAGGCGAGTTTATACAGCAAATAAAATAAGGAACAATATAAATCAAATCAAGAAAGATAAATATGCCCAAAACTATGAAAGCGTTTATACAAGAATTAAGATAAAATAAGAATAAGAACAAAAAATGGCCAACTGTGATCTTTGTCTAATTTTATTTTATTTTGTTTAAAAACTGATAAAGCGCGTGATCCAAATCATTTCTGTTCTAAATGTTCTCAGTTTACAATCAACCTAACCTAACCTAACAATATTATTTTTGGAGGTATTTTTGATTTTTCTTCTATGGCCCGTATATTTATTTCTTCCATCTGTATTCAGAAGCTTCAGCTACGGAAAAAATGATTTAAAAAACGTTAACTCTCTGATTTTTTGGCACTTACGTGCTTTCTCCATTATGTTAGCAATTGTGAGCCAATCATTTTCTTTTGGTCGACTGTTCTTGTATTTTCCATCAGTTTTTGCATATAGATGAGAAAAGGTCGATACCTGCTCTATCAAAAAGCTGTGATTTCATTGGTTCATTCTTATTTCTTATTTTATTTTAGTCATCTGTATAAACCAATATTTTTTGCACTCATTCCTTTTTTTATTTTATGTTATTTCTTATTCTATTTTATTCGCTGTATAAACTTAAATTTGTAAAAGATTAAACAGTTTTTGTTAGAGCCCACTTACTTTTTTATTGACTGATACTGAATCTTTCTCTTTTTGTCGTTATTCAAAAACTCAACAACTTTTAACAACAACGTCTAATTTGATTGGCCTATAAAATCGCTCTACAATATGAGTCACTCTTTACAATTTTGGGATTCAACTATAGTTTTTTTTTCTTTTGTTTAATTATATCTTACTGATCAGCTATTTTTAAAATTTATGACCTTTTTTTTTACAGTAATTTTTTATATTTATTGTTATTTAAATCCAGAATTATTATAACGGTAAACATGATGCTAGGATGTTAAAAAACCTAAAAATTCTTGCATAACTTGTGATAATCTTAAATATTATTTTTTACAGATATAAATAAATAAATATTATTAATCGAAATATTATTGAATCGCTTGGTAATTTATAAAATTGTTATTTATTAGCCGAGATCAAGGTTAGGTAATTTCCTGGGTTTTTTAACAATACTTCAGCACATCTTCTTTGTGGTTTTACTTGCCGAAGTAGACATAAATATTCATTCAATCATGAATGGATTAAAAACAATCATCATCACATTGTGTGCTGCTAATCAAACAATTCTTGCATAGATGCAAGTAAATACAAACAATAAAATACTCGAAAAGATGATTTCGAGGTGAAATAATAATTACGAGGCTGGTCTGAAAATTTTTCGACTTTAACGTCAAAAAAAGCTATGGAATGTGGTTGCGCATCTTTTGACGAATACTCACCAAAATTTAAGCCATTTTGGACGCGTAGTTGTTGACAATCGTTTGAGTGAGTCAATCGAGTATCGAACTGTCAATAAATAAATGATCCTCACATACGAAACATAAAAACGTTGCACTTAACGAGACATGTCGTCTCATAACTGACTGTATGAGGGCTACATCACTGGGATACCCCTCTACAAGTCGGCTGGAAGCCCCCGCAGCTCGCCGACTAGCGATAGAACATACTGAGAGATTCAAACAAACTTTCGACAACCGCCACCTGTTGTACAATGCTCCGGAACCAATGAGAGGACTGAGAGCACGAAAGAGTTTTCTGGGTGCAGTCCATATAAAAGACACTGATTACAGTATTAACTCGCGCAGTCCATCGATGACTTACAGAGACTTATTAATAGGGTAACTGAAGCTTGCGTAGTATTTGGTTTGAAAATAAACGCAGCAAAAACCAAATACATGCTAATAAGCAAAGGAATTCACAATCAAGTTGCTAGTGTCTACGTCAACGGAACACAATTAGACAAGGTCTCAAGTGCGAGCTACCTTGGTTGCAGGATAAACGAGGACTGGGATCCATCAGTTGAAATCAAAATACGTAGTGAGTGTGCCAGGGCAACATTTATTATTCGCATGAAAAAACTTTTTACCAGTCACGATCTAGAGTATATTTCTTTCCAGTTCTTTTGTATGAAGTCGCGAGATGGACACTAACATCTACAAACATCAAACATCTACATCTACAAGCTACATCTACAAGCTTTCGAGATGTGGTTGTATAGGAGAATTCTAAGAGTAAGTTGGGTGGAAAAGATCACAAAAGAGGACGTGCGTAGAAGAATGCATAAAGATACAGAAGTGGTCAATATTGTAAAACAACGAAAACTTGAATATTTCGGACATATCATGAGACACCCAGAAAAGTATGACATTCTACATCTTATAATACAGGGTAAGATTAATAGTAAAAGACGCCCCGGCAGACGAAGAACTTCCTGACTCAAAAATCTCAGACAGTGTATGGTCTTACGACTATACAACTTTTCCGAGCGGCTACCAACAAAATAATGATAGCAAACATGATAGCCAGAATGATCGCCAACGATTGTTAAACGGTCATGGCACCTAGAAGAAGAAGAATAAGTCCCTATGGATCCACCGGATATATATCCTCTACGCCAGGAACCTCCACCAGGCTATCATCTGAAAGGGAAAGTTTGGAACCGCCTCAGATCGGGAGTCGCCCCCACAAAGACGAACCTAGCAAAATGGGGAATTATTGAAGAAATAGACACCAAGTGCGACTGCGGGGAAGTGCAGACTATGGAACATCTATTAACCTGCAAGAACTGCCCAAACTCCTGCTCCCCCGATGATTTATGGTTTGCCACAGATAATGCTTTGGACGTGGCCCGGTATTGGGCCTATAGAATTTGATATGGATTCGGATACGAAAAAGTAAAGTGATAAATAAAAGTTTACCCGTAGACTTATTACCCAAAGGAGACGCGACATCCCATTCATAAATCTCTCTTTGTTTTGTCACAATGATTCATAAATATGACCGCATTAGAAGCCATGACATTAGAACGCAGTGCGACATTCAATATGTGGTGAGATGGGGCCGCAATAGAAGAAAAGAGTGGAGAGACCATGTTGACAGGATGGATAAAACGAGTCTAGCAAAAATCGGTATCGAAAAGACCTCCTGCAAGACCCCAATACGATGACACGAAAGCTGGAGCTTGGCGTCTTAACTACGGTAGTAATCGTTGAAGACCAACAGGATGCAAACCTACAACAACAAGTAACCAAAAAAATGCACAATTTTAAATTATTGATGTTCCCAGACAAAAACTAAAAGACAATAAACACTTCAGAAATTGTAAGATAATTTATTTATCAATTTATCAAGGTACACCTTTTCTTTTAAGTAACCCCACAAAAAGAAGGGGTAATGTCTGGATTTTACGAAGTTACGTACTGCGCATTAATCTAACAATAATTATTTTCTGTATTCCAGCCAATATTTTAAAAATTTTGTACCTCATTATGGATCTACAAGTCATGCAGAGCTTTTTATGAAGAATAATTTTTTTTATAAAATGCAAAATAAACTTTTTCTCCATTTGTATAAAACTTTTTGGGACACACTGTATTTAAACAAAGATTATTGCTGGCTAACTCTTTCCCGATATATAGATTTTATAATTCTTTAAAAGTGACTTCATGTAGAATTTGTGCAATTATATTGGTGCTGAAGTTGCGCTTATTTTCTTTAGGTACCCCCTAATATAACATTCACATTGGAGATTGAATTAGAGAATAAACTCAACTTTTTAGACTTCAAAACAAAAATAACAGTAAGTTGGAGTTCGTTATCTACAGAAAGCCGACACAGACAGATCATGTCATACTTACATAAATGTTCTAACCATTTAAAGACGCCGAGTACTATTTCGACGAGTTAAAAAGATGGAAGATGTAAGGAGATTGATAAATAAATTATAGTTTAAAAAAATAAAAATTACGCTTTAAGAGTTAATAAAACTAAAAATAAAAAAATAATTATTACCATAGGAATAAATTTATGACGAGAAAATTAATGTCACTGTTCTAAAAGCGTGAGGTGCTTTCATTCCGAAACGCAGAGTTGGTTTAAAAATGTTATACAAAGCACCCAACGCTTTTAGAACAGTGACATTAATTTTCTCGTCAGTGATTTTATTTCTATGTTAAGAATTATTTTTTACTTTTTTGTTTGATTAACTCTAAAAGCGTGTTTTTTAGTTTTATTAAACTATAATTTATTTTTCGCTTACTCAGTAAAAAAATTATGAATTGAATGGTAAAAGCACAAAAAAATGCGTCGGCCGAGAATCGAATCCGGGCTGCCCGCGTGGCAGGCGAGCATTCTACCATTGAACCACCGATGAACACGCGCAGCGCATGCGTAATTCACGCACAACATATATACAAGCAAGCAAACAAACAAGATACAGGTGAAACTAAAATAAGCGTGTTAAAAAATAAATTTAATAAAATAATGTCTTGTATCTTTGTGAGTTTGAAAACTTTTTAGTCTATACTCGTATGGTCGATTTCAATCTCGGATTTGAGCGTGACTTGACTACGAAATAATATGCATGAATAATACAAAAGGATTCCAAGTAGGAACTACGCTTTTTTGTAAAAAATGCAATGAATTTATTCATTATTCTTCTTTTATAATTGTAGAGGTCACTCATGAGGTCTCGTAACACATAATTTTACATTTAAACTAAGTACTTTGTTGTTTCTACGAAAAATACCAAATTATATTGCTTGCTTATTATAATGTGATTTATAATAATGTCCTAGACTATGAAGAGGCAATAAAATACAACACTTTAATTTAAATATAATTTTACTTTTTACGTACAGAGCTAAAATATGTAACAGAGGTCATAACGATCCCCCAACTTGGTAAACAGACCTATCTCTCTACTCGCTGTCGAAACTGTTTAAAAACTGCTACTAAAACGGTCATAATAGACGGAGTATAATCTGAATCTATCCCATCAGTTTGGGTTTAGAGAAAGCCACTATACTATAGAGCAGGTTCACAGAATTACAAACATACCCAATAAAAAAGTAGCTGGAAGAAAATAGTCTGCTCCATAATACTTCTTGAAGTGGTACAGGCATTCGGTAGAGTTTGGCATAAAGTGTTATAACATAAAATGAAGATGTACTTGCCTAGACAGTTCTCTAATATTTTAGAATCTTACATCTCGAATAGACACATAATTAAACAACAGCCTGCTCTGACCTTACGAAATTCCGCAGGAGTGCAACAGTGCTCTGTGTTGGAACCTCTTCAAAATCCTAAATCAATAACATAGATAAATGGACTGCGCGTCGGCAACGACGACAACAAGTTTAGCAGTAGAGAATCGACAAGCTGAAGAAATGCTCTGAGGTGTCGGCAGCTTCACCACCGGAACCTCTGTTACCTCGACTCACTTTTGCTATTCGACGACGTCTTTCGCAGCGTAGATGGTGGATCCCTTCAATAATTCAGTCAAGCTGGCTCGATTGGTTTTTTACCCAATATAGGCTAAAGGTTTTTCTGCCTTTTATCGCCGTGAATTTTGTTATCAAAGTAAATAAAACAACACACTTGTCATTGAGAACAACTGGGCACACCAGAATCACTCATGTAGACCAAGAAGAATCACGCATAAAGAAGAATCTAGAGGGTGGATACCAAAGTAAACAAATATCTCTCTGATAGCCAGAGCGCGATAAAAGCCCTTAACTCAACACAGATAAAGTCCAAACTGGTCTGGGAATGCCTTCAGGAGCTGGCAAAACACAATAAGGTCAACCTGATGTGGGTGCCAGGTTATAGAGGAATAGCAGACCAGTTAGCAAGACAAGCATCTGAAACACCATTCACAGGGCCAGAACCTGTGCTTGGAATCAGCAAAAACCGATGCAGGAACCTGATTGACGAGTGGATGAAACAAAGACACCAACAACACTGGAAACAAAGCGACACGCAAATACACAGCAAAGTCACGGTAGGGCACCCAAGACAAACTCTGACGGCTGACCTTCTCTGAACAGAACAAAGGCACGCATTATAGTAGGTCTGTTGACTGGATACTTCGACCTGAGGAAACACCTGAACACCTTGGGAATACTGAGAGAATTCGTGGATTGCAGACTATGTGGTGAAGAGGAAGACACAGCCTCTGACATCATCTTCGAGTGTGACGCCCTAGAAAGCAGGCGTCACAGAACTTTCGGAGAGATCAGCCCGAAAACGGGCATGAATCCGAAAAACCTAATAAACGGGCTACTGAACCTAATAAATGGCACAAACCTGTTCGTGTGAGAAAACACTGACGAAAGAGTGATACAATAGACCCCCTCTGGTCTCTTGTTCGTCAGCCAACGAAGCAACCAACCAACCAAGACCTTAGTTAATTTTAAAATATTTTGAGCTAGTTGTAATTTGCTGATTGCAATGTTAATACATAACCGCGCAAGGGTCATTGTTAAATACTTAACTAATACACCAAACATCAACAGAAAAAAAAGAGATTAAAAAACTTTTTAATGTACCTATACCTACATTAAGACAGATCACCCTGTGTATATTATAATTTTAAATCAAATACTGTCTCTATATTACGAGTACATTGCATGAACACGACGTTTATCAGATCTGATAATCATTTATAACAATTATGAGGTGATTTCACCTTTAAATTTTCTTTTTTTTAATTTTGTTAATGTTATCTTACATTTTTATCAATTTTTGTCTTCTATTATCCTGTTTTATGTACCAATCCGTCAATTTTCAAGCTGTCATTGTAGTAATAACAAATGTCAATTTGACGCGAATAGTAAAACGTCATATCGTAACGTCATCTAGTGGCCGTTTGTAAAAAAATTAATTTATTGCTTACATTGTAGTTTTGTCATATTTTAAAATATTTAGACGTACTGTATATAATACATGTTTTCTTAATAAAAATGTTTACACCGTTTGATTTTTTTAATTGGCTTTATTGTTTTTATCTAGTGTAAATATAAAAATCATGCAAAATGAAATGGAAATGTTTTTAAAATTATTGAAGTGGTAAGACAAGGTTAATAATTATTTTACAGAATTTTTCTATTATTGTTGCTAAAAATTAATTAATGAAAAAAAAATTAACTAGACAATAAAAACATATTTTAAAGGTGCAGGATACAATTATAGAATTTAAATAAACTTAAAAATACCAAACTTTAAAATTTTAACAGTGGAAAAACTTTTTTTAGGAATTAAATTTTAAATTTACCAAAGACGCATTTAAAATTAAATTATTTAGAATAAAAAAAGTGGTTTTTTAATACAGAATCGTTGCCTGTAGCTGGAAAAACAAATGTAAATTGAATGAATATTGGATGGGTCGATTGTTTTGGTAGATTATTAAAAACAAAAAACTTACCCCCTTTCAAATTAGAATCGGCAACAGAATAACATAAATCACTGAATTCCACATCGACCGGCGGTTTTTTAGCAATACTGTTCAACTGATTTAGGGGTTTATGTTTTGGTATCATAACCTCTAATTCGGTAACGCCGATTCCACTCATGACTAACGACGAGTTACTGCCTTTCTGTCTGACTTTTGACGCAATGCACCGAGCGCGATTCAATTCTCGAACTTCCTTACCGACTGTTATTGTGTAGTCTAGCAGTTAACGTTAACTGATCGATAAGATGTAACCGAATTCGATACTCACGCTATCGTCAAGTAGGCTACGAGCAAAGCGTCAATTGTTTATTAACTTGGAAAGTTGGTGTGGTGGGCATTGTTGTTACTTTCTCGAAAATTAGACATGAGCGGTACGAATCTCAAGTTCCAATTGAAGAGAGAGTAAGAGAAATAGAGAGAGAGAGAGAAAGAGAAATGGGGGAAAAAGATTGATCTTCTACGTTAATAAATTTCTGCATAAAGAAAGTACGTACCGGGGTTACACTAATAGTTATTGTAAGTTAATATAATGAGGGCGATTAAAGAAACTTAACTAAACTGATGATTTTTTTTTATAAATTTTAATATTCTCGTTTATTTTGATAACTAGTAATGTTAACTGGCTTCTCTCAAATCGTTTCCTCTGTATTTATTAGATAATAATAAAAAAATATTCTTATAGGGTCCGTTTATGTTTTTACAAAGTACTTCCGAAAAGTAATCGCGAATTGTACATTCGTGTTTATACAGGATACTTCTGAAAAGCAATCAAAAACGTTTTTGTTTATACAAGGTACTTTCAAAAAGTAATCGTGATTTTTAAGTTCTTGTTTATATATGGTTAATTTAAAAAATAATCTATCTTAAACGTTTGCGATAATACAGGGTAATTTAAAAAATTAATCTAATTTTTACGTTCATGTTTATGCAGGACACTTTTTAAAAGCAACCCATCTTTAACGTTTATGTTTACACAGGGTAATTTCAAAAAGTAATCATGATTTATACATTCGTTTTTATACAGGGTATTTCCAAAAAGTAATCGTGATGTTTATATTCTTGTTTATACAGGGTACTTCTAAAAAGCTATAGTATATCTTTAACGTTTGTGTCTATAAAGGGTGCTATAAAAATTTGATTTTACATTCATGTTTGCAACGGGGTACTTCCAAAAAGTAATCGTGATTTTTAAGTTCTTGTTTATGTAGGGTAATTTTAAAAAGCAATCTATCTTAAACGTGTACGATTATACAGGGTAATTTAAAAAATTAATCTAATTTTTACGTTCATGTTTATAGAGGACACTTTTTAAAACAACCTATCTCTAACGTTTATGTTTACAAGGGTAATTTCAAAAAGTAATCATGATTTATGCATTCGTGTTTATGCAGGGTACTTCTAAAAAGAAATATATCTTTAACGTTTAAGCTTGTACAGTGTATTTCCAAAAAGTAATCGTGATGTTTATATTCTTGTTTATACAGGGTACTTCTAAAAAGCTATAGTATATCTTTAACGTTTGTGTCTATAAAGGGTGCTATAAAAATTTGATTTTACATTCATGTTTGCACAGGGTACTTCCAAAAAGTAATCGTGATTTTTAAGTTCTTGTTTATGTAGGGTAATTTTAAAAAGCAATCTATCTTAAACGTATACGATTATACAGGGTAATTTAAAAAATTGATCTAATCTTTACGTTCGTGTTTATACAGGACACTTTTGAAAAGTAACCTACCTTTAACGTACTTTTGAAAAGCAATCCATAATAAATGTTTGTTTTTACAGGGTACTTTTAAAAATTAATGATGACTTTTACATTTGTGTCTATTCAAGGTACTTTTAAAAAGCAATATACAGTCGAACCTCTCATAACGAGCATAATTAGTTCTAGAGTCTAACTCGTAATGCGAAACACTCGTTAAGGGAAACGATCTTAACCATATAAATTAATATAAAATATGATAATGCGTTTCATGCCAAAAAAATATTCAAAAAATTGGTTGTCCGTAAAGTCGGTTTACGGACGATAATTTTACGTGATAACGTCACGAGATAATCCGCTACGAACAACCAATAAAAGTCCTTGAAACAAAACAGATAGACTACAATGACCTTCTAATCATATATTACAAACAACGAGCAAAAGTACGTATTCGTGAACATACATCAGAAGAGATTGAAATTAGACGAGGGGTGAGACAGGTGTCACGTGCCTATTTTTTTTCCCTTCCACCGTTCATTATAATTGTCTCGTATTCCTTGTTGCATACAGTACTCTGTTATAACTCAAATATATCATTCGTTGTAGATAATGTTGCATACCTTTTATCGTTTGGTTTGCAATTTCTGTGTGGATGGGGGCTGGATATCCACACGGAGCGCGGACTTGAGAATATTGTGGGTTGACGTTTATTCCGCGCCATTTTTCTTGATTTCCGGGCTAGGAGTGTCATCAGTCGTGTTTTGAGAGTCTTGGAGGTCAGGTGTCGGTGAAAGTTGTTGGGGACGGTGTGTTATTAGCACGTGTGCGGAACCTCTATGGGATTTCTTTCATATCTGGCTGTATTTGGGCCATCTTAATTGGATTTTGAAGAAAAACCATTTGATTTTTAACTTGACCATTTTGTCTTGCCTTTGTTGTGGATATTTTTGGAGTTTTAGTGTCAAGTTAAAATAACCGTTATCGGGATTTATTTGAGGGAAGCCATTGTTAACTAGCCGGTGCCGCCCCATAATCTAACCAGCCCCAGAAGTAGGCCAGGAGTAGGCCACAGGAGTACATGTGAATTCGTATACCCAAAGGTTATCAGTGATTTATTTTTAAATATATAACGCAGTAACTCATTCTGACACCACTATTACGTTCTGTTTTAGTTTATTAATATAGTACATTGTTGGAAACTATTTATTGCATTAGATAATACGCCAAAAGTAAACTTGGATTAAAATAACCTTCTCAATAATTCTTTATGTCCAAGTAAAAATATGTTTTCTTCCTACTTATTTGTAAATATCCTACAATCTTGATATTTTAAAGGACAACTATTGTAAAAATATTTTTTTTATAAACTCGATTGTCTTGGCAGTGAAAATCTTTATGTAAACGGTTAACTAGTGAATTATCAGCCTCTTTATGTAAATGTTTGAATTAGTGTTATTAATGAGTTAACTTATATATGTTTTTACCTTTTTTTCTTTGCCTTTATGTAAGCGTTTGAATTAGTGTTATTAATGAGTTGATTTATATATGTTTTACTTTTTTTTTGTAACTTGGTAAAGTCTGTTACTCTTACTTCTGTTCTGGTTATTTTATAAAGTTGTAAATTTTACATTTTTGGTTTGTTTTAGCAAGAAAATTTTACCATAGCTGTTAATTTTGACTATATTTGTTATGATGTTGCTATTGAGCTGTGTACCTTAATTATTTATTGTGTGAGTAAAGTATCCAACATATTTTTGCTATAATTTTATTTATTTGGTTCACCATAATCATAGTTGTTTATCTTGTGGCTCTGCTAGTGCCTATAAGATCTAGGGGTTTCCGGCTTATACCGTCTAAGTCGGTGGCGCAGCTCATTTTATATTTTTTTCTTCTACCTCTACGGTAATTTGCCAGTAGAGAAACCGCTAGCAGAGTACTCTTTAGAGAACGAAAAAGACGTGGCACAGGGATGTGTATTATCGTCGCTCCTCTTCAACGCGTACTCTGAAGAAATTCTGAAGAAAGCTCTCGAGGAAGAAACAGCCGGAATAAAGGTCAATGGAACAGACAGGATCCCTAAACAAGCGGAAAACTATAGTTATCTTGGCACAACAATCAATTCCGCAAATGATTTCTCTAAAGAAGTCAAAGTGCGAATAGAGAAATCACGAACAAACTTCAACAGGAAGAGAAAGATACTCTGCACAAGGGGTCTGAATTTGAACCCAAGAGTTAGACTGGCAGGGTGTTATATTTTCTTGACGTTACTCTACGGCATGGAAGCTTGGACGCTAAACGCGGCAACCATTAATAAACTGGAATCATTCGAATTGTAAGTGTATAGGAGAATCCTAAAGATATCATGGACGGAACACGTAACAAAAAACAAAGGCATGGGACATATTACACGTGGGGAACGATACACCATGCTTAGAGCAATTATACAAGGAAAAATCCAGGGCAAGAGAAGTGTAGGAAGGAGAAGAATATCATGGCTGCGCAATTTGAGAGAATGGCTTGGATGCACATCAAACGAACTGTTTAGAGCTGTCGCCTCCAAGGTCAGAATAGGTATGATGATTGCCAACTGCCACCGCGGAGAAGGCACGTGTAGAAGAAGAAATATTTTTTCGCAGTTCTTAAATGCTCGTTATGCGAAAGTCGCTCGTTATGCGAGGTTCCACTGTATATTATATTCGTGTTTATACAGGTTTTTTTTAAATAATCGTAAATATTACGTATTGTATTCGTTTTCGTTCGGATTTAAAATAAAACGGATATTGTCTAAAGGATAGACGAAATTAGTGACATTACTTATTACTTACAATTGCACCGTAAATAAATTAATTTGGCCTTTGGTGAACTCGCCTACAATAGACGAAAACAGTAAACAATGTTAATCGATAAACTGTTACAAGTTTCGTAACCCACAACGACACGAAGACAAAATTAAAAATAACAAAAAAATTGCTTCATTGTAAAATTCAGAAAATATTAACGATATTACGCAAAGACCTAAAAATTACAACTTTGTAAGTGTTTACGAGAATTTGGTAAAGGTTAATGTGGGTAGGTAAGAAACATACAGGGTGTCTTTTTCGCATTGGAACGTTCGTTAGTAAATAAGGCACCCATAAAAATAAGTTGGAATGAGTATATACGAGGAAAGTTCTTCTGGTAATCTCCAAACTTAATAATCAAGTAATTTAGGCTAGTAAGAAACATACAAACAGCCCAAGGTGATGATCGTAGATCACCTTAACAATAATAGCCCAGACATTACAAGTATTGCTGACTTCCAAGTTGTCAACCGCTTCGAGTATCTAGGATCTATTGTGACGAACACCGGCGAATATGAGCACGAAATCCGGAGGCGTATACCGTTCACGGTTCTGCTATATAGAGTTGAGGCTTGGAACTTGACTGACGATGCTTCCAGACGTCTTAAAGCTTTTGAACTTTGGTGCTATCGCCGAATGTTGAGAATCTCTTGGATTTATCATATAACCAATGAAAAAGTGCTGCAACAGAAACAAAAGGGAAAAGAAATTCTTAAAACAGTCAGGGAAAGGAAAATGACATATTTCGGGCACATCACGAGAAACAATAAATATAGATTGCTACAGCTAATCACTGAGGGTAAAATAGAAGGAAAACGAGGTCCCGGGAGACGCCGCATATCGTGGCTGAAGAACATACGACAATGGACTTGGAAAACATCTGTTGAATTGTTTAGAGCAGCAGTAAATAGAGTCATTTGGACCACAATGATCGTCGACATCCGCTTAGGATATGGCACGATTAAGAAGAAGACATTTACTGACTTCGACAGAAACATCAGCTCACTTGTAAATTTTCCAAAAACATTAAAAAATTTAATTTTCATGTACAAGGACCAATCTCCATCAAGAATCCTTGTTTTACAGAGCTGCTACGGAATGGAAAATCAGTTTTTCCAGAGAACTAAGACCTGCAACTTTTCAAAAAGCGGGTTCACAATCATCTCCTTTTTATAATCCCTCCCTCTTCTCCGCCCGCGGCCCACAAGATAGGTCTACCCTTTTTGCGACTATTTTCAGTAAAAAAAAATATGTAAATATGGTGTTTTCAAGTAGGTA
Organism: Agelastica alni; assembly: GCA_950111635.1. Classification (NCBI taxonomy): domain Eukaryota; kingdom Metazoa; phylum Arthropoda; class Insecta; order Coleoptera; family Chrysomelidae; genus Agelastica; species Agelastica alni. The sequence goes on along the minus strand of OX467719.1, from coordinate 4,843,726 downwards.
TAATGAAAAAATTTAACCACAGTTACTAGTGCTATGCATTATATAAGTAAGCTGATTTTATAGTTGGTACCTATTGTATAAAATCGACATGTATTACTCTAGTAAACAAACTTATTGTTTTCCATGGATTAAATTACATTTTGGTTTTTAATTTGTAAATCATCTTAAAAAGAAAGTAAAGTTTCAATAACATGGGTAACTACATTTGCTATATTTCTTTTTTGCAATAAAAATAAAATTTAATGCAGCGAGTAGACATACTACTTTTTTAATTGGAATAAGCCCACAGTTGATGTATTAAACCACACTCGGAGATTCTTCAGCCATGAGATTCTTCTTCTTCCTACACTCCTTCTACCTTGTATTTTACCTTGGAGTATAAGCTGTAGAAGCCGGTATCTTTCAGGATTTCTCATGATGTGGCCGAGGTATTCAAGTTTACGTTTCTTTACCTGATATAAGATTTCTTTTTCTTTTTTCATTCTACGAAGCACCTCTTCGTTGGTTATATGATCCACTCATGTTATTCTCAGAACATGACGGTAGAGCCAGAGTTCCAAGGCTTCTAATTTCTTGCAAGATGTTTCAGATAACGTCCATGACTCAACGCCGTATAGAAGAGTTAAGAATACATAGCACCTCAGTATCCGCATTTTGGTGTTTAAAGACAAGTCCCTACTTTTGAAAAATTTTGCCATTTTAAGGAATATGGTTCGAGCCTTTTCAACGGCATCCTATCTCAACCGAGTGGTCTCATTCTTCATTAATATTTGTTCCCAAATAGACATACTTGTTAACTGTTTGGATGGGTCTGTTATGTATCAGTAACTGGCCTCCCATTCGTCTATTTTTAGAGATAATCATGAATTTGGTCTTTTTCGCATTCATTCGCAGTCCATATCTTTGACTTACTTAAAAAATTATATGAAGACACATTTTTAGTTGGTATTTTAAAGAAGGAAAAAATAGTATCATGATTTACAACATTTTGGGATTTTAATAAGATTTGAATATTTAAAAAGATACGGAAATGGTTAAGTATCTCCAGTTACAATTTATACAGGGTGGCCAACCGAAAACGAAACAAAGCGACCGGCGAAATGTATTTGCAATTAATGGAAGACGATATTCACCCTGCCTTGACTGATATGTATTTGAAAATAATCCTCAGTATGACGAAGATCATTTTTATTTTCACCAGGACGGTGCTCCTTCGCATTATGCTGCGATTGTTCGTCAGTATTTAGATCAACGTTTTCTACTAGATTGGAGAAAGAGACAGCATTGAATGGCATCCACGATCGCCACTTGATTTCTTTTTGCGGGGACATTTGAAAAGTAAAATCTATAAAACACAACCAGCGTCGTTGGAAGATTTGCGTCAAAGAATCGTTGACGAGTGCCGTCGAATTACTCCGGAAATTCTTCGGAATTAGCGTGAACGTTTTAATCAAAATCTTTATTATTGTATGGAAGCGCGTGGTCATGAGCTTGAACATTTAATTAATTAAGTAGTCAGTAAGCAACTAAAATAATTGGAATTTTTACCTGTACTTTTTTCAAAGTATTGGGAGGAAATGTAAAATTTAAAGACTATTGTATAGAGAATTGTAAGAGGTTTTGGAAGACATCTTATTCGACCCCCAATGCTATTTAAAAATTTTGGGGTAATTCTTACCCTCGCTTGGAGTCGAAAGTAATGGAGTCAAAAATACCGGAAAAGAGTGGCCCCCTTTAATTAAAAATCAAAAAGGGATTGATCTGAGCGTTTTCGTTTTTCTAAAATGTTGACGAAGTTCCTCCAAATGGCTCTGTTTCGTTTTCTGTTGGCCACCCTGTATATTATTTAGCAAGTATTCTTGCCAAAAACAAATAATTCTTAGTTCCAAAGCGGAAGCTTCAATCAAAGAACTGAAAATAGTGGTAGATAGATATCAAGTAAGCAGTTCCATTGGTGTAAACAGAGCAAAAACATAGTAACTCAACTTTCTTAATTTTTCGATTGCATGGCAGTAGGGTAGGCAATGCCTTTTTGTCTACATTATTTGTAAGCCACTTGTGTAAAGTAGACAAGTAAGAATCGTATAGGGTGTATTTTCAGCACTAAAATGGTCGTTAATAAAAAAAAATCATAAGTATTCTATTCTTTAATAATTTTGTAGTTTTTTTCGTCAAGATTGTTTTTTGTATTCTTTTGAAACAACGCAGTCATTCCAGTTAGCAGTGGGGCCACTTAAAGTCGTGGATTTTTGTTTCTTCCGACTGAGAATAAAACCGTTGACCTCGAAATCCATTCTTAATGATCGCGAACAAAACACATTTTTATTCCATTCTAAAGACGTGCGAGGCACCAATTTTTTTCGACGTTAAAATATCCGATAGTTCTTAGAATTTGGCACGACCCTTACACGGGATATGATCGTACAGGGTGTTTATCGACAGAAATATTCGAGGATTAATTCAACATGACATTTAACTTCAAGCATGCCTCGAAGAATTTCGAATGCATAAGAAACAGTGTCACCAAAACCAGATTTAAAAAAACCTTATTTAAAATAAATTTATTTTAAACCTCCAAAATATAATTTTTTGTTTATTTTAGGTATATTATTTAAACTTTTTTTAAATTATTTAAAACTATTTTTTTTTATTTCTTTTTTAAAATATTTAAAATAGGTGTTGGTCTTCCATTTTCAATGATCCCATTTTTTTCTTTAAAATTATACAAGGAGAATGACTTCTCAAGTAGTTGATCAATTACGCAGCAGCACTCATCCATGCTTAATTGCACGCACACTGCAGCCGGCAGCCTAACGACTAGGTACTAACGAGTGAGCAACCAAAACAAAAAATAGTTAAATTCAAGCACGCGACCAGCAAGAGCCGGCTCTGACCAGTAGTCGACAAACCATCACGCGTATCCACAAACGAAAGAGGTATATATAACGCATAACCCGGACAGTATAGAGCGTATTATTTTGTGCGGCTAATTGGCTATTTACTGAATTACTATTACTATTACATATTGCTGCTGGTAAAAAAATAAATAAAATTAATTCTCAGTAGTAGTAAAATACTTATTTTCAAGATTTTTAACTGTTACCGATGGTAACAGTGGTTACATGGACGCTTCGCCATTATTCAATAATGAGTCACTCATTATTGAATAACTTTGTTGTTTGTTTTTCAAATCTTGCTGGTCGTATTTTTTTATTTTTCATTTATTTTTTATTGCACAAAAATAATGAAATCGAAAATGTAACCCGCCGTACGAAAGTAACAATTTATCATGCAATTATAAGACCTATAATGCTACTGTGGGTACCTGGGAACCAGGGGGTGGAAGGAAACGAAAAAGCCGACACCCTTGCAAAACAGGGGGCCGAATCTGCGTTCACTGGACCAAAACCGGTTTTTGGAGTCACCACAACTGCCGCCAAAACAATTATTTCGGACTGGGCGGAGAGGAAAATACTCACGTACTGGTCCGACATACCAGGGCTAACCCACTCGAAGGCGTTTTTACCGTTACAACCCTCGAGAAACACAACTAAGCAGATCCTAGAATGGAGCAGAAATGACCTGCGTATTCTAACAGCACTGCTTACGGAACACTGTCGTCTAAGATACCACCTCAGAAAGATAGATCTGAACCAACAAACGGACTGTCGGTTCTGCTGCGTAGAAGACGAAACTGCTGAACATATACTATGTTCATGCCCCGGTCTGGGAAGAATAAGGTTCAACATATTTGGTTACACTAACCTAGAACCTACCGATTTTAAAAAAATCTCACCCTATATAACATTGAACTTCGTAAGAAGGGCTGGATTGTGCGGTGAACTGTAGCCTCTAGGGGTGAGCCACAATAGACCTACTAAGGGTCGTGGTGGAGGGGCGACCACGCCTCACTCACATGAAACCTAACCTAACCTAAGACCTATAATGACGTATGCATGTGAAACATGGACGATGACAAAACAAAATGAGAACCGACTAAAAATCGCAGAACGAAGAATTCTTAGAAGGATATATGACTTACAGCGGACTTACGGACCCTAAATGTCCAACGACCAGAAGAACTTATGATGGACCGTAGCAAGTGGAGGCAAATTGTAATGTCAGCAAAGACCCACCCCGGGTTGTAAGCTACAGAGAGAGAGAGAGAGAGAGAGAGAGAGAGAGACATCTAACTGAAATAAATCAAATCGGTGGGGAAGATTGTAATTATCCCCGGTAATAAATAACAGTGTTATTGGTTCCAGATGTAAATATTTAAATGACAATCCTCATCTCTCTCTCCGGTCCATTTCCCTGAAATAGGATTAGTGACTATGATGCTCCCGTAGCAGCACTTATAGTATTATGCCACTCCTCTCTATTCTGGGCCATATTTAAAGTTTTATGTAGGCCCTGGCCGATTAGATCTTTAGTTTGGTCAACCCATCTCTTAGGTGACCTTCCGCGCGGGCGCTTTCCCTCTACCTTTCCTTCGATTATTAGTAGTTGCAATAAGTCTGTCCTTCTTGCAATGTGGCCGATATATGTTAAAAAGCTTCGGTTTATCTTTTTTGACAGAATTAGTTGAATACACATTTCGAAGGCATTTCCGCCTGGTATCGCTTTTCTTGAGTGTCCAGGTTTCTGCTCCATAAGTGGCAATAGGGAACATAAGTAAATTCAATAATCTTAATTTGATGTTTTTGGTGATGGCTGTATCTCTCCAGATCTTGCTTAATTTAGTTAAGGCTGTTCGAGCCAGTGCAACTCTTTTTTTTATTTCACCTTCGATACACCGCTGTTGTCAATCAGAGACCCTAAATACAAGTATTTATTAACCACCGCAAATCCAGCTATGTTTTTTATGTGAGGTTGGTTGTTATTTTGTCGGTCTACAATCATATCACTCCTAAATTTCTCGACCCATTATATAGGGGGGTTAAGATATGTTAAGTTTATGGCAAAGTTTGAAGTTATCCTTATTTTTCACCTTGAACACGTATTAATTATTTAGATTACGTTGAAGTTATTATTGTTCATAAATATAAATTGCTATTTTTTGTTTATCCAAACAAAATGATTAAAAAATATGATGATCACAATATAGTAATATAAAGTTCTAAAAATAATTCTTATTTGTACCACAGTTCAAAATTTTTTACCGTCTAGACCTTAAACATAACAAGGAACTACACAAATAAGTTTGTTTGGCAAGTGTCATCGCTAATTGGACGGACCCAATAATTTTCTACTGCATACACATGTTTTTTAAAAGCTTAATCTTGTCACGTTATGTAAATTCAACGCTCAACATATACTTACTTTTCTGTCTTTCTTACTTTCTTACTTTCGATCACTTTCGGTAAATAATACAAATAGACTCAGGCAGAAACATGGTAATTACATCAATAGAGCTCTTGAAGCAATTGTCGAGTGGGGAACCAACAATCTTGTTTAGTTCAATGCCCAGAAAACACAAAGCGCTTCGTTTTCCAAAAAAGTGAATTCCTCAAATCATTTCATCACAATGTCCGGAAATACTCTTGAATCAAGTCCCTCCATCTCGATTTTGGGAGTCACGGTGTCTAATAATATGCCTTGGCATAACCATGTTGCTAACATTGCAAAGTCAGCAAGCCAGAGGCTACGTTTTCTGTGGAAAGCTAAAAAGTTTTTTATTCCTGATCAACTGTTGACGACGTACAAGGCTCAAATCCGACCTCTACTGGAGTATTGCTCGCACATTTGGGGTTCAGCACCAAGGCATTCTCTTCGTCTTCTAGATTCCATTCAGAAAAGAGCCATTCGGTTGATAAACAGCTCAAGTCTCACATATACCCTTTACCCTCTAGAGCATAGAAGAAGAGTTGCAGACCAGACATTAATCTACATACAGATATTTCCATGGCAGATGCTTCAGAGAAATAAAAACTCTTGTACCACCACTGGCCACATTCGGCCGAAAAACTCGGCACGCTGATCGGTCACACCCATTTACTCTCAAGATTGACACTACAAGGACCAATCTCCATCAAGAATCCCTATTTTAAAGGGCCGCTACAGAATGGAACAAGCTTCAAAAATAAGTATTGCCAGAGAACTATGACCTGCAACTTTTCAAAAAGCGGGTTCACAATCATCTCCTTTGTATAATCCCTCTCCCTTCTAAAAGTCGCAGTGCGGGCCGTCCGCGGCCCACATGATAGGTCTTTCCTTTTTGCGTCAATTTTTAGTAATATATATATATATATATTATAATATTTATTTACCACAGGGAATTTTTAATTTTTACATCAATATAATTTTTGTCGTTGTACGTATAAGATAAATCTTACAAAAAATTATTTTTAAAAAAGACTGAGATACGAAATTTATTTCTAACATTAACATCGAAAAAGATGTTAGATAGGGATGTGTGGTTTCGCCATGTCTGTTTAACTTATTCATAGAGGATGGATTAAGGAAGATTGACAAAACAGATTTATAATGTGAGTGTGAATGGGCGGAAGTCGGTAGAGGTCGACCTCGGCGAACATACCAAAACTGTGGGCGAGAAAACTGAATTTTTTAATGTAATTTGGGTTTTAAGTGGACTGTAATAAAAATAGTTTTACCACATAATAAACGATCATAATCGATAGAGTGGTATACAGATAACTTACATTACCAACCTTAAATCCTGAGCAAGCCACTGAGCAATTCACAGTTAACCAACACATGCAGTGGAGTTTCTTCTCCCACCCTGCATCTTGGACATAGTGCGTCACGGGTGAGCGGTCTCAACTGCTTTCTCTCGAGACTGATTAGTCTGCTACCTAGTTATTTGCAGTGCCCTTTAAAAGTGCTTTTTTCTTCTTCTTCAGGTGCCATGTTCTCCTAGGACGTCGGCGATTATCATTTTGATTTTTATTTAATTAGCAGCGGCACGAAACAGGCTTGTAGAATTAACACCATACCACTCTCTCAGGGTTTTCAGCCAGGACGTGCGTCTTCTTCCTGGACATCTTCTTCCTTGGATTTTGCCTTGCATGATATCCTGTAAGAAACGGTACTTCTCCCCTCTCATAACATGTCCAAAATATTCCAACTTACGTTTTTGATGGTAAACATGAATCTTTCCATGAAACTGACTTTAGATTTCCTGTCCATTAGACCTTTGATGAAACCATTAGATACGAGAAATAAGCAGACAGGGAGTGTACTTATGGCTCCACATTTTGCTTTTTTCAACAGTATATAGGACAACAACGGATATGTATAATGTTTATAAATACTTACTTTTAAAGTGGCTCTTTAATACTTATAATATTACTTGATATTTATTGGAATATCATAAATTAATTTTTTAATAATTTAATTTACAAACCTGAAATATACTCTTTAAATCCGGCTGAAGGATCAGCGCGAAAATTTATGCATGAAATTCAAATTAGTTCTGTCTATTTTAAAACTTGTTTATTCTTTTGTCACATTAATATCTTTTTTTTCCAAGGCTATATAATAAAAAACTATTAAAAACATACAGAGTATTCCAAAAATTAAGAAAAGTATAAAAATAAATCCAAAATCTAGCATTCTCAAATAAAAAAAAATCAAATTTAAACAATAATTAAGGGGATTATTAATTAATAATTGAAAGGGATTAGTTAATTATCACCTTATTATGGAATAAGAAGTAAGTTGAAACAGTCACGAAAATAAATTAAAGGTCGTGGTCGTTGATTAGCTATTGAAAGATATAAGAAAGCAGTTAATATGCTTATGTCTCTACTTGACAATTTGTTTTTATTTTTTTTTGTATTGGATTTAAATACGATGTATTTATATATTCAAAACTAGATTTTAGACTCGTTTTTTTCCATACTTAGTAATTTTATTCAACTTTTTTTTTATAAGTTTGTTGTTCAATGAATTTTTTTTTTTTAAGAAAATAGTCGCAAAAAGGGTAGACCTATCGTGTGGGCACTGCGACTATTAGAAGGGGAAGGGATTATAGAAAGAAAATGATTGTGGACACGCTTTTTAAAAAGTTGCAGATCATAGTTCTCTGAAAAAACTGATTTTGGAAGCTTATTCCATTCCATAGCAGCCCTGTAAAAGAAGGATTCTTGATGAAGATTGGTCCTTGTAGTGTCAATCTTGAGAGTAAATGGGTGAGACTGATCAGCGTCCCGAGTTCTTCGGACGAATGTGGCCAATGGTGGTACAAGAGTTTTTATTTCTCTGGAGCATCTGCCATGGAAATATCTGTAGAGCAATGACTGGTCTGCAACTCTTCTTATATGTTCTAGAGGGTGAAGGGTATCTGTGAGAGTTGAGCTGTTTATCAAGCGAATGGCTCTTTTCTGAATGGAATCTAGAAGATGAAGAGAATGCCTTGGTGCCGAACCCCAAATGTGCGAGCAATACTCCAGTAGAGGTCGGATTTGAGCCTTGTACGTCGTCAACAGTTGATCAGGAGTAAAAAACTTTCTGGCTTTCCACAGAAAACCTAGCCTCTGGCTTTGCCGACTTTGCGATGTTAGCAACATGGTCATGCCAAGACATATTATTGGACACCGAGACTCCCAAAATCGAGATGGAGGGACTTGGTTCAAGGGTATTTCCGGACATTGTGATATGATGATTTGAGGAATTCACTTTTTTGGAAAACGTGGCACTTTGTGTTTTTTGGGCTTTGAACTGAACAAGATTGTTGGTTCCCCGCTCGACGATTGCTTCAAGATTTCTTTTGATGGAGTCAACCTGTTACTGCCTGAGTCTATTTGTATCATTCACCGAAAGTGATCGATAGGATGTGAAAGTTAAGACAAGTGTGCTATCGTTTGCGAATTAAAATCAAAGGTATGAAGGATTGATTAACAAAGTTCTGCAGGACTCGTAGGATTTTTTGTTATTTTTAGAGGATTGTGTGTGTTTTTTCAGTTCCTAAAATATTTAGTCATTCGTTGTTTTCAGTACGTACCGCTTCTATGTTCCGCTGCAGGGAAGGAGGAGTCGATGGAGAGACTATTGGAACGGCCTACCACAGGAAAGTTTACTGGCTCCTATGCTCTTCAACGTATATACGAATGACTAACCAACCGAACAACAGACACGTCATTTTATCTATGCAGATGATACAGCTATCGCCGCACAAGCGAAAAGTTTTGAAGAGGTCGAGAATAAACTAATTACAGCCTTGGAAAACATGACACAGTATTACGACGTAAATCAGCTGAAGCCAAACTCCAGCAAAACCCAGGTATGTGCATTTCACCTGAGAATAAAGATGCTTGCAGGAAACTGCAAATTACATGAAGGGAACAAGAACTCAAAGCATGCGATACTCCAAAGTACCTAAGCGTGAGTTTGTGCTAGGAACAATATTATCCGAAAGCTCACTGGCACAGCATGGGGAGCACAGCTCCAGTATGGCACCATCAAGGCATGCTGACGTGTCCTCAAACAAGACGTGCAGGATTATAACTGGCTTCCCGAGACCGACACCTGTCGAGAAGCTGTACCCTCTATCTGGAATCGCCCCAGCTCGTGTCAGACCCAAATCTGTAGATGGAACCCAAGAAAGTGCTGCCACCGGGAAAACTTTTACCATACGCCATATAGAAAACACTGAACAGACTAACGACAAAGTTACGCGCTGCAAATAGGATAAGATGGAGAATGCCTGTGGACGACGAGCTGTGCGACTGCGGGTAGCTTCAGAACGACAGCCACCTTCTCAGATATCCCAATATGGGAGAGGCATGTACGATGGAGAATCTAATCGTGGCAAATGACAAAGCGATAAACGCTGCCTACTATTGGAACGGAAGGGTTTTGAATGTAAACATTGGTGTATCAGACTCGGAAAGTAAGTAAGTAGTACGTACCCGTTTGTCCAACGTATACTTTGTCACACTTAGATTAGAAGATAGAGTTTCTACAACACAGTGGATGGGTGCGAAAACATACGGTAGCGTGTCTCCTAGTTTTTTTTTGACAGAAAATTTAATGCAAATGTTGCACTGCCCTACTTTTATTTATTTATCGTATGGTTTTACAGAGTAAATAGTAGCATAAATAAATACATGACATTACATAAAATATAGATATAAATTGTGGTAATTATAACAATAAATATATAAGCATAAAGTCAATTTATATTAAACGTGAATGTCGAGATCCTTTAACCATTGGATTGCTCTCGGTGTAACCTGCGTCAGTTTCTCCAATCCTCCGGGGAATTTTTTATGTATACAATTCTCAAGTATCTGGTGCATGGTTTGGTTTGCAGCACCGCAGTCGTACATTGGGCTGTTTGTGAGTCCCCATTTGTATAGCATGTGGGCACATCTTCCATGGCCAGTGCGAAATCTGTTAAGAGCTGTCCATAGTTTACGGAGGAGGGAGAAGCCTTCTACTCGCGTGGTTGGGTCGATGATGACGTCGGAGTTCGCAGGTGGATGTTGACTTCAAAACTCTCGCCATCTTACAGGATCGTTGTATGACAAGACTGCTTCCTGATCTAGCCAAGGAGGTTTAATCGATTTAAGCCTGGCTGAGGGTATGTTTTGTAGCTGGTTATAGAGAAGTGAGTGTCGGACTGTTTGACACTTGGGTGCAATATTAGTCAGTGTAGACAGCCAAGGTAGTGGTGTTGATTTACCGTTTATTTATTGGCAGTATTATCTAGGTGCTTTTTAAACGTGATGGTCCTGTCTAAAGTGACACCAAGGTATTTCGGGTCGGGGTTGTGTTCTGGTTGCTTTCCAATAATATGTTTAATTTACGATGGGCTTCACGGTTATTTAGATGGTAGGCATTTACTTCCGTTTTTAAAGGATTCGGTTTTAGTCTCCACTTTTGGAAATTACTGTTCATCGTGGTTAAATCGGCGATTACAGCATCCTCACATTCATCCAGGTTTTTTTATTGGTATGCCAGAGCCAAGTCGTCAGCGAACTGCACTTTTACTGCATTCGTAGCTGGCATGTCCGAAATATAAAGGTTAAAAATAACAGGTGACAGCTTGGAGCCCTGCGTTAATCCATCGTTTAACGTGCGCCATCTACTTGCTTTTTCTCCTATAAAGGTTTGTAGACGTCTGTTTGTTAGCATGTTATTTATCAGATTAATTATCTGTTTGCATGGAATACTTTCTGCAAGCTTAAGAAAAAGACCATGAAGCCATGCAGTGTCAAATGCTGCTGTGAGATCGACAAATGCCACTGCTGTTTTGGGATGTTGTTGAAACCCTGTCTCGATGCAGGATGTCAGGGCTAGTACTTGGTCGCAGCAGCCTCTATTTTTACGGAATCCTGCTTGTTCCAGTGCAAGGGTTAATTCAACCCCCAGCAAGGTTTACTACAGGATTATTAAAATAATTACAAGCATGCCTCAAAGAGTTTTTGACCCTACGGGACCCACTAAGTATTTAACTTTGTTATTTTTTAATATTTTAGCTTAAACATAATTTTTTAAATTAAACAAAATATAAATGATTTCATTAACTTTTACTAGGTGTTCAAATTTTTAAAAAGCCGGTAATTTTCTCGCAATCGTTTAAAAAATTTCACATCAATAGTTTTTAAGGTCAAAATACATTAATAAGTGCCGACGTAATTGATTTTATAAATGAGGAATCAAGAGTACATAATTAAATGTTTATTGCTCCATTTAATCATGATAGATACAAAACGTATTTACTAATATGTTTTTTAATAATTATGAGCAAAAACAAATTTTTATCAGCAGCGTAGCATGTTTTGGAAAAATAAAATCTCTTTTTTTTTGTCAGGATTAACAGCTTAATTGATGATGGTTCATCAACTATCCAAAAGTAGTCTTATCCCGAATTTAAAAAATATCAGTGGTCTGGGTGCGACCCGAGAGGTCCACACGACTAACTTCCCAGTGGAAAAAATAAAAAAATACCCTATGTTGTGTTGTTGTAATAATAATTATTATTAAAATTATTATAAAAAACGATTTCTAATTGTTTATAACAAATTATACTTGTCATTAACAATATTCTGTTTATGTCAACCGTATTCTTTCAATTTTTTTCTTATCATTTCATAAGCGGGAGCTATTTTCAATTGTTTATAACAATTGAAAAAAAATTTTAGTTATCAATTATAATTTGTTAGTAACAATATTCAATTGTTATAAACAATGCTCGATTATTACTAACAATAATTTTTCACTCTTATAGCGTCTTCAATGCTATTTTCTCAATACTGACACAAGTTTAAAATTCTCCAATTTCTATTTTTGCTTTTTAAAACTATCTCTTTTTATGAAATATTATATTTTTTATACAAATATTTCTAACATGCAATAATTATATTATTGAAAAGATCTTAAAATTCTGTATTAAAAATGGTATAATTTATAAATTGAAAAATTCAGGTTGTTTACTATATTTTTTAGTTTTTTTATTCTCCATAAATACAGCTTGACCAATTTGGCTGAAAATATAATCAGTTCTAAGTTGCGTAATTATGCGTCGAATTTAATTGGTCTCACGTCGATATCATTTTTTGTTCTCGAGATAATCGGAACTCATGTTCCCGTTCATCGGTAACAGATCTGCCGTCCTTTTATGGTACGGTCCTTTGATGTATTATTTTCCGTATTTGTTTCTTGGTATGCTTTTTCAGTAATTTTTGTGTTTTTCCGAACCTCTTCTTGCAAGCTCGTCTACTTCCTCATTACTTGCAACTTCCTGGCGTCCTGGAACCCGTATCAGTTTGACGTGATTACGGTCTACCAGCATTCTCAGTTCTTCTTTGCAGTCAACGAGTATGGGGGAAGGGGTGGTCCGGCCTTGAGGAGCCCTCTGCATAGGACTAAGGTTATCTACTACAGGATTTCACCCGTCTCTAGCTTAAGACATTCTGCTTCAAGCTCCTCGATGGTTTGAACGACAGGAAGCTGCTTGATGTAAAAAGGTGACAAATTACGAATCAAAAGATCTAATTGGACTCCATCAGTGAGGTCACCATGGCGCCTAAACATTGCCTGCATACAAGAAAGATATTCAATTATGCCTTCTGAAGGGGCTTGAGTTCGTTCAATGATTTCTTTGAAAAGACGAGATCTATAATCAGGAGGTTCGAAATGACGACGAAGTGGGTCCGATAAACTAGTCCAATCGTGAAACCTATCGATATTGGCTCGATACCAATGCAAAGCCTTATCAGTAAATTGATCTATAGCGCTATCGAATAACTGCTGTTTCGAAATATTACGAGCCCTACTCAGTTCTCTAACCCTCTCAACAAAATTATGCACAGACTTCTCCAGGTTTGGGGATTTATAAATGGACTGTATCGACGTACCTCTAGCTGCGGTTTCCAAAGAATCCAATGTACTCAGCACTTCCATCTGCAGATTAGCTCTTTCCGAAATCTCTTCTGGGGTCAACTCAGATTCAGGTATCCGTCAGCACTGGTCGCATAATACTTTGGATTGGGAGTCTTTTAGTCACCTTTTACGACAAGCATACCATTCTTCTTCGTCCAATCACTAAATATTTTAACCACGAATTCTGTCTCCTGCCCGGTCCTCTTTTACCTTCAATCTTGCCCTCCATTATCAGTTGTAGGAACTCGTACCTCTTGCCTCTGTATATGTGTCCCGGATAGCTTGTCTTGCGTCTTTTGACCATTCCCAAGATTTCTTTGTCCACTTTCATCCTTCCTTGAACGGTTTCATTGGAGACATGCTCTGTCCATGATAATTTGAGCATTCTACGCATTCCTCACATTTCGAAGGCTTCCATTCTACGCATCGATCGTATTCCCATCGTCCATGATTCGCTACCATATAAGAGGATTGAGTAGATATAAGCTTTTACGAATCTGTATCTGTTGTTTAGCGATAATGTAGGGTTTGTTAAGAGTCTCTTCATTTTAAGGAATGCGCTTCTTGCGTTTTCTATACGGCATTTGTTTTCTGTTTCTCGGTTTAAATCTCGTGTTATCCAGCATCCCAGATATTTAAACTTGTCGACCTGCTCTATATGTTTGTTATATATGTTTATATAGGTGTTCACATTTGCCTTTTTGGAGATAGTCATTGTTTTTGTTTTTTCTGTATTTATTTTGAGTCCGAAAGTGTCGCCTTCCCTTACTACTGCGTCAATAAGGTTTTGAAGTCCTTCTTGACTATTGGCTATTATTACTGTGTCGTCTGCATACCGTATGTTATTCACGAGTCTCACTTTTATGCCTTCTTGGATTTTTTCTAGCGCTTTATGGAAAATCCTTTCTGAGTATATATTAAAGAGAGTCGGAGAGAGTATGCAACCCTGTCTTACACCTCTTTTGATGGGTATATTGGTGGTGAGTTTATCTTGTACTCGAATCGATGCTGTTTGTTCCCAATACAAGTTTTTAATCAGGTTGATGTCGCTTTGGTCTAGCCCTTGTTCGAATAGGAGGTTGATTAGTTCTATCCTATATATTGATCTCATTTTAAGTATATTCGTTGGTGTATGATTCTTAAGGCTATCTTTAGTACATGAAGCATACCATACCTGGGATATATTCTTTTTTCACCGTATCTTACTTTTAAGCTTATTCTGTCAAACCCAATATTCACAATTATTTATAGGTGTAGGAACCAGCACTTCTATGTGCACAACCAGTCGTGTTTTTTTTATAACGTTCTGGCAAAAATATTCGTAATAATTCATAAAAAAGTAATAAGGAAACGTATATTGTTGATAAATCATCATTAAAAATTGTGATTGCTTGCAATTAAACTGTGCACTTAATTTTTTATTAACATCAATTATTATTCATCAATTTAATATTATTTTACGACGAAAATTAATCAGATGTGCAGTTTGAATTAGTACTTAACAAATGTCCACTGCTACAGGATAACTTTTGATTTTGCGTAAATGTAAGAAAAACAAAAAACACGTCAATTTCAAATCAAGGGTGAGGTTTAAAAATGTTATTTTGCTGTTTCCAAGTGGCACCCCCTTAGCATCCCTCACCCTTCTTTAAAGTGTCAAATAGCAATCCTTGCCTCGTGATATATCCCAAGAAAAATGCAAATTAGCCACATAAATAACAATTTAATCAATCGATTTATTTTGCAGATAACATTAAACATAGCGAAATTACAACAGAAACTAAAATGAAGTTAATTACAAACAGCTCCTTAAATGTATTTACAGTAACTGTTTAAAACCGTTATTTTGTAAGCAATAATACGGCCTATTTTTAAATTCTTTTTGAACTCTTTGCAAAGTTTCGCAACTAATTCCTCTACATTCGTCAGTTATACTAAGCTTTAGTTCTTCGATGGTTTCGGGAGGAGTTTTGTAAACAAATGTTTTTAAATAGCCCCACAGAAAAAGGTCAAGTGGTGTTAGATCTAAAGATCTTACCGGCCATTCTATAAGACCCCTTCTGCCAATCCAATGTCTAGCCGTTATCTTACAGCTAGTGCGTAATATGGTGTAGCTCCGTCCTGTTGAAGGTATATATTCTTTTCATCTAGCACCATATTTTCCTGTTCATCAACTTGTCTTTCTAGTGTCTAAGTAATGAGTGGAACAATTTCATTTTCTAATAATTGTAGGTACAATTTTCCTGCTAGGCTTTGGTCAATAAAAAATGGTCTCACGGTCTCATTTCCTTGAATTCCTCCTCATACATTGATATTCGCTAGAAACTGAGTATTATCCTGTCGAAACACGTGAGGATTTTCGTCATCCAAGTACCTATAATTATGTTTTTAACAAAGTCATTTAAATAAAACGTTGATTCATCACTAAAACAAATATTTTTAACTAAATTTGCGTTTTCGTGTATTTTTTGGGACATTGTTTTTTCTTCTTATAGTTCATCTCCTATCGGAGGTTTGCTATCATCACAGCTACCCGGACCTTATTGACTGCAGCTCGGGAGAGTTCAACATTGCTTCAATTAAACCAGTCCCTTAGGTATTTAAGCCAAGATACACGGCGTCTTCCAATATTCATAACCTGAAATACCATTCACCATTAAAGGCAAGGGTCATTTGAAATTTTAAAGAAGGGGCGGGGTATCTTAAATGGCTTCTTCTTCTTTAGGTGCCCTGTCCTCCTCGGACGTTGGCAATCATCAGCGCTATCTGAACCTTGTCTACAGCTCGGCGGAACAATGTGGTAGTGCTCACTCCATACCATTGTCTTAAGTTTTTTAGCCAGGATATCTTTCTTCTACCCGGGCCTCTTCGTCCTTCGATCTTCCCTTCTATAATAAGCTTTAAAAGTCGATACTTGTCATTTCTTAAGATGTGACCAAAATACTCCAGTTTGCGCTTTTTTAGTGTAAACAGAACTTCCAGCTGCTTGTCGAGGCGTTGAAGTACCTCGGTGTTACGCACTCTTTCTACCCAGGAGATTCTTAATAGCCTTCTGTACGTCCACATTTCAAGGGCCTCCAATTTTTTGCACATCGCATCTGTCAAAGTCCAAGCTTCCATTCCATAAAACAGTATGCTGAACACGTAACAGCGAAGCACTCGGACGCGCAGAGGCAAGCTTAAATTTCTGCTGCAAAGTACTTTACGCATTTTCAGGAACGAAGCACGAGCTTGTTCTATTCTGGCACGAATCTCCTGCATGCTGTCCCACTTCTCATTAAATGGCTGCTATTTGGAAACAGCTGAATAACATTTTTAAACTTCCACCTTGATTTAAAATTCGACGTGTTTTTTGTTTATCTTTCACTCAAGCGAAATTAGTCATTTGATTTTAAAATGAAAGTACTGTACTATCTTAAACAACTGGAAGCATAAAAGTATGAGAAAAATTGTAATTTATTGTTTACATTTTTGTAATATGAATCCAAATTTGCTCGTGAATTTCTTAAACATTTTATGACATCAATATACTTTACAACCTCGTCAATAAAATATCTATTTTTAATAAATTAATTGTGACTATATATGCTATAAAAAAGTTGACGTAATCTTTCAGAAATCCTCAAGTGTATTTCTTAAAATTCGGTCATGACAACGGTTATCTGATGTCCAGCAGACAATTGAGGTAATTGTAGCTTACAATATATTAAAGTTTCTCCCTCCTTACTCCCTCGAATTAGGTACCAGTGATTTTGTTATATTTTTACTTTTTCAAACCGAAGGGTAAAAAAGAAAAGTATTGGTTTACCCCCAAATACCGAGTTCGAAGATGGGTCATAACGGTACATTCCTTTAGGTATTCCTTTGTACTTTTCGCATGATAACTAACTACTTTGTGTTCAATGATTTTTTGCACCATGTAACAGAATTGGTATAAAATAATTCATAATATGTGTCTCCTGCTATCCAGACAGTTAGCGACTAATTACTGGATGTTAATGAGAACATTGTTTCCTATTTCATTAACCCTAATCGTAACATGTAATGGAATAATAGTCCTTTAAGATAGTTTAGGAATTGATTTTCCATTAATTAGTGTTGACTTTTTGTTTATAAAGTAAGACATTTTCCTTTTCTTCTCCAGTGTTGGTAAAGTCTCGTTGCAGGGATTTTAGTGAGTTATAAAAAGAAAAAATGAAGTTTTTTACATCGAGTTGTTTTCAGATACTAATATTAGTCGTTTCCGTATTCTGTCTTATAGGTAAATATAGGTATATGTTTTTACTACAAGATTTCTCAGTTATTTGCACTTAATTTTGTCCTTAGCCTTCGAAGAAGTAACATTTTCGTTTTACGATGCTCCCGTATTTATTACAGCATCAGCAAAATAATAAAAATCACTTCCTTAGCTATTTTTATCATATATTCTTGGTTTTTTCTGTCTTGCGTACGTTTTTTTTTTGGAAAACTCCAAAGTTTTTAATGTTTCTGTTCGTCCTTTTACATCAAAGAAACAAAATATTTGTTCTAGATGTTTTTGTTATTAATGCAGCATTAGCAGAATCATAAAAATCTCTTCCTTAGCTATTTTTTATCATACATTCTTGGCTTTTCTTGTCTTGCGTACGTTTTTACTGTAAAACTTTAAATTTTTTGGTGTTTATGTTCGCCTTTTTTCATCAAAGAAACAAAATATTTGTTTTAGATGTTTTTATTTTTAATGCAGCATCAGCAAAATCATAAAAATCCTTTCCTCAGCTATTTTTTATCAAACATTTTTAGCTCTTCTTGTCTTGCGTACGTTTTTACTGTCAAAGTTTTTGGTGTTTCTGTTCGTCCTTTTACATCAAAGAAACAAAATATTTGTTAAAGATGTTTTTGTTTCTAATGCAGCATTAGCAAAACCACAAATATCATTTCCTTAAGAATTTGTGTCATATAATCTGGTACTTTTTTACTGTAAAACTTCCAATTGTTGGTGTTTCTATTGGTTCTTAGCCTTTAAAGTAGAGATACAGTGCTTTCATTTCAAAACCAGTCAGTCAAAATAAATTTTGATTCTGCATAAATGTAAGAACACAAAAAACACATCGAATTTTAAAACAATGGGAAGGTTTAAAAATTTTATTTTGCTGTGGCACCCCTTTAACATTACCCACCCCTTTTTAAAAATGTCAAATAGCAACCCCTACCTTGTAATTCCAGAGTTATTGACGAAGCTGCACAAATTACTGGGTCATTTTGCTATGGACCATTCAAAAAGTATCAAAACTTACAAATATTTCTGTTGGGTCCGTACACAAAGTGTTAAAATTGCAAATGTTTTTTTCTTATAAAATACGAGTTTATCAGCAGCGTAGTGAAGATGACTATGACCGCAGAATTGAATTTTGTGAAACAATATACCAAAAAATACAATAACACGCAAAGTTGGTTAAAAATATTTGTTTCAGAGATTTAAATGGCTTTGTTGACAAACATAATTGTAGGTACTTGGATGACGAAAATCCTCACGTGTTTCGACAGGATAATACTCAGTTTCCAGCGAAGATCAATGTATGGGCTGGTATACTAAGAAATAAGATAATAAGACCACTTTTTATTGACCAAAACCCAACGGGAGAATTCTACCTACAATTATTAGAAAATGAAATTGATCCACTTATTACTAAGCTCCGTTTATCCTACATACAAGCAGTGAAATCCTCGTAAAGTGATTTCAGTGCTCGTATTAAACTACCGCTCACCCCATACATAGACAATGTCGACCACAATTTACTCCTCACCACTCTGTTACGGGCCTTTTCCAAGTTTACGAAAGCGCAGTAGACCTTTTGACTTCTAGCCAAGAAATTTTCGACTATACCTCGTAATGAAAGACCTGATCTTTCCTCTCTCAAATCCTGCTGAGTAAACTAATACCTGCTGAGTACACTAATACCTCGGTAGTTATTACAGTCCTGCTGCCAACCTTTTCCCGTGTAAAGTGGCACGATAACGGCCTTGCACCAGTCGTCTGGTACGCTACCACTCCTCCAACAAAGGCTAAAAAGGCGGTACAGCTACAAAGTTGATGAATACAGAAATATGGTTCTCAAGAAATGTGCCCCCGAACTAACACCTGTTCTTTGCAAGTTGTTCAACCAATCTTACAATTTGGGAGTATTTCCGTCCAATTGGAAAATTGCAAGAGTACAGCCAGTCCCTAAAAAAGGCAAAAAGACCCTACCTAGCAACTACAGACCTATCGCACTGCTATCTATTATTTCAAAGGTCATGGAAAAAGCCATCAACATCGAGCTCATGAAATATCTGGAAGACTCAGGAATTATCAATGATAGGCAATATGGCTTCCGCCATCAGAGATCAACTGGTGACCTGCTCGCATACGTCTCACATATATGGCAGCTATCTATTGAAAAGTATGGAGAAACTTTAGCTGTGGCATTAGATATCTCCAAGGCGTTCGATCGAGTTTGGCACCAGGGACTCCTCGCCAAGCTTCCATCTTATGGCTTGCCCCCTCAGCTGTGTTCTCTGCTTGCTAGTTTTCTCTCAAACAGGTCTCTCCATGTAGTGGTCGATGGAGTTTCATCTGACACTCTACTCATAAATGCTGGTGTTCCGCAAGGATCCATTCTAGCACCAACACTATTTTTACTTCACATCAACGACCTATTGAAAGCAACTTCATGTCCCGTACACAGCTTTGCCGATGATAGTACCCTCCATACCACTTTCTCTTCCAGGGCCCCTATATCAGCCCGTGAAACCAGAAATGAACGAGGAAGAAATGTTAACAATATAAATATGTACTTAGCAACAATTCTCGAATGGGGATCCAATAACTTGATAGAATTCAATGCAAACAAAACACAAGCATGTCTTTTCTCTAGAAAAGCCGATCTCACTGTGCCTAACATAACTTTGTCAGGAGTAACCATACCACTGAAGTCATCCATATCGATGCTTGGTATTACTATCAGCAATAACCTTTCCTGAGAAAATCACGTGAGGTCCATTGCCAAAAGTGCATCCCAAAAACTTGGTTTTTTGTTTCGTGCCAAGAGCTATTTCACCTCCAGTCAGCTGCTTATGATCTATAAGGCACAGATCCGACCTGTACTGGAGTACTGTTCCCATATTTGGAGTGCAGCACCTAAACATATCCTGAAGCTACTGGATTCTGTCCAAAAAAGGGCAATTCGTCTCGTCGGTGATGCCTCGCTTACAAACTTGCTCACTTGTCTGGAACACCGTAGAAAAGTTGGCGATTTGTCTCTATTTTATAGATATTTTCATGGGCGATGCTCTTCTGAAATATCAACAATCGTTCCTCCTTTGGCAGTCTCTTCGAGATTAACCCGTCAAGTTCAGTCTTCACACCCCTTCGTGGTCACTTTGGAGACCTGCAGAACATCACTTTCCAAAGACTCATTCATCCAACGAATTGCGAGGCTTTGGAACTCATTGCCTAGGGAGGTGTTCCCCGAGGCATACAACCTCCAGAAATTTAAGAAGAACACCAACTCCTACCTTCTTTCCCTTGGTTCCCACGATGTTCTCTGAACATTACAGGATATCCCTTTTCGTGGGAACCAGAACATAAAAAAAAAAAAAAAACATGAACAGAAAAAAATTCAACAGGACACATTACGCACTAGCTGTAAGACAATGGCTAGACGAACGATTTTAAAAGACATTGGATTGGCCAAAGGAGTTTTATTTAATGGCCGGCAAGACCTTCAAAATTAACACCACTTGACTTTTTTCTGTGGGGCTTTTTAAAAACATTAGTTTCCAAATTTTCTTTCGAAGACATTAAAGAACTGAAGCTTAGAATAACCGATGAATGTAGACTTATTACCAGCGAAACTTTGCGGAGTTCGAAAATAAATTGAAAAAAATATTTGATAAATAATATAACTATTCACAATCAAGTATTAATATGCTTTAATATAAACTGGATTTTCTATCGATTTCAAAAATAAAAACGTGTTTTCTTGTATACTTTACGCCCTCAAGTCTGTATATTAGTTAACTTAGTCAGTAAAATAAATGTATAACTTCAAAAACGTTTGTTTGGATTCCATTTTAAACGCTGTCATCGTTTCAGATTCATTCGACTACGGCGATGACCAAGATGATAATAATGGTAATATTATAATTTGCAATGAATATTTAAGTTGATTGTGTTGAAAAATTTAAATGTTTTAGAATTCGAGAGCTACCACCCGAAAATGAGCAGGTTCATGAGAGTAGGTAGAGCAGCTTCAGCACGTATGAGAGGTATTTACTAGTAAACAAAATTTAATTTTAATGACTTGAATTACAATTTTAGCATACAAGAAAATGCGCATATTTCCTAGAATAGGAAGATCGTCTCCTGAATTGAACGAAAAAAAACTGTTACCTTGTACTCTTACAATTGTAAATTACGGTGAGTGGTTTAAAGTAATTTCGACCAAATAATTTAATAAATAAATAGAAAGGTTGGTAATAATGTTTTTTTTTCCAGAGCAGCCAAATCGCCTTGAAAGCGATAAAGAAATTGAAACAACGCCGTATCTTTCACAGGAATAATGTTATTTTTCTATCGAGCGACATGATCCAAAGAATATAAAAAATTAATAAAAAATACCAAAATATAGTTTTATTCACACCGGAATTCCCGCCAATTTGCGCGCTTTTAATATGCGCGCATTCACCATTTTAAAAACTTTTGGTGCCGGTATACGTTCCTAAATTGATACATTGCGACAGATTTAGCCAGACTAAAGCGTCGCCGGTGAATCGACAGTGGGGCAAATAACGGTCGAATTAAAAAATACGCTATGTAATCCTTCAGTCAATCAGGATTAGATACCATAGTGGTACTTCATTGAAAAATACCTTACATTAAATCATCAAGAACTATAAAACAGAGTAAAACCTACAGTAAGGAAAATCGTAATTTTTAATGTAACATTTTTTAATTAAAACTTTTGTGTTAAATCAAAAATATAATGATCACTTATTGTGACATTTTTCTAAACCAACACATCATTCTGTGGGTTTTGCTTCTTGGAATTATCCTTTCTTATTCCTTCTAGCTATATTATAAGGAAGAAAAAAATCTTCAAGCAGAGGAGCTTTAGATAATTAACGTATAAAAGAAAGAACACTTAAAAAGTAAAGGAAGATATATTATTTTCAAACATATCCTTCAATGAGTTTTGCTTCATGAAATTATTCTTCCCTATCATTTTTAGCTATGTTAATAAGGACGAATAGAATCTCTTAACAAAGGAGAATTAATACTTGATGTTAAAAAGGAAGAATCTCTGGAAAGAGAAGTTATGGCAGATATTATTTATTACCAGATTCTTCAATGGGTTTTACTTCAATCTTATTCTTTCTAGCTGTATTCATAATGAAGACAAAATGTTTAAACTTGTTTAATATTGAAAAAGGTGTGAGACAGGGATGTGTGGCTTCGCCATGGCTGTTTGACTAATACATAGACGATTGTTTAAAATAATTAAAAGAGAGTGCGTATGGATTAAAAATGAATGATTTGATCGTCAAATGCCTTCCTTAGGCCGATGGTCAAGTCATATTAGCGTCGACTGCAGAGGAGTTGCAGGCGATGTTTAAATTTATACTGAAAATCAAAGGGATTAAAATAAATGTTATCAAAACAATAGTAATGGTTTTTAAAAAAGAAGAAAGAATAACAAACTGTGAAGTTCTGATTAAGGGAGAAAGAGTGCAATAAGTAAATGAGTTTGTATACCTGGGTTCAAAGTTTACCAGAGATGGAAAGTCTGACAGTGACATTGAGCGAATGGTGTTGACAGGAAAATAAATAAATAGGACACGCAGTGCTTTATAAACAGCCAGAAAGTGTCAAAAAAGGCACGTCTGGCTGTGCATAGAGGAGTGTTGGTTCCTGCACTTACGTATGATAGTGAATGTTGGGTTTCGCAATAAAAGCATTAAAATAAGATTAATGCTGCGAAGATAAGTAGTCTGAGAAGTATAGCCGAAGTCACTCGGTTGAATAAAGTAAAGAATAGTAAGATAAGAGAACGATGTGGTGTAAAAGAAGATGTGGTTACAAGGATAGATAAAGAAATGTTTAGATGTTTAGATGTTTGGACACGTAAAAAGGTTGGATAAAGGAAGATTAATGAAACAAATTTACAAGGCGAGTGTGAATGAGCAACTAAGTAGAGGTCGACCTCGACGAACATATTTCGATCAGATCAACATTGTTTTGAATAAAGGCCAGGTAAAGAGTACCAACCACCGACGAGCATGTATGAGAGCACTGATGAAAGTAGAAAGAGCAAAGGATGTGTGTAAGAGCCGTAGCAAATGGAAGGAAGTAGTCTCTGCCCACTGCTACGGAAAAAAGACGTGACTTTATTTATGTATGTATATGTATTACTTACTTGAATTTTTTATTAAGAAACTGCACTTTATCGAGACTTATTATCAACAGTAAATATTTATTTATATAGTTTATGCATATAACAGCAAACTTTATACCTAAAACTGTAACTTAAGTGCACAGCTGATGACCAACCGAAAATTGTTTGACGGCTATCTGACTGAATCTGAATAGCGCGCGCTTCCGAATTGGTTGATGGCTATATGACTGAACGTGAATTGCGCGCGGCGACTGTTACATTTACACACTTCCGTCTCATTTCACGAAATTATTCCCACAAATTGCAAGAAAGCTAGAGCAGGGACAACAATTTGTGAACTCTTCTCGTACGTAGGTACATAAGAAAGTTTTAGAGTTTTATATACATATACGTATTTTGTCGCGTTAGATGATGATCTCTGTTTTAACCTAACTTAACCTCCAGGATTTGTGTTCACTTGCTGATGATAGTACCCTCCATACCACTTTCTCTTCCAGGGCCCCTATATCAGCCCGTGAAACCAGAAATGAACGAGGAAGAAATGTTAACAATATAAATATGTACTTAGCAACAATTCTCGAATGGGGATCCAATAACTTGATAGAATTCAATGCAAACAAAGTACAAGCATGTCTTTTCTCTAGAAAAGCCGATCTCACTGTGCCTAACATAACTTTGTCAGGAGTAACCATACCACTGAAGTCATCCATATCGATGCTTGGTATTACTATCAGCAATAACCTTTCCTGTGAAAATCACGTGAGGTCCATTGCCAAAAGTGCATCCCAAAAACTTGGTTTTTTGTTTCGTGCCAAGAGCTATTTCACCTCTAGTCAGCTGCTTATGATCTATAAGGCATAGATCCGACCTGTACTGGAATACTGTTCCCATATTTGGAGTGCGGCACCTAAACATATCCTGAAGCTATTGGATTCTGTCCAAAAAAGGGCAATTCGACTCGTCGGTGATGCCTCGCTTACAAACTTGCTCACTTGTCTGGAACACCGTAGAAAAGTTGGCGATTTGTCTCTATTTTATAGATATTTTCATGGGCGATGCTCTTCTGAAATATCAACAATCGTTCCTCCTTTGGCAGTCTCTTCGAGATTAACCCGTCATGTTCAGTCTTCACACCCCTTCGTGGTCACTTTGGAGACCTGCAGAACATCACTTTCCAAAGACTCATTCATCCAACGAATTGCGAGGCTTTGGAACTCATTGCCTAGGGAGGTGTTCCCCGAGGCATACAACCTCCAGAAATTTAAGAAGAACACCAACTCCTACCTTCTTTCCCTTGGTTCCCACGATGTTCTCTGAACATTACAGGATATCCCTTTTCGTGGGAACCAGAACATATAAAAAAAAACTCTGTACATGATATTTGGAAAGTGGAAACTTACGTTTCAAATCGTCAAAGTGCAAATATCGTTCGGCTCTTTATTATATATTCAAAGAGCAACATCCACGTCAATTTATTTAACTTTGTCTTAATCGTAATATACGTTCTGAGCTTTGGTATAAAACCCCTCCCGCTGAGAGCGACTCCTTTATTTCGTTTAAAACGCAGTTGAAGTTCGAACTAAATGAAGTTTTTAGAAGTTTATTGGGTGTTTTTTCTGACGATCCTTGCAAATGTCTACGGTAAAGTATAGTGCAACTAAAAATAAACCGTTTTTGATTTATGCATGTAACAATATCGAATTTGACGTGTGTGGTCGGGAATTGTCATACTGCTCGATCGCTGAATCTTTACCCGCGCGTTATAACTAATAAGCACGTAGTCCAAACCAAATCTACATCGATTTAATAATTCAAACATCGCATAAATAACTGAAAAATTCATAACAAAAATGTACTTGCGAATTAGTGATTCAAATTATTCGGAAATTACAAAAAAATCTGAATTTTATCTATAAATGTAAAATATCTCAGAAACCGTCGAAGTTATGTATAGAAAATTGGTAACAAAAATAAAAATGTTAAGTTGCTTTCCACAGACCATAAAAAATATAGGGTGTTCCATTTAAGTGAGAAAATTACAGATTTTATTTTTGACTTACCCTGTACATAGAGTACAATAATTCTAATTTTATGCACGGCATTTTGGTGTAATTTTTACCCTCACTTGGGGTTGAAAGTAGTGAAGTTAAAATTACCGGAAAATTGTCCCCCTTTAATCAAAAATCGACGGGTCTAATCGTTTTTCTAAAATGTTGACGACGTTCCTGCAAATGGCTCTGTTTTGTTTTCGGTTGATTACCCTATATTTTTTTTTAACAAAATAACGTCAATAGAATTTAATTTTTAAAGTTCACTGATGAATCCTTTAAAAAAAAAGATATGTTTAGTTAGGTTTAAAGTTTTCACAGCATCCTTTGTTGTATTTATAGCAATGTTACGATTTAATAGTATATTATGCAACGATCATGTATTAATAGCCATTACATGCTAGTTGCATATATATATGACAAACTGTGGAGTTTTGATTGAGGGAGAAAGAGTGCAATAAGTAAATGAGTTTGTATACCTGTGTTCAAAGTTTACCAGAGATGGAAAGTATGACAGTGACATTGAGTGAAGGGAGTTGGAAGGAAGACAAATGAATGGGGCACTGTATAGCTTTATAAATAGCCAGAAAGTTTCAATAAAGGAACGTCTGGCTGTGCATAGAGGTGTGTTGGTTCCTACACTTAAATATGGTAGTGAATGTTGGGTTTGGCAGAAGCATGAAAATAGGATTAATATGCTGCGGAGATGAGTAGTCTGAGAAGTATAGCCGGAGTGACTCGGTTGGATAAAGTAAAGAATAGTGAGATAAGAGAACGCTGTGGTGTAAAAGAAGATGTGGTTACAAAGATATATAAAGAAATGCTTAGATGGACACGTAGAAAGGATGGATGAAGGAAGATTGGCGAAACAAATTTATAAGACGAGTGTTAATGGACAAGTCGGTAGAGGTCGACCTCGGAGAACATATCTTAATTAGATCAACATTGTTTTGAGGAAAGGCCAGGTCAAGAGTACTAACAACCGACGAGCATGTATGAGAGCACTGATGAAAGTAGAGGAAGCAAAAGATATGTGTAAGAACCGTAGCAAGTGAAATGAAGTAGTCTCTGCCTACCCCTATGGGAAAAAGCGTGACTTTATGTATGTATGTATGTTTGTATGCATATACTATTTTATCTACGACCAATAAAAAAAAAGGTCGCTGTGGAGGGGCGACCTACACCCCACTTACTTGATACCTGATCTATTTAAGTCACATATTACAATTCGGGAGTAGATAAAAGTATTTTTAAAAGTTTTGAGACTCTTAATGAAGTATTATTTTGGCAATTTAAAAAAATCGTAACATGTAATATTTTTTCAAGGATATCACTATTGGCCCCACCAATACAGAGATCTTCTGCTAGTACACTTGGACAAGATGCCCAGAAGTTTGGACAGCGTTTTGAATATTCCAAAAGGTAGTTTTTTCTTAAAATATATTTTTTATTATTTATATAGTGTTTTACAGAGAAGGTGCCCAGAAGTTTGGAAAGTGTTTTCGACAACCCGAAAGGTAATTTGATTTAAAGACGCTAGTTTCAGTTTTACTCTAGGGGTTAAATTTTGTTAGTAATTGACAACCCTTTGGTTGTACTTAACAGATTTGACGTATACAGCATTGACTTTTCAGATAACCCAGACGTGAAACACGTGATACTAAGGATCGGTAGAAGAAATTCGAAGACGTGGGATGATTTGGGATTTGGCGTCGAGGATTTAATAAGAAACGAACAAGACGGTAAAGCATATTTTAAAAAAATATTTACATCCCCTTAAAAGTGCTCGACTATCCCATTAATAGCGGACATCATTTATAGCAGCATAACTCGTCAAAATTTCCAATGATTCGCCAGTGTAAGTAAAAAAAAATCACTTTGAATTTTTAAAACGATAAGCCAACTATTTTTTTAAAGACTCTTCACATCTTGTATTAAACTTGTGTAAGCGACAAGTTTTTATTTACTAATTCTGCAGCCATACAAGCATTCGCATCAGAAAGAGCGGTTTTTTTTTTATGAAAATAGTCGCAAAAAGGGTAGACCTATCGTGTGGGCCGCGGACGGCCCGCTCTGCGACTATTAGAGAAGGGAAGGGATTATAGAAAGAAAATGATTGTGGACACGCTTTTTAAAAAGTTGCAGGTCATAGTTCTGTGGAAAAACTGATTTTGGAAGCTTATTCCATTCCGTAGCAGCCCTGTAAAAGAAAGATTCTTGATGAAGATTGGTCCTTGTAGTGTCAATCTTGAGAGTAAATGGGTGAGACTGATCAGCGTGCCGAGTTCTTCGGCCGAATGTGGCCAATGGTGGTACAAGAGTTTTTATTTCTCTGGAGCATCTGCCATGGAAATATCTGTAGAGAAATGACTGGTCTGCAACTCTTCTTCTATGATCTAGAGGGTGAAGGGTATCTGTGAGAGTTGAGCTGTTTATCAAGCGAATGGCTCTTTTCTGAATGGAATCTAGAAGACGAAGAGAATGCCTTGGTGCTGAACCCCAAACATGCGAGCAATACTCCAGTAGAGGTCGGATTTGAGCCTTGTACGTCGTCAACAGTTGATCAGGAGAAAAAAACTTTCTGGCTTTCCACAAATGTCAAATCTAACAATCCATCGATTTAGAGATAGATAAATAAATTTTAACCAAATCAAACGATTTTTAACGTATTAAGGTTATTTATTGGTTTTATACATTGTCATCTTCAAAGTATGCACAGCATGAGAAACTTATTTATTAAGGATATTCGACAAAAAGTTATTTCTGGTAAAAGTTTGTGCCTTCCCTAAAACATGTACCAACAAAAGGTATTTGGTAAAACACACGTAATTTACGAGGAGCCTTCAAATATTTTATTTTGAGACAGGAGTAAAGAAGCCAATAGTGCAAGGGGCCGGGGCTGTAAACCCGTTAAGAAGCCTGCAAGAAAAATTCTTGAAGGCTGCAACGGGGGCAATGAGCACCGCCCCCACAGAGGGACTACAAATAGCCCTCAACGTACCACCTTTGGATCTCCTAATGAAAGATCGGGCCAGGAACACTGCATACAGACTTAAGTGTCAGGATGGGTGGAGGAAAAACGGGATTAGTCACACCAAGACCGAGGCCCTCCGCAAACACCCCTTCGCAATAAAAAACTATAAAACAAAAATACCAACCAGAGAAGACTGATTAAAGAAAACGCCATTGACCAACATTGAGTAAAACTATGGTACACTGACGGATCAGGGTACCAGGGCAGGTGTGTTTGGAGCATCCTGCAACCACAGGGAAAGCATAACCCTGCGGAAACACGCCTCGGTCTTCCAGGCCAAGGTCTATGCCATACTCAGGTGTGTCACGCACCTGACAGAAAATATAGTGACCAACAGTAAGATTGATCGTGAGTTGCACCACAACATCATCGGTGCTGTGAGATTGCATGCAGGCCCTTACTGAGTTAGCGACTTCAAATAAGATCACTCTTACACGAGTTCCTGGGCACATAGGCATAAATGGCAACGAGGTAGCCGATGAACAGGCAAGAAATGGAACCCCGGCGGAACCATGAAGCCAGTTGGTCAGATTACCAATTGCCGAAGCAAAACATGAGTTAAAACTTATACTTGAGCAAGAACATATCTCTGCAGAACATCAAGACAGCTGATGAATAAACCTCCCCAGAAGACGGCAGACGCACTCTGTACGATGAACCGGAGTGGGCTAATCAGCACGCTTGGCCTGCTCACTGGCCACGTCGCACTAAGGGCGTACCTCTTCAAACTTAAGCTGGTGGCTGAGAAAAACTGCCGGCTATGCGGCGAAGAGGAAAAGAGCAGCATAGCCCGATGCTAGCGGTGTACAGGTACCAAACCTGGGAAAACTTGATAATGGATCCAAGTGATCCAAATGAGACAGGGTCAACAGAAATCCTGCGGTTTGCCAAAACCAGCGGACTGGAATTCTAATGCCCTGAAGACACAGCGGTAGTCACAGAGGATCAAAGATCTAGGTGACATAGGTGCCTATACCAATGGACCAACCGCAAAAATTTAATGTAATGTTAACGACCCGTATTTTGAAAAATCTCGTGAAATGTTAATTAAAAAAAAAATTTGCTCAAACGATAAATAGACAACATTCTGTACATACGGTTCATTTAAAAAGTCTGTAATATTACTAATTACACAACAATTGTGAGTGTAATCACCTTATAATTATGATAAACATTTTATAAAGATCAAAATTAAATGAACATTACAAAAATAAAAAATAAAAAATGAATTCAAAATTTAAACTTGGATGTCTATATAACTCGTAAACGAGGGCGTGTATGGAAAAAATGTATATAAAGTACTAAAATTATTTTGACCCGTCCTATACGCTCCCATAAGTTCACGGACACTTTGTAGATGAAAGATGTATTTTTCCAGCCGTACTGATGTCTTGATGCATCAAAAGCATAATAGACTGGTTTTAATTGGTACAACAATGGTTCGTGTTTACATACATACATTCATATAGTCACGCCTTTTTCCCGTAAGGGTAGGCAGAGACCACTTCCCTTTCGCTACGGTTCTTACACACATCTTTTGCTTTCTCTACTTTTATCAGTGCTCTCAAACATGCCCGTCGGTTGTTGGTACTCTTGACCTGGACTTTCTTCAAAACAATGTTGATCTGATCGAAATATGTTCTTCGAGGTCGACCTCTACTTATAAATGATCATTTTAATTTTAATAATAAATTAAGTATTTGTTACGTTAAATACGTTCAATGTTTAATAGTTTCTACGCAAATCATTTAAAGTTATCACTTCTGTCGGGCGTCCCGAGACGCACACCTCTTTTTTGTTCCAGTTCTACGAAAATAAGTACAAACTGATGAACAAATTTTCGCTAGTCATGAAATTAATTAGAATTGTGTGTACTATTATTTCGACTATTGGGATTTAATCTGCTGGAAGCGTTGATTTTGCACGGTGTAGTCGAGCACCAATACAATGATAATCTCAAACACTTGATTCTCCTTTAAACTTATTGTCTCCTATTTAACGCAGCAAATGTTTCAGGCATGCAACTGAGGCCGGGACAACTGGAGAAAGAAGACACCGCTTATCTCAAAGAGGAGTAAAAAGATAATTTTTCGTGAATAAACGTATTTAAATAAAAAAAATATTCTTTTTTATCGATTCCCATACATTTTAAATAACAATCAATGTTACTTATGAACAAATATAAATGTTACGAGGGCAGTTTGATAAGTCAGTGACTTTTTGAATTTCCCGCGCAGTTACTCCAAATGCAACAGTGCTGCCGTCAACTATAATCTATCAGTAGGCAACTTTCTAATTTTGAGCAAGCTACGTCGTGCAGTTGGTGTTTGATAGCCGTTCAAAGCAGACAACCTCGTGAATTTTTACGAAAATGGAAAAAAGTGAATTTCGTGTGCTGATTAAGCATTACTTTTTACGTAAAAAATCCATCACTTAAACTAAGGAATGGTTAAGAATTGGTTTACAGAGTTCCGTTGTGGTCGCGTACCAGCACTAGTGACGCCGAACGTCCAGGTCGCCCAAAAGAAGTGATCACGCCGGAAATCGTCGATAAAATCCATGAAATGATATTGGATGATCGGAGAATGAAAGTGCGTGAGTTGGCTCATGCTAAAGGTGTATCTCAACTGAACGGGTACATCATATTTTACACGAATATTTGGACATGAAAAAACTCTCTGCGAGATGGGTGCCGCGATTGCTCACACTCGACCATAAGCTTAATCGTGTGACCTCTTTAAAAGAGTGTTTAGCGATGTTCAGCCGTAATCCGGACGAATTTTTGCGCCGTTTTGTTACTGTGGATGAAACATGGATCCATCACAACACTCCAGACACCAAGGAACAATCGAAACAGTGGGTTGCTCGGGGTGAACGTGGACCAAAGAAGGCGAAGGGAAAAAATAAATTAGAAAAACGCCGGACTAAATGTATCGAGCTAACAGGTGATTATGTAGAAAAACAAAATTTTTATTTGCGGAAAAAAATTTGTTTTATTCAAAAAGTCACTGACTTATCAAACCGCCCTCGTATGGTAAGCTCGCTAGTTTCAACTTTACTTCCTATTCAACGTCCTGTACAGGGTGTTTCAAAAAAAAATTGTCTCTAGGATAGGTAGAAAACTGAAAAATAAGTGGGGTTTGTTTAGTAAAAAATGTTAGTAACGCCATCCGTATTCAGGATAAAGAGCTATATATATATATATATATTATACCGGTAAATTACGTAATTAAGGAGAAAATTTGGGCCCAATTTTTTTCGAGGAGGATTTACAATAATCAAAAAAGCAATAGCAATAATTCTTGTCATATTATCGCGTCAAACGTGATTCCGTCCCAATTTATAAACGCTACATGGATCTAAAGAAACTAGTCAGTACGCGAGGGTCATTATTTAATTGAAGTAAAACGTGGGCCATAAGGAAAGCAACAATAAAATGTAATTGTATATTTCTGTGCGCGTTTGAGATATCGTCCATTATTTGTTCGGTCCGTATTTACGTCGAATTTGATTTGTTATCTCGCGAATGAGTTCCATTTGCATTGAAATGCCACCGGGACTGTCGACGCTCAAGAGGGGGAGTATTCAGCTCCAGAAAGCAGCCAAAGTTGTGAACGGCAAGTAGTTTTAACAATTAAAACACGTAGTGTTATAAATAATGTTCCCAGAACGAGTTTAAGAGTCCTAAAATGATGTGAAAGGTACCACCTGTATATAAATGACAGATGAAATTACAACGTCTGCAAAACGTTTAAGCTAATGTCAACAAGAATTTTTAAGCAAGTTTATTTTAACCCCAATGAAATCTTAATGAAATGAAATTAAACTTTATAAAGAGATTCATTTTATACAATTATATTATATTATATTATAATTATATTATATTATACATTCATTTTATACAATTTTTATTCACAAGAAAGTCACTAAAAATAACGCCGCCAGAAAAGAAAATAAAGTTTTTTCAAAGTTATCGGTAAAAACCGATATATCTTTGTATCCCGAAGATGCAATAAGTTCATCAGTGTAAAAATAAAGAATAAAAAAGGAACTCCGGCTAAATCGAGGTGGGTCTAAGATTTTTTATACATATGTACCATTTCAGATTTGCCATTGACGTTTAATCAGTTAATTTTTAGCATTTATTATCAGTAAATACAGTTATATTTGCATCTCGCCCAACCCCAGTCTTTGATATATAAAAAAGAAGCTTCCAATGAATGAACTTACACCACCTGACTCACACTCGTGTGATTTTTTTTGTTTGGACGGTTCTTTCTCACGTCATTTTGGATTGCTATTTCTGCCTGGAATGAGACGTAAAGTTAATATTAAGCCTGGGAGTGGTCGAAGAAATTCTTTTTCATGCTTACGCGTTTTTCAGATCAAATCGGTAACAGACAAGTTCTTGCAGTGTTCGTAATCACGGGCTTCGTTCTCTGTGGAGTGGTGGAGCAAAGCGCATCCGTGGCGCTAAGAGCCAACAGCACCTCGAGCTATTCAGCTGCAGAGTTCGCCGAATACGTGGAAAATACGAGCTATATCACCAGCTATTGTCAGCCTCTTTCAAACCATTATAATAAGGATGTCCACGTCGTGAGATCCATTCCTCACATCGAGGTATTCGGTTCTATCTGAAATGTTGGTAATAAATTACTAATGAAAGGCACACTTACACACTCCCATTTTATCACAACACTAGTGTCGATTTAAACCGAAAAAAAGTTGAACACCATTATTTTTTTGTATGAGACTTAATTGCCAAGTTATGGACTAAGTAAAAATGGAAATGGAAATGGAATGATTTTGGAGAATAGTAGTAGAAACATTTATTAGGTCTCAAAACATTTTTTTTAAAGCTCAAGGTCCACTGTAAGACTCCTCTGACTGCTGTCAGGAATACTCACTTGAAACTCTTTCCATATTTAGGTCCG
This sequence comes from Agelastica alni, assembly GCA_950111635.1. Lineage (NCBI taxonomy): Eukaryota > Metazoa > Arthropoda > Insecta > Coleoptera > Chrysomelidae > Agelastica > Agelastica alni. The sequence goes on along the minus strand of OX467719.1, from coordinate 4,809,945 downwards.
TCTGGCTATTACCTCCGTTGATACTTAGGCCTGTTGGCCCATTGTATCTTGCTATGTGGTTTTATATCATTGTACCCAATCCAGTACAAGTTTGTACAAGTTCTGTACTGGGTGGAAGCAATATAGTTCTGGATGGCTGCCCAAAAATTTCCTGTCTTTTGCGGTACAGTGCCCCGCAGCAGCACAGTATCCTTGTCGCACTATCTGCAGGTCAGGTTTCCATTTTACAGTCCCATTTTGTCGAGGTGCTTTTTACTGGTGCGTGACCGGTCAAGAACTCCGCAGTGATTCTTAGTTGATTCCTGTTCATTGCTAACAGTTCTGCCGTGCTTTTGTGACACGGTCCTTTAATGTATTCTTTCCTGTGTTTGTTTCCTGGTCTACTCTCCCAGTAATTTTTGTGTTTTTCTCCAATCCAGTCTTTTACAGGAACTCTTACTGTACTGATGTAAATGTAAGCAAAACGAAAGTAAAGTTTTTTGGAAAGAGAAAAAAGTATGACAAACTGTGAAGTTCTGATTAAGGGAGAAAGAGTGAAACAGGTAAATGAATTTGTGTACTTGGGTTCAAAGTTTACGAGAGATGGAAAGTATGACAGTGATATTTAACGAAGGGTGTTGGCAGGAAAACAAATGAATGGGGCACTGCATAGCTTTATTAATGAGAGCACTGATGAAAGTAGAGGAAGCAAAAAATGAGTGTAAGAACCGTAGCGGAAGTGGAAGGAAGTGGTCTCTGCCTACACCTACGAGAAAAAGTTCTTGCAATACCCTGGTGTCCTGGAACCCATATCGGTTTGACGTGATTACGGTCTGGCAGCGTTCTCAGTTCTTCTTTGTAGTCCCATACCGGTTTGGACACTTCCTGTACAAGGCCTTAAGTGCCGCTTGACTGTCTGATATGATGTTAATATGCGCGTTCTTAACATCCCTCCGATACTAGTCCCAACCCTTACTCTCTTAATTATTAACATTTTATATCGTCATTGCCCAGCGAAGACCAGGGGAAGCTAAAAACTTATCCTTCGCAATAGGAAACGGGATAAGGAATATTTGTGAGAGATGAAAATGTTGGAATATCAAAAATATTACAGAAAGAAGATAATCGTTTATTCGAATAACTCTGCTGAAAAACTCACGTAGAGGTCCCTCCAATCTCGCTATGAGTTGCCTTTCAATAGTAGTTCATTTCTACAGTTTTCGTATTAAAATATAGTTTGCAGATACCGATGACTCGTACGGACGAGACGGAGGCGGCACTGAGGCAGGCTTTCATGTGGGGCACTCTGGTGTCGCCGTTAGTAGCGAGCAGGATAGCGGCGAGAGTGGGCGCCGAAAGGCTTTTCGGTGCAGGAGTTTTGGGCGCGGGAATTCCAGCCATCATGGTGCCTGCGTCGTGGTTGACCGCTTACCATGTTTTCATCAGATTTGTTCAGGGAATTTTTATGGTAAAACGTTATATTTTTTTCAGTTTATTCTTGTAACCAGTGAAATTTGTTTTAAAGGAAGAACCAACCAGGAAAAATTCCTATTTTATATTTACACATTTCAGAAAAATGCTTAGTTTTTTATTCCCGAAGTTTAATTACAATTCTCATCCTTTTCTGGAGAATCATTTTTGGACATTAGAATCAAAGATTACCCTTCTAAAGAGCATTATACTTTCAATTAACACCCTTAAAAAATTAGAGAATCATGCATATCATTAACCATCCCTTGAAACTTCCCTTCAGATGACGCTAATATGACTTGATCATCGGCGTAAAGAAGGCATTTGACGATCAAATCATTCATTTTCAATCCATACGCACTCTCTTTCAAATCTTTTAAACAATCGTCTATGTATTAGTCAAACAGCCATGGCGACGCTACACATCCCTGTCTTACACCTTTTTCGGTTTTAAACCACATAACAATATACTTTTTTAAATATAAATATTTTTTTTTACAAAACATTTCTTTAACAAATCCAAGTCCAAGACTTTTGACGTTGTTTAATTGATTATTTCACTGAGAGAAAAATTTAAACACCCCGAAATTTTGACCAGGAACTTAAATCTTAAATACAAATATTCCTCCACTGGCATATTGCTCATTAGAAAACTTCTCCTGGAATGAAAGGGAAAAATATTTAAATTTCGCACCTAAAAAGTGGACTCTCACAAGTACACCCTAAAGTACAACGAAGGCTTTACTTTAAACTTTATAGAAAAAAAATAACTTAATTTCTCTTCCGATTCTCAATTCACTGGTATAGTTCATAAATTATTCGTGAGTGTTTATTATTCTGTTAATGTAGGGGGCGACTTGGCCAGCAGCCCATATGCTAGCAGTAACTTGGATAAAGCCCAAAAACGTTAGCGGATTTGTTTCACTTTATACAGGTATATATTTTAAATTTAGTGTGTATCAAAAAAAAAAATTTTGAGTATACTAGATCCGATAATAAAATATTCGGTATACTAAAGATAATTTATTTTCAAAATAGTACAATTTAAATATTGCATACATTTCTTACATTGTCCATAACAGTGAAAAAAGTCTTCAGACTTTATGATGTTTAATAACATTGTCTTGGGTTTTTTTTCTTGATTACTACACGTTTGAAATAATATGACATATCAGAAGTGTCATTTTAATTGTCAAAATGTCTCTAGGCAACGCGAGTCCTAGTAGTTTATGGTCATACCTCGTACATACTAATTAAATACGAATTTAATAAAAATGCTCATTGATGCTCTTCAGACGATAAATATGTTTGTTAATTTGTTAAACCATACGTATTTCAAAGGAATTAGTTCACAAAATGTGACAATCTGATCATGTTTTACAATGGTCAAAAAGTCCTATTACTTTTGCAAAATTCTAGTGTATTTATCAACATTGACACGAACTCTTAGAAGGTGGATCATTATTTGGAGAAAAACTACAAGGAACTGATTAAAACTTATTTTTTTCCCGAGGTTTTGGTATCAACGACAGTTGTTCCATGTACTGCGACCAACAATGCCGATCGTGCCACCCTTATATAATTAAACCCTCGAAGAGCAGTCCTGTTCCAGGATGATGACAATAGCGATATTTCTAAGCATTTAAAAATCCAATGCTGGTTCCTAAAAGTGCCGAAATGAGAGTTCTTCGAAGTAGCTAAGCAAAATCTGCAAACACCTGCGTAGATGTTTATTCATGCAGCAGAATCATTGTTGCATGCACTATTTCCTTTCGTCCAAGCTTCAGAAGTATTTCCTAGATGGTCTTTATATATGAGATTTTAAATGTCTTATAGCTGGCTTCTCTGTCCAGTTTTTGCGGTGTTTGTTTTCTAACCAGCCTTTGGTTTGCTTCATGGCAGTACTGCAGGTTGACTCTGGGCTTGGCTGAGCTTATTGTGTTTCTCCAGTTCCATCAGTTTCCTGTGGCATTCTAACACTAGTTTAGAATTAAATGGGCAAGATGTCAGCACTCTTAACGCCGCCTGGCTGTCTGAAATGGTGTAGATAGATACATGGATAACTTTATGCTAAGAACAAATAACATTGGCAAAGTACAGGTCAATGATTAAAACAGTTACTTATAGTACAGGAATAGAATAACAATAACATCAAAAATTTCGCATTTATTGTTTATACCTCACAAACAAGAAAAAAAGTACCTACAGTTGTGTTGGTCGTTATACAGGGTGGCAAACCGAAAACAAAACAGAGCCATTTGCAGGAACCCCCAATGCCATTTAAAAATTTTGGGGTTATTCTTACCCTCGCTTGGGGTTGAAAGTAGTTGAGTCAAAAATACCGGAAAAGAGTGTCCCCCTTTAATAAAAAATCGATGGGCCTGAGAGTTTTTTTAAAATGTTGATGAGGTTACTGCAAATGGCTCTGTTTCGTTTTCGGTTCGCCACCTTATGTTATTTAGTAGTAACGGTGCACCCTGTATACTTCTTATCAACTTTGCAGATGTCCTGAATTATTTGAAAAAACTTTTATTCGACATTTTTTTGTAAACTCAACAAAAATCGAGATATTAGTTAATTTACGTTACTTTATGTACACACTGTATATAATTACTTCGAACAGTTTTTGTGATTCAAAGAAATTTTTCGTTTTATTTACAGGAAATGTATCTAAACTAACTTTATACAAATATTAAGTATTACTCATAGAAGTTATACTGCAATTTAATGAATAATTTGCTCTTAGAATAAGACGCAGGTACTGTATATTGAATATAAATAAGTATGTTTTAATGTTTAATTTTTAGCTGTGAATCTGGGATACGCTATAGTGGGTATTTTCGGAACGTTCCTGGTAAAAAAGTTGGGAAGAGATTGGTTGAGCTATGGCATCGCTTTAATAACGACGCTTTGGTATTTTTTGTGGTGGAGATTTGTCGAAGAATCTTTAAATCCGAACAGACCAAAGAGAGACGTAAGTAATTGAGGATAACTATGATTAATTTGGTGATTTTAATCTCTTAAGCTTTAAATTTTCTCCAACCATTTTTAATATTCAAGAGAGCTATTGTGCCACTGATTTCTTCGTTGATTTATCATTAGGAACATAGGAATTTGCCTTGGAGAAGGCTGCTGATGTCGAAACCAGCATGGGCTTGCGGCATCGCTGTCATTGGTAGTCAGTGGGCTGACGCGACACTGATGCTGGGTGTTACAAAATATTTAAAACTAGTTTATGGTTTCTCCATAGAACATGTAAGTACCGAAGGTACAGTTGAATAAATTGACCTTTACCCTGACGTCACTAACAATTAAAAGTAGTAAACACAAACTTTATATACCTCATCCTTTTCTACCGACAGTAGAAACACATCATACAATATGTACACTTGTCTTTCAAGCAATGACATACGTTCTTTTGTATCTCTAAATGTTGAAAAAAAATAGCGCCAATAACCATCGAGTTTTGTTCAAAGCGTTTTTATCATTTGCATTCAGATAAATTCTATAAAATCGGTTCTTTTCAAAACCTTTAATTTGTTATTTTGATTTTACGGTGAGTACAAAATTCCGTGTTATGCATTTAATAAATATTTTTAACACAACCTTACTTCTTAGACGGCGGCTAAACTTTCGGGAAACGGGAATATTATTTATGGTGGATTTATAAAGTCAACTAAAGTAAGAATTGCGTTAACAACCAAGAAGTAAGAAAGATACATGCATGTAAACACTGTTTAGAGTCTGACGATGATTTCTAAAATACTTAATCTATATTGTATTGTAAATTTTGGAATAATAAATGTATGAATAGTGAACATTAAATACCTTTATTACCAATGATTTAATATTTTCCATTATGTTAGCCAATTGTTTTTGTTAGTCCCAAATTATGTGCAGTTTAAAATTTAAATAAATTTATTTAAATGAAAGATTCATAGAAATTTATACTTTCGTTAATGGTTACAAAATATTTTTTTTGTGTTTTTTCAGGTTGGCTACCATATTGGCTAATCTAACTTTATTTACAGCTGCTCGGAATAGTTCGGTGGTTGTCATGGAGAACCAAGTTTTTAAATTTTTTAGCCATGAGATTCTTCTCCTTCCGGCGCTTCTCTTTCCTTTCACTTTCCCTTGTAATATACACTGCAAGAGATTATATCTGTTATCATTTCGCATGATGTGATCTAGATATTGTATTTTTCTTGTTTTAATTATATTCATTATTTCTTTTTCCTTCGACATTCTTCTAAGGATTTCAATGTTAGTTACATGATCTGCATCCTTCTATAGAGCCACATCTCGAATGCTTCGATCTTTTTCGTCATTGCTTCTGTCAGTGTCCATGACTCCACTCCGTATAGTAACACGGAAAACACATAGCAGCGTAACATTCTTAGTTTTGTGTTCATGGTTAGGTCTCGACTTTTAAAAACTGCCGACATTTTAATGAATACATTTCTGCAAAGCAACAGTAGCCATTTTTGACTCATTGGATCATTTCGCGAGGGTTGTAGGTATGACGTCAGGGTAAAGGTCAATTTTTTCTACTGTATTTAACTCGCGAAACATGGGCAAAAAGTTAAATCGAGCGACGAATTTGTGTTGGTTCGTTAGATTCGTTTTAATAATATTGATTGCTGTTTTAAGGAAGACATTTTACAATCAATGCCGCACGTCGGTCATTTCTTTGCTGCCATCACCTTTGGAATAGTCGTGGATCACGTAAGAGAATCTGGTTTAATGTCCACAACGACATCGAGAAAATTCTTCGTATACCTCTGTAAGTATTAAAGAAAATCATTCTTTTTCGGTGTTTTTTATAAAAAAAAAACTGTACCTAAATTACAGCTCATTATCCTCCTGCCGCGCTGATGTTCATTCTGGGGTATACAGGATGCGATCCTGCAGCTCCTGCTGCTTTGTACACTGCGGCGTTGGCGATGACAGGAGCGACTCCTGCAGGTGCATTCGCAAGTGCTGCAGATATCGCACCAAATTTTGCAGGTAATAACATCATTCTTGAGCTTTTATACAGTTTGGAACAGCCAAATGGTTTAAATTAATTTTTTCAATAGTAATTAATAAAAAATTTAATAATGTAATAATTTATAAATGAGTTCAGAGGCTACATTCAAAGAAGCTCTTAGGAACAGGAACGAGGAGATAAATATAAACGGAAAAATTATCAACTGCTGATGACACCTTGATCATAACCGATCATAATCTTCAAGTATTACTTCAAGAGATAGATTGGGTCAGCAGGGTTTAAAAATGAACTATAAAAAAACTAAATACATGGTTATAAGTAAAACCCCATTAAACCATCCTAATATCAACACCCATTGGCAGCAAACAGCTCAAGACAGAAACGCAAGGAAGAGATTAGAAGAGGCCTATGTTCTGCAGTGGGCAATAATTGGCTGAAGAAGAAGAAGAAGAAGAAGAAGAAGAAGAAGAAGAAGAAGAAGAATATCAACATCAATATCAATTCAGTGTTAGTCGAGAGAGTACAGCAATATCAGTATCTCGGCACGTGGATCAACTATAGGCATGATCAGACTCAAGAAATCAAAGTCAGAATCGAAAAGGCTAGAAATGTTTTCTTTAAAATGAAACAACTATTCACTAACCCACACTTAAACCTTCAACTACGTCTAAAAATGGTTAAATTTTATGTAATCTCAGTGCTTTTATATGGACTAGAATCATGGACGATCAACAAAGCCACAATGAAAAAGCTCCAGGCATTTAAAATGTGGATCTTCCGGCGTGTACTTAAAATATCGTGGAAAAAAATATTACCAATGAAGAGGTTCTACGTCGAGTAAAAAGAGAAATAGAATCGGAGAACTTGATTAAAGCCAGAAAACTGGAATATCTCGGTCACATTATGTGTGGAAAGAGATACAGTATACTACGACTGATAATGGAGGGAAAGATTGCAGGAAAGAGATCGGTGGGAAGAAGACGTATATCCTGGCTGAAAAATCTAAGAGAGTGGTTTGGATGCACATCCCTCCAGCTTTTCAGAGTCGCAATGTCGAAAGTAAAAATAGCCATAATGATAGCCAACCTCCGTGTAGAGACTGCACCATAAGAAGATAAATGAGTTTCCACAATCGACCGTTTCCGCTCCAAGTATGAACTCCTGAACAAAGAATCGGTTACAATGTCTTTCCTGAAATATTTTTAAATTGTATGTAAGTCTTATAGAGTGTATGTAATAAAAAATTACCACAAACCTATAATTTTAGCCTATAAGCGACGCCAATGCATACTGTGTGATTGGTGGGTTTAACCTAAAAATATCTTTGAAATACAAATCTTATTTATTTCAAAATATTTAACAAATTTAGAATTAAAAACACTTACTTGTAAAATGTACCAGCACTATTTTGGTGTCAGGGAATAATCACAAGATGAACAACAAACCATATTTGTCGTTATAGTCTCAGTAATATAACAATGTTTTACCATCAATAATGGTTAACTACTAAGCATTTACACCAAAGCATACAACAATGCCATCTTGAAACTGCCAAAATCTATTAAAAATTTACTTTGTTGACACACTCACAAAGAAACATTCAAATAATGAGTCATACGTGGAGGGTTATGAAGTCCGTTTCCGTCGCACTTTTGGCATCCGTGCAGAGTTGCAAAGCTCGTTTTTGTTTGTTTTATATTTAAGGCTCAACAAACACTATTCTGACTTGTACGCAGAAAATTTTACAGCCTAGTATCCTTTTTGTGTTGGGAAAATGAAAAAAATATATCAAAGAAGGAATGTTTTGTTTATCTCAGGAACAAAATCATAAATCAAACATGTTTTAATCGGTTGTAAACGGCCTCAAATTGTATTTAAGTAAATGTTGCGACAGTTTTATTATGTTACACTGTTAAATGCATCTGGACATAGCTACTTCTTAAGAAAATAGTCGTTTTTCATTTATTTTTTTTAAATTCTTGAAAAAATACTCGTTTTTCATTTTTTTTAATGCTCAAAAAACTAATAACCCGGGATGTTTGAGAGAACTTTATATGTAGTGTTTATTAGTGAGATTCCTCTGTAATTGGAGCATTTTGATTTGTGACTGAAATATGTAAATACACACGTTTTAATACCTATCGTATCAGCCGCTATCGCTTACTGACAATAACATTTAACCAGTGACGGCCTCGGAACCAGAATGAATTCGTTAAAATGCGAGCTCTAAAAATTTTCCATCACAACCGCTGGGAAAAATTCCGGTTGCGTATCACGCGTCGGACATTAAGAATAACATTTCAATAAGGTTTTTTTTAATAATCATTAATTATATTTTTTTAGGAACCGTGTTTGGTCTTTGTCAAACTGTAGGCGCTGCAGGATTATTAGCAGCAAATTACGTGGTTTCGGAAGGACTTCATGGTTCGGTAAGTTGCCACGTCTTTTTCGTTCTCTAAAGAGTACTCTGCTAGCGGTTTCTCTACTGGCAAATTATGCCCGAGCTCAGCCGTAGAGGGTAGAAGAAAAAAATATAAAAGTGAGCTGCGCCACCGACTTAGACGGTATAAGCCGGAAACCCCTAGATCTTATAGGCACTAGCAGAGCCACAAGTTAAACAACTATGACTATGGTGAACCAAATAAATAAAATTATAGCAAAAATATGTTGGATACTTTACTCACACAATAGATGATTAAGGTACACAGTTCAATAGCAACATCATAACAAATATAGTCAAAATTAACAGCTATGGTAAAATTTTCTTGCTAAAACAAACCAAAAATGTAAAATTTACAACTTTATAAAATAACCAGAACAGAAGTAAGAGTAACAGACTTTACCAAGTTAAAAAAAAAGTAAAACATATATAAATTAACTCATTAATAACACTAATTCAAACATTTACATAAAGGCAAAGAAAATTCACTAGTTAACCGTTTACATAAAGATTTTCACTGCCAAAACAATCGAGTTCATTTAAAAATATCTTTACAATGGTTGTCCTTTAAAATATCAAGATTGTAGGATATTTACAAATAAGTAGGGAGAAAACATATTTTTACTTGGACATAAAGAATTATTGAGAAAGCAATTTTAATCCAAGTTTAGTTTTGGCGTATTATCTAATGCAATAAATAGTTTTCAACAATGTACTATATTAATAAACTAAAACAGAACCTAATAGTGGTGTCAGAATGAATCACTGCGTTATATATTTAAAAATAAATCACTGATAACCTTTGGATATGTACTCCTGTGGCCTACTTCTGAGCTACTCCGGGGACTGGTTAGATTATGGGGCGGTACCGGCTAATGAACAATGGCTTCCCTCAAATAAATCCCGATAACGGCTATTCAACTCGACACCAAAACTCCAAAAATATCCACAACAAAGGCGAGACAAAATAGAGGTTCCGCACACGTGCTAATAACACACCGTCCCCAACAACTTTCACCAACACCTCCGACTTCGATGAAGCTCCCCAAACGACTGACGCTCCTATATCGGAAATCAAGAAAAATGGCGCGGAATAAACGTCAACCCACAATCTTCTCAAATCTGTGCCTCGTCCTCGTCCGTGTGGATATCCAGTCCCATCCACACAGAAATTGCAAACCAAACGATAATCCTACCCCTACAAGTTATGCAACATTATCTACAACGAATGATATATTTGAGTTATAACAGAGTACTGTATGCAACACTACTTACGAGTAAGACACAATTATAATGAACCGTAGATGAGAAAAAATAGGCACGTGACAAAGTGTCCTCATAATATTACAATGTTACCATTCTATCTACAATATTATAGAACTGTCTGCGCTTATTAGGCTTAACTCGTGTAAAATAGACTTGGGGTACCTTCATAAATCCACTTAGGATGTGTGTTCAAAAACCAACTGGACGTTTTAAAATCAATTGAATAATCGAGAGATTTTACTAGACTTTACTAAAACTGAAATGCCGTTGAGGGACAAGTAATTGTTAATAATAAAATAAGTAAAAATGTTAAATAAAACCTCGAACAAATTCAATCGTATCTGTTAATTTTAATTCTTACAAAAAGTAACGTGTTAAACAAGCTTCAATGTTGTTATAACCTTTTTTTGAAATAAGCAAAAAGGTGGAAGAATTTAACAACCTGTTTAATAAATAATAAAAAATGAAAATAATTTGTAATAATTCGACTACAGTAAACTTTTAACAAAAATCTATCGTGAGCACTGCACACAATTGTTTATCATTTAACACATGCTTTAAATATGTAAATTTAAACAAATTGTTTTGATAACTGTCATTGACAACACGACACATTATGCATAGCCTACTATTCAAATACTCGATTAACTTCAATAACGGACATAGGGAAAAGATAAATTAATTTTTCGGATAATTTCATATTGTCGCATTGATTTTTCCGAGTTTATTTTTTTAAAAATTAATTAATTAATTTTTGTTCTCTTTATAAAGTTCGCCGGATGGTGGCGTCTAGTTTTTGGCGTTTCTTCGGCCGTTCTTCTGGTAACCGCGACCTTCTTCATGGTCATGGGTAGCGGTTCTGTTCAAGATTGGAATGTTTCAGACGATAATCCACACGAGCCAGAATACGAAGAAGAACAACCATCAAGATTAGAATCAGTACTAGAATAAATTTTACATAAACTGCTATTTTGGTTAGATATTAAAAAGCGAAACTCATTCCCTTTTTATCCATATGTGCGTCAAATCCTTCAATCGTTTTTACTTTTCCGAACCAAAGGGTAAAAAAGGTACATTATTGGTATACCCCCAAAAATCAAAATCGCCAAAACCATGTGCGCTGTACGTTTCCTGGCCCCACGCGTTGAATGGCACCATTTTCAGTGCGCGTGTGTGTGTGTGTGTGTGTGTGTGTGTGTGTGTGTGTGTGTGTGTGTGTGTGTGTGTGTGTGTGTGTGTGTGTGTGTGTGTGTGTGTGTGTGTGTGTGTGTGTGTGTGTGTGTGTTGGAAAATCTTGTGGGCACGATATCTTGAGACTAAAGGGCGGTAGATCACTAAAACTTACAGGGTATAAGTTTTGGCCGAAGGACAAGACCCAGTTTGAAGATGGGCCATAAAGGTACATTCCTTCAGGTAGCTGCCGTACAAGGTGATCCTTAAATTTTCCGCATTTGTACTTTTCGCACGATCACTTCAGAAGGAGAGCTAGGACGATGAAAATTTCAGGTTTTTTTTTGTCCGAACCGAAGGGTTTGGATAATTTAGTTTTGCTACGGCAATACTGTTAATTTTATCTCGAAGTTGTTAAATCCTGCACAGCAACTTTTGATTTTTTACGTCCTGTACACATTTTTCTTTACCAATATTTTTCTATTCAGAATGAAAATAGTTGCGATAAAATTTTTTTATCCAAATTCAATATTCAACGTGTTTTCCATAATCCGGATTGAAAGTTTTTCGATTTGATTATTCTTTGCTTTTTGTATCACCTGGTAAGTTTTAAAGAACTTTTGGCATTATCGCTCGAAAGCTGCGCTTGATTCGAATGGCGTTTTGTTTCAATGGAAAATCGGAAAAGTTTAAAAAAAAACTGTTAATCGGTATTCTCTTTGTTACTGTTATTTCATTCACGTTTCAATGCCCGGATTTACTGGACTTTTCTACGCATTGGAGATTTTGAACGTATTTAAATTTTTCTAAAGTACCAATAAAAAGCTAAGCAGCTTTATCAACGCGTCAGCAATGTAGTATAGTGTAGAAGTGTAGTAGTGAATAACAGCGACATCTACGAGGTCTGACAAGTACTAAGACAGTTACGACAAAGTTACCTCATTTTTAAAACAGTACAATATTCGCTTCGTGCGTTATTGCAGCGCCATGGTATCTGTGAACTAAAGGACGCTGTCAAAGAGTTTTTTAATACATAAATGAATGGGGGTTTGCAATAAAAATTAATTTTTATTATTAAAAAAAAAATTTTGCGTGTCAAACCAAGTGACAATTAATCTTCAATCCTATAAATTTGTTATGCAAAAATTACCGATAAAATGTAAGTTTAATTAATAATTTAGAAACACTATAAAAGCTGTTGCATTTGCTATAGTAAACAAAATAGGTTATAACCACAGTAGATCATACTTTAAATAATATTGGCAAGCGAGAAGAGTACGATATAACATAGTAATGAAATAAATATGTGTATATTTTTGTTAAACTTTCAGCAAACATGGATATAAATATTAAGAGAGCTTTTCAAGCAATTAGTCATACCTTCTAATTTTAACCTCAGACTATTATCAAAGGTAAAAATCTCGTACTTGCAGAACACGTCCGAGATGTTAAAGAACATCGTCGAAGTAACAAAAGATTACCTAAATCGTAATATTTTGTTAAAAGTACCCAGCAGCTTTACCCAATTTTATACTTATCAACACTTCCACAATTTCTGTCTTACTAATTTCGCCGGAGTGACTCGGTTGGATAAAGTTAAGAACAGTGAGATAAGAAAACGCTGTGGTGTAAAAGAAGATGTGGTTACAAAGATAGATAAAGGAATGCTTAGATGGTTTGGACACGTAGAAAGGATGGATGAAGGAAGATTGACGAAACAAATTTATAAAGCGAGTGTGAATGGACAGGTCGGTAGAGGTCGACCTCGGAGAACATATCTTGATCAGATCAACATTGTTTTGAGGAAAGGCCAGGTCAAGAGTACCAACAACCGACGAGCATGTATGAGAGCACTGATGAAAGTAGAGGAAGCAAAAGATGTGTGTAAGAACCGTAGAAAGTGGAAGGAAGTGGTCTCTGCCTACCCCCATGGGAAAAAGGCGTGACTTTATCTATGTATTTATGTATGTAATTTCACTTTCATTGCAACTTTCACTCATGTCTCCGAATGGGGCCTGATCAACTGCATTAATCAAAACCATACCTACCAAGATTTTCAAAATTACAATAACAACAACGATGTGATTCTAGTCCGGGAAGTACGTAATTCCCGGATTAAGCCGAAAAAATTTGTCCGGGAAGTGGTATACCTTTGAACCAAAGGGTACGAAGATGTGGAGAATTACAGCGACATCTCTGCGATAAACACGAAATTAAAAGTCAGTAATATAATTAAATTTCAGACAAGTTTGAACACAGAAGGGATGGCAAAAAGGAGAGAGTGTAATTATCCTGTAGGTCAACAGAATCTTTTTGTGCAGAAACTGAATATAATGGGAATATTTTTAATTTCACAGTTTTAACAACAAATTATGTTGTTATGAAATTTCTGGAACGTTGACTAACTCTATGGCGCACTATTCTAGGAATTCCAACAACGCGTATTGAAACAATTAAATTTTCGTCCCGACCTCGTCCTGACGATCCAGTGTTCCGCCTGGAGAAAGAGAAATTATTCACATCGCAGGAATCCGAAATGAAGGACTACCGCAGCGTGATTAAACCGAAATTATGCACCAAAAGCACGCATCAATCAAAACAAAAATCGCATGCTGGAGAACATTAAATTGGATAATATTGGATAATCGATTGTTAGTAGCTGTCAAAAAAGTTTGTTTAATTTAATGTGGAGATTGGTTCTTGTAGTGTCAATCTTGAGAGTAAATGGGTGAGACTGATCAGCGTGCCAAGTTCTTCGGCCGAATGTGACCAGTGGTGGTATAAGAGTTTTTATTTCTCTGAAGCATCTGTGATAAAAATATCGTAGAGAATTGTCTGGTCTGCAACTCTTCTTCTATGATCTAGTGGGTGAATGGTATCTGTGAGAGTTGAGTTGTTTATCAAGCGAATGGCTCTTTTCTGAATGGAATCTAGAAGACGAAGAGAATGCCTTGGTGCTGAACTCCATATGTGCGAGCGATACTCCAGTAGAGGTCGAGTTTGAGCATTGTATTTCGTCAACAGTTGGTCAGAAGTAAAAAAACTGGCTAGATTTCCATATAAAGTACCTTAACTTACTAAAATTTCAATTTCTGTTGGGTTTACAAACAAAAAATTTGAACGTAAAAATAAACAAATGATATAAAACGCAAATACCTTTTGTTATTTTTTCCAAAACTGTGAAAGCTCTTTTCAAAAATGGTATGATGCTGCAATATCGCCATCTTAATTCAATACACTTTCAGTGACCTTTTTTTCACACAGAGATTGTTCTCTCTATTTCCACCCTCCTCCATAGTTCAAAATAATATTAAAAAAACGGTGACGTCATAGCTTCTTCTTCTTCTATCTTTTTGTCAAGAAGTGACCTTGAACTGACAGTCTATTTTATCGGGTAATTTTTTGTTCAATGATTTTAATATACGGATTTTAAAATTTTAATTTTTAATACTACAATTATTAATTTTTTAATAAAAAAACACTGTTATTTTATAGTATTAAGTTTTCACTTTTGTCGGTGGTCCCAATCATTTCCAATTTGTTTTAATGATAACTAGTTAATCTTTAAAATTTAAGAGATGTATGGTTAATGAAAATGAAGAATTTAGGAAGAAATTGCAAAAATAATGTTTATTTACCAAAAACAAGAAAATCTTCGGTAAGAAAAACCAATCTTAGAACAATGAAAACAATTTTTACGATCTGGTATTGCCACCTTTGGCACTAATGGCAGCTCTGGAAGGCTTTTTACTAAATTTTTAATAAACTCTACCCGTGTGTACATTTTCAGCTCATCTAGACTGATTGGAGCAATAAAACGAGATCTTATGCGCCATTCTAGGTAGTCCCAAACATGCTCTATAGGGTTTTAGTCTGGACTTACTGCTGGCCAATCTAAACCTTAAATACACATTTTTTTTAAGAACCTCTCAAATATACGTATCAGCTATCAGTGATCCCATACGAAGTAAGGTCAACTCTGTGTGACCTAAACAGAACTTCATAAAGATACCCTGTTGATATTATGCATGAGATCAAAATTCATAACAATAGCAGGATTTCTGTCACTGTCAGTGTCAATTAAATAAATTTTTTTAGCATTTTTTTAGAATATAATTTTAAAATTGCGTATTACTTAGGGGAGATGTCAAATGTTACACATCATATGCGACTGCTGTAAAGCTCGTTGGTTTTTTTTATTTTGTTCTTTAAATATAAGTAAACAAAAAAACGAGCGAGCATTACAGTAGTCGCATATGATGTGTAACATTTGACATCTCACCTTAGTAATAAGCAATTTTAAAATTATATTCTGAAAAAAATGGGTCAGAATAATTATGAAAGGTATGTTTGTAGATTAAATAATAAAAATACTTTTTATTAATTTAATGTTTAATAACGTTACAATGACAGAGTCTTCAAAAACACAAAATTGAAGTTGACGTTTCTTCTTTTTTAAATGTGGTCTTCATACTCGAAAAAAATGAATATTTCGTGTAAGTTAATAATAATAATAGGCTGGAGGCTTGTGAGTGTGAGCAATATTATTTTAGACCAGTAACTTTTATTTATATAACCGAATAATAATCTGATTTTTTTAAATTTATTTATTCACAATAATAGTTTGGCACATAACTGACAACTTATGGTGAAACCGAATTGACAAAGCTGTCATCAGTTTTGATTACTTTTAATTAGAGAGTGATTTAATGACCAACATTAACACAATGACGTTTATTGTTTTACCAAAAACAGTTAGTTTTGCTTTATAGCAGTAGAAAAATGGGTTTTTCTTATTATTCCAAATACAGGGTGAGCCATCAGACAATGAAGAGACTGGATCAGTAGCGGGGCTTCCTCGTTCAGGTAGGCTAAATTATGTAGCTGCAGACTAAATGGCAGGGTGGCAGACACAACTGAGTCTACTAGTATTTTTCAAATCTCCATGTAGCGACAGAGACATAAATAGTTCTTAAAAATTCTACATATGAGATTATACTTGAAATGTGAAGAGTATATGGGTAACACTCAGTTTGGATTCCGAAAGGCAACAGGAACAAGAATGGCATCAATTTGCATACAAGTTCTATTTCAGAGATGCAGAGATATGGACTGTGACATACATGCATGCTTTGTGGACTATCAGAAAGCTTTTAATAGAGTAAAACATAATAATGCGCTGTGTGGTTTAACAGCAGTAATTCTTATAAATGGTAAACGAATCAAAAACATCCGATTCGCGGATGATACAGTAATATTCGCCGACAAACTAGCGGACCTACAAAATATGATGAGCCAGCTTTCAATGCATAGTCAGGAATATGGAATAGATATAAATATGAATAAAACCAAATACATAGTGATAAGCCAAAATCCACCACCAACCAGGCAGCTTAATATAAATAATACAGTTATTGAAAAGGTAGAGACTACAACATATTTGGGAACTACAATAAACGAGAGTTGGGATCATTCTCTCGAAATACGTTGTGATTTTTTAAATAAAAACTTGATAATTAGATTAAATAGCCCTCACAATCCCCAGATATCACACCCATTTCGTCAAACAGCAACAGCATGGAAAATACATTGAGAATCTTTTGGAGGTTTATAGAACTGAACTATTGATAGTAAATGTGTAATTTTGACAACATAGAGAGAATGGATAAAAGAATATCGACGAAACAGATTTATGAGGCGAGTGTGAATGAGTAGAGGTCGATCTAGGCGAACATCGATCTCGATCAGATGAAACTAGAAAAAGCAAAAGACCGCAACAAGTTGAAAAAAAGTGGTCTCTGCATACACCTAGGGAAAAAAGGCGTGACTACATGTATGGTATGTACCTACGGCCCACCCAGTATAATACCTAATCATCGAAACCCATTTACGGTTTAATTTTACTATTTACTCAAGCAAACCTGGATTTCTAAGAATGTTTTACCTTTGGTTTCGGGCATGGTAATATATAGTATTGAAAATCCGATTAAACCATTAATGCTGCATATCCAAAAGCACGTGTGTAACCCGAAGGCTTCGGCTAGTATTGGAAAACCGAAGGTTATAACACACATTAGTAATTCTCCCATAACGTAAATAGAAGAGACGCCTACAGCTCTCAAATCTTCGGGAAACAACTCCCCTATAAATCCCATCGGAATGGGTCCCAAACCGATGGAATATACCACGATGAAGACAATAACGCAAATCACAGATATCCATCGAACTTCATCGGTTAGAAATGATCCAACGTGCTTTAAATAAAAGTACACACCGAGCAAAAACATCGGAATGACTGCAGCCAACGCAGAAGTAAGCATTAAAGGTCTCCTTCCAAATTTTCCCACCAAACATGTGCTTACGAAGTACATGACCACCATTATTGCACCTACAACGACGCCGACGTTGTTCCCTGATAAACCAGCACCTGCTTGGTTGAAAATCGGAGCCACGTATGCCAAAATGACCAAAATTCCAGATAATTGCTGCACCGCGAAAGCCTCTGTACCAATCAAAAATGCTCTCCTTGTACTTCGAGTGCGAAAAATGTCCGAATAACTACATCTATTCGCTTTGGTGGTGGCTTCCATGATGTTTTGAATGTGCTCGTATTCGTTTTGTATGTATTTAACGTTCTTGGTATTTCTCAATTTTTCCAAAGCTTTTCTGGCTTCTGTTACTCTTTTTTTGGATATAAGATACGTCGGTGATTCGGTTAAAAAACTGGATAACACTAGAAAAAGTACAACGGGTACTGCGCATAGTAATGTGAACCCCATTACGTCGGTGAGAGGTCCGAAGACGTAGGAAAATAGCAATCCTATCGGTACGTGCAGGCCCATTAAACATCCCAATTTATATCTGTTGCAGTCTTCGGCGATTTCGCTGTTGTAGACGGTGAGTGATACCACCGCTCCACAAAGGCTCATACCAGTGATAAATAATGATACGTAGTATACGTAAATACTCGTTGCAAAAGCAGTTGTTACCAAGCTGATTAACAGCAGCATCGCTAGCATCCGCATGGTAACCATTCGTCCGATTTGGTCGATGACTTTGGCCCATAGAAGAGTCGTAAGCATTTTAGCCAATATAGGAATGGAAGTCATTATCGATATCTGTAATGAAGTTATGGGTATTCCTAACGGATTCACGTTTGTGTCGTTTGATTGAAGTTGTGGTATTACAGGAGATGTCCAACCCAAATTAATTCCATAACAGATGGTCAGCAGATCCGCTGTAAATAAAAATTTTGTTTAAAAATATTGCAGTAAGTATTTTACGTGTCTAGATTGTTATTCAAGGAAGTCTGGAAGTCTTCAAGAGAAAGAGTGATTCTAAAGGTTATAATGGAAGACTACAATATTGTTTGTACTATCTGTCAGTTCAATTTAACTGAGTTGCTAATTATTTGTATGTGTCTACAGCTTTTTTAAATGGGAAAGGTACTACTGTAAAGGTTTGTTCGTTAAAGAAACCATTTGAATGACTTAAAGCAAGCGTCCAGATCATCGTAAACCAAGATAGGCGAAAAAAAGGCAGTATGCCATCAAAAACATAATTTGTAAAAAAATTCAAGTCTCGCAACTCAGTTCTTCTACTGTAAAAAGTTGTGAGATCCATGTTATACCAATTCGGTTAATTTATTCAGTCCCTACTTAAGTGTCCTTTTGTCTTAAGTTATTACGTAATTATTCGACATCTTATAGTGACCATATCAATATTAAAAATCTTTTATGTTAGATTGACTTGGCCATCGCATAGAAAAATGTATCTCACAAGTAATACATTTTATATTAAATTAGATTGTTTAGTGTGATTGCGTGAGGCATCTCATTTCGTGCCTTTTTTAACTTTGAACCGCAGTATACAAACCCATTCACTTGTTCCACTCTTTCTCCTTTAATCAGCACCTCACAGTTTCTCTTATCTTTCAAAAACGATTACTTTCGTCTTACTTACATTTACTCTCATTTCTTTGATTTAAAAAAAAACACTCGCTTGGCTTAAAGCATGCTTTCTAAGCAACGTATAACAGGGTAGGTGAGAAAGAAGCTGTATATTTTAGATTTAACTTGATTAAAATAAAAACTATCGTGATAAAAAAAAATTATCCTAAAATATTGTTACCCATATTTAAGGAAGGTTCAATATTAAAAGGATTGTATAAGGTCGCAATTCTTTACTTGTAACTGGGAGTTGAAGTCGAAAACCTGGAGCAGGATAGAGTGAAACTTTTTTACCAGAAGTCACCCACTCAAGCATAAGAGAATAAAGAAAAATCACGGAGTAGGCGACATCTATGATTGATCGTATGAACTTCTCGAGGTGTGAACAACAAAATAACCTTCATTTTTGCTTACATGGGTGAAAAGTGTACTTTATATATTATTTTAAGCAATTTAAGCATTGAAAGTGTTATATTTTAACGATATTTAGTAAAGAATTGTTGTTCATAAACCACAAAATCTGCTAATGTAAAGGATTAAAAAGGTTATCTTTGAATAAATTTTCTTCAAAACCTATGGCAGCTCAGAAATGGAAGATCTTAAAGATAGGAAAACCAATCTCAAAGTTTATGTTTGTTTGCAGCAAGCACTTTGTGAAAGATGATTTTTTCAGCGGTAAGTTTGATACTGTTGTCCAATGATCTATGATTTTCAAAGTAATTATTCATAGTGACTTTAACAACACAGAGAAAGCGTTTAAAATATGGATCTGTTCCTAGCTAGAACCTTCTTAATATTAACATTACATAATTAATTGAATTATAATATATAATCCTTAATTGGTCGATCACGTTCACCCACATAATACAATATGTCCGAAATTGATATTTCGACTTTCATAGGCATTGCAACAAGAATTCCAGGGACAACAGAACGAACAAACTTCAAGTACAAACCAAAATTGATATCTGAACACACCTGGTCTTTACTGGCATTTAACAAGAATCCGGCGACAACAAAACTGAAACGTCGAAAACAAATCTTAAATACAGCTTCAATCCAATAGTTAAACACAAAAAATCAACTCAAATATCTGAGATAACTAAAATTTTCTTTAATAAAAACTTTGGTTTTACAAGTGATCAAATGACAGAATATTTGTTGTTCACACCTCGATCCGACATTTTGTCATTGACAGCGCCATCTCGCGTTACGTGTTTTTTCCCTATTATCGGCACTATCTGTTGAATTTAACTTAGTTGTTAATCAAGTTGATTATTTCGTGTGTATCCACAGCTTTTTTATGTGGGAAAGGTTTTTAGGACTATTGTGAAGCTTTACCCGTTGAAGAAAGCTTACAGCAAGCTTCTAGAGCTTTGTCCACCGAGTTACTTGCTATATTATAAAACTAGGACAGTGTTCCAGAATGAAACTTACTCTTTGTTTATACAAAACCAATTATTACCTGTTAAAGCGGAGAAGTATAAAAAACAAGCACTTTCTTTTATCTTTTGTTTGGTCACAGAGTCGATAAGGCCTTCTTCCATTTCTAAGTAAAACTTTTAGATAACTATTGTTAAAAACATTAGTAAAATAACCGCTATTGATAATATATTTAATATATTATCTTAGGTAATTACTAGCTGTTTCCTAAATTTTACCATAAATATATGTTGTTTTATTATAAATAATGGAATGTTTTAAGAATTTGTGTTTGAAATTCTCAACCGTTTAAATATGCTGCATTATCATAAAATAATGTAAAGGGTGTCCCTGACATAATGGACTAACAGTCACTTGAACATGTAGGTTTTTTGAAAATATTTTCGATACAATTTTTTATTTAAAAAATTTTTTTGGTGAAATTTTAAATAGTCATGCTTAATTTGTATATGATTAAAAATACATACATACATATAGTCACGCCTTTTTTCCGTAGGGGTAGACAGACCACTTTCTTCCACTTGCTACGGTTCTTACACACCTCTTTTGCTTCCTCTACTTTCATCAGTGCTCTTATACATGCTCTTCGGTTCTTGGTACTCTTGACCTCGCCTTTCTTCAAAAAGATGTCGATCTGATCGAGATATGATCGCCGAGGTCGACCTCTACCGACTTGTCCATTCACACTCGCATTATAAATTTGTTTCGACAATTTTCCTTGATCCATTTTTTCTACGTGTCCAATACATCTAAGCATTCATTTATCTAACTTTGTAACCACATCTTCTTTTACACCACAGCGTTCTCATATCTCACTACCATACATAATTGTAGGAACCAACACTTCTCTATGCACAACTAGACGTGCCTTTTTGACACTTTCTGGCTGTTCATTAAGCTATGCAGTGACCCATTCATTTTTTTTTACTAAAAATATTCGCAAAAAGGGTAGACCTATCGTGTGGGCCGCGGACGGCCCGCACTGCGACTATTAGAAGGGGGAGGGATTATAGAAAGGGGATGATTGTGGACCCGCTTTTTAAAAAGTTGCAGGTCATAGTTCTCTGGAAAACACGATTTTGGAAGCTTGTTCCATTCTGTAGCAGCCCTGTAAAAGAAGGATTCTCGATGGAGATTGGTTCTTGTAGTGTCAATCTTGATAGTAAATGGGTGAGACTGATCAGCGTGCTGAGTTCTTCGGCCGAATGTGGCCAGTGGTGGTCCCATTCATTTGTTTTCCTTCCAACACCCTTCGCTTAATGTAACTGTCATACTTTCCATCTCTCGTAAACTTTGAACTATAAACTTTGAAGTATACAAACTCATTTACTTGTTCCACTCTTTTTCCCTTAATCAGAACTTCATCACAGTTTGTCATGTTTTTTTCTCTTTCAAAAATCATTGCTTTCGTTTTACTTTCATTTATTTTTATCCCTTTGATTTTTAGGGCCTTATGCATAACATTAACCATCACCTGCAACTCCTTTTCAGATTTTTTTTTTTTATGTTCTGGTTCCCACGAAAAGGGATATCCTGTAATATTCAGAGAACATCGTGGGAACCAAGGGAAAGAAGGTAGGAGTTGGTGTTCTTAAATTTCTGTAGGTTGTATGCCTCGGGGAACACCTCCCTAGGCAATGAGTTCCAAAGCCTCGCAATTCGTTGGATGAATGAGTCTTTGGAAAGTGATGTTCTGCAGGTCTCCAAAGTGACCACGAAGGGGTGTGAAGACTGAACTTGACGGGTTAAACTCGAAGAGACTGCCAAAGGAGGAACGATTGTTTATATTTCAGAAGAGCATCGCCCATGAAAATATCTATAAAATAGAGACAAATGGCCAACTTTTCTACGGTGTTCCAGACAAGTGAGCGAGTTTGTAAGCGAGGCATCACCGACGAGACGAATTGCCCTTTTTTGGACAGAATCCAATAGCTTCAGGATATGTTTAGGTGCCGCACTCCAAATATGGGAACAGTACTCCAGTACAGGTCGGATCTGTGCCTTATAGATCATAAGCAGCTGACTGGAGGTGAAATAGCTCTTGGCACGAAACAAAAAACCAAGTTTTTGGGATGCACTTTTGGCAATGGACCTCACATGATTTTCCCAGGAATGGTTATTGCTGATAGTAATACCAAGCATCGATATGGATGACTTCAGTGGTATGGTTACTCCTGACAAAGTTATGTTAGGCCCAGTGAGATCGGCTTTTCTAGAGAAAAGACATGCTTGTGTTTTGTTTGCATTGAATTCTACCAAGTTATTGGATCCCCATTCGAGAATTGTTGCTAAGTCCATATTTATATTGTTAACATTTCTTCCTCGTTCATTTCTGGTTTCACGGGCTGATATAGGGGCCCTGGAAGAGAATGCGGTATGGAGGGTACTATCATCGGCAAAGCTGTGTACGGGACATGAAGTTGCTTTCAATAGGTCGTTGTTGTGAAGTAAAAATAGTGTTGGTGCTGGAATGGATCCTTGCGGAACACCAGCATTTATGAGTAGAGTGTCAGATGAATCTCCATCGACCACTACATGGAGAGACCTGTTTGAGAGAAAACTAGCAAGCAGAGAACACAGCTGAGGGGGCAAGCCATAAGATGGAAGCTTGGCGAGGAGTCCCTGGTGCCAAACTCGATCGAACGCCTTGGAGATATCTAATGCCACAGCTAAAGTTTCTCCATACTTTTCAATAGATAGCTGTCATATATGTGGGACGTATGCGAGCAGGTCACCAGTTGATCTCTGATGGCGGAAGCCATATTGCCTATCATTGATAATTCCTGAGTCTTCCAGATATTTCATGAGCTCGATGTTGATGGCTTTTTCCATGACCTTTGAAATAATAGATAGCAGTGCGATAGGTCTGTAGTTGCTAGGTAGGGTCTTTTTGCCTTTTTTAGAGACTGGCTGTACTCTTGCAATTTTCCAATTGGACGGAAATACTCCCAAATTGTAAGAGTGGTTGAACAACTTGCAAAGAACAGGTGTTAGTTCAGGGGCACATTTCTTGAGAACAATCGGCGGGATTCCGTCAGATCCACAGGCTTTGTTGGTATTGAGACCCAGCAAAATCTTTCTGATAGTACGTTGGCGAAAGGTGATCTCGGGCATGTGACTGTCAATAGGTGTAATGTTCGAGGGTTGTTTTCCCGAAGAATCCAGAGTGGAATTTCCAGCAAATAGGTGCGCAAAGATATTGGCTTTTTCCTGGGCAGTCGTTGCTAGTGTTCCATCTTCATTGGTTAGGGGAGGAAAAGAGCTGGAAGTGAAGTTTCTTCCGACAGCTTTGGCGAAAGACCAAAATGAACGGGATCCGTTGGGACATTCAACAAGTTTTGATCTTATTTTGGCATTATGAGCATCTTTTGAACATTCTATTGTCTCTTTGCATATGCCTCTAGCCTCAACATATGCTGCTCTGGTCTCAGGTCCCGGATTTTTTTGCCATCGATGGTATGCTGCCTGTTTGGAAGCCACAGCTCTAGAGCAGTTTCTGTTAAACCAGGTCTTATCGGATGATGTTCTTCTTTCGGTATTCGGTATGTAAGTTTGCATCCCCAACATGATGATTTCAGAAATTGTCTCAGCACATCGTGTTGGATCTACTGAGGAGAAGATGACGCTAATATGACTTGATCATCGGCATAAAGAAGGCATTTGACGATCAAATCATTCATTTTCAATCCATACGCATTTTTTTTAAATCTTTTAAAGAATCATCTATGTATAAGTTAAACAGCCATGGCGAAGCCACACATCCCTGTCTCACACCTTTTTTGATGTTAAACCAGTCCGTGTAAGCTTCGTTAAATCTTTTGTTAATTTGTGCAAATTGTGGAGATCTCTATCACACAACTTAAATTCGATTAAGAAATTAATTAGGCATTAAGACGGGGTGCGACAATACCCCAAAACACGCACAATAGCAACCCCGTAATCTGCTACTAGGGCTTCGCTAACACATTAAGGAGGCTTTGAATTACTTAATAGGATTATAATTACAATGGTTCGTGTCACGTAACATACGAGGCTATTAAGTTATTTTGTGAGTAACGAGCGAATATCAACACGGCAAATTTAATTGTAGCCAAAAAATGTTCATTTAAATAGCTCCAATTTTCTATAAAATACTATATCGGTCGAACAGTCTTGGAATTAACCCACAGATGGCGCTTTTTAAAAACAATCCATATCATCTTAAGTTGGGCGCACGGGAATCGCAGAGCTACGACACGACTCATGTAGAAGCTGTCACGATGAGCAAGAGGAGGAAACAATGATACATCTTCTCTGCCACTGCCCTGCCCTTGGCAGAAAACGCTCAGTGAGCATTAAAGACCTCACACTTTTTATTAAAAGTTCCAATTGGTTCTCATGGTAGAGGAAAAAGGCACCGCCGTCCATTACGGTATCACCACGGATCAAAATGTCCAAATGGGTTCCCTCCAAACCACCGTTTCAACCTAACCTAATCTATCTTAAGTTTATACCAATCTTTGAAAGACGAATGTCGAAGTTTCACCACCTTTCAACTATTATCGAACTAAAGTAGTTTTTGAACAAACGTGACTATAGCTTCATTCGTGTTCGAACAAGAACTATTCTAGGACTGACTTGTTACGCGTTGGGGTTTTTTAAGAATCGTCAAGAACCGTTCTGCGATAACACATGCCCATAAGCAGCATTTGCCTTAAGAAAGAGACGGATCATTTTTAAATAACCTTAAACTTGCTTTACTTTTTTAGATCACTAGTTCTCTACTCGTTTGCAAACTAACTTATATATTGGCTTTATCGATTATGAACAAGCCTTCGATTCCATAGAACTTTGGGCAATAGAGAGTGCTATGAAAAACTGCAGAATAGACTGTCGCTATAGAATTCTCATACACAATATATACAAAAAAACAACAATGACAGTACAGATAGGTGGAAACACTAAACCTATACCAATTAACAGAGGAGTTCACCAATTGGACGTTATCTCACCAAAATTGTTTACACTCGCACTTGAAGACGTGTTCAAGAACATCGACTGGACTGACAAAGGAATAAATATTAATTAAGCCATCTGCGGTATGCTGACGACATTATTATCGCTACAAGTTTCGAAGAATTACAGACCATGATTACTTAACTATTGAGAGCTACGGCAGAAGTAGGTCTCAAGATAAATCTGGAGAAAACAAAGATAATGACAAATACACAGGACTTTAGACAGGTAACACTCAATGAGAAAAAATTTTGGAAAGCTGAGCTGGATACTGAAAAGTAGTAAAATACAACAATATCTGAAAACAAGAGTTTATGATATCCTTCCTATATCCTATGATATCCTTCCTATACTCACTTATGGCTGACAAACTTGGAGTCTTACCAAAGCTAATATGGATAAAATTACAAAGACACAAAAAACGATTAAAAGATCAATGTTGGGAGTAAAATTTAGGGATAGGAAAGCAAACGAATGGATTAGAAGTAAAACGAAAGTGAAAGACGCAGGAGAACATGCCGCCCGACTAAATAGAGTTTCGTAGGACATAATGCCCGTCTGAAAGACAAAATATGGAATAATGAAATACAGCAATGGAGACCATGGCTAAGTAAAAGACATAGAGGAAGGCCACAAATGAGATGTGGATATGGCATAAAAAAGGTTGGTGGACTTCACTGGAAGCAAATGGCGCAAAATAGACGACGGTTGATAAAAATAGAGGAGGCCTACGTCCAAAGTTGGATCATTTGAGGCTAAAGAAGGAGAAGAAGAAGTTCTCTCCTCTACCTGAATTTTGCAATTTATAAATTATACTATTTTTAATACAGAATTTTAAGATCTTTTGAATAATGTGATTATTGCATGCTAGCAATATTTGTATGAAAAATATGATGACAATATTTCATAAAAAGAGATGTTTTAGAAAACAAAAATAGGAATTGGAGAATTTTAAACTTGTGTCAGTACTGAGAGAATAGCATTGAAGACGCTATAACAGTGAAAAATTATTGTTAGTAATAATCAAGCATTGTTTATAACAATTGAATATTGTTACTAACAAATGTTGATCAAAATATTAAAAAAAAAATTTCAATTTTCAAATTGTTATAAACAATTTAAAATAGCTCCAATCTATGAATTGATAAGAAAAAGTTTAAAAGAATACTGTTGACATAAACAGAATATTGTTAATGACAATTATAATTTGTTATAAACAATTTAAAACCGTTTTTTAAAATAATTTAATAATAATTATAACAACAAAACATATGGTATTTTTCATTCTTTCCACTGGGAAGTTAGTCGTGTGAACCTCTCGGGTCGCACCCAGACCACTGATATTTTTGAAGCTTTTTAAGAATAGCTTTAAAAAAGAAATATTTTTTTAGATTTATAGCTTAACAATTATCACACTTGCAATATTCATGGTTAAGCAGCAAAATATTGTAAATTAACCATTGAACAACTGATTTAAAAATTGCATTAAAAAATTTTTGCCGGCGGATTATTATTCCATCATCTATCCAGAAAGTGTCTGAATTTTTTCATTTCGTAGTTTTCATATTTAATTTCCGGAAGTCAAGACTTTTTTTTAGAAAATATCCTCTTCTTTTTGAATATTTTTTTAGATTTTTAAAATCTCTATTAATTTTTGAGATACTTGCAAAAAACCAAATGCCTTTTTTTTTTTAAATTGTTAATAGCTTTTGCAATTTTTGCAAGTGGAACTTTATTTTTTTCAAAAATCATCTACATGCTTTTCCGAATCGAATAACACACTGTTCATATTTTTCCGAGACTGCTGAAAAAAGTTGAACAAAAAAGCACTTGTGAACCATATGTTAAATTCGTCCGTCACAATACTCCATATCAATCGACTGCAAAATTTGCATTTTCCCCCGTAAGATAGTTTTGCTGACGTTGACGACGTAGTGCTTCATTTAATCCGTCTCGAACACACTCCCATTCAAATGGACGTTTCTCGAACAAAACTTCAGTAGAGACAGAGACAAGAAATGCATTATTGTGTTAAGGCGAATGCAAAAAGGCGCCAGCTGAATTTGTAGTCGTATCTATGCGCCGAACTTTGTCCAACTAGCCCAACATTTGTAAGTAAGTGTCTCTCATTAGGCTAATTACGCGAGACTTTATCGTTTTACCATAAATACATACATACATATAGTCACGTCTTTTTCCCGTAGCGGTAGGCAGAGACTACTTCCTTCCACTTGCTACGGTTCTTACACACATCTTTTGCTTCCTCTACTTTCATCAGTGCTCTCATAGATGCCATTTAAGCATTTCTTTATCTATTTTTTTAAAAACGTCTTCTTTACAACATGGCGTTCTCTTATCTCACTATTCTTCACTTTATCCAACCGAGTCACTCCGGCTATACTTCTCAGACTACTTATCTCTGCAGCAATAATCCTATTTTCATGCTTTTTCTGTCAAACCCAATATTTACTACCATACATAAGTGTAGGAACCAACACACCTCTATGCACAGCCAGACGTGCCTTTTTTTGACACTTTTTGGCTGTTCATAAAGCTATGCAGTGCCCTATTCTTTTGTTTTTCTGCCAACACTCTTCGCTCAATGTCACTGTCATACTTTCCATCTCTTGTAAACTTTGAGCCCAAGTATACAAACTCATTTACTTGTTCTACTCTTTTTCCAATTCAAAGTTTTCACAGTTTGTCATGCTTTCTTCTCTTTCAAAAACCATGTTTCGTTTTGCTTACATTTATTTTCATCCCTTTGATTTTCAGTGCGTCATGCATAAAATTAACCATCGCCTGCAACTTCTCTTCAGATGACGCTAATATGACTTGATCATCGGCGTAAAGAAGGCATTTGACGATCATATCATTCATTTTTAATCCATACGCACTCTCTTTCAAATCTTTTAAATAATGTATAAGTAAAACAGCCATGACGAAGCCACACATCACTGTCTCATACCTTTTTCGATGTTAAACCAGTCCGTGTAAGCTCCGTTTATCCTGACACAAGCAGTGGAATCATCGTAAAGTGATTTCAGTGCTCGTATTAAACTACCGCTCACCCCATACATAGACAATGTCGACCACAATTCGTTTTATACTCGTATAGTAATAATTCTTTTGCAGACATGTGCGCGCTGAATTGAAACATGAAAGGAAAGCAATCCAAATTGACTGCTACTGCATCGAAGACGTCGGATCCCGCCGATTCTGAAGAAGAACAGAGCTTCTCCAAGTGGCTGAGATCGGAGGAGGGAATCGAAAATTTAAAATTGTTCATCCTGGGCAATAGCATTGTCGTATTTTTCGTCATAATCTGGCCGAACATCAAAGAAACGTTGGATGCTTTGTTTTATTTGTACGTCGAGCATACGCAGGGCAAATGAGACGAAAATAATTTCATTTTGATACCCAATTAAACTGGTTAAAATTTTAAAGCGATGTTTTCCATCCTTTTAAGGGGATTTATTTTCGTATTTTTTATGGTTTTTTACAGTGTAGCAATTTGGATTTTCGTCAGCGAATACTTTAACGACAGTTTCAGAAAATATTTAGAAGGGGAATTCCAGAAAAATAAGTTTACAATACCAAATAATATGAATATCTCGATAGGTAATGCGACTGATAAAGACTTTTCTAGAATTTGTGTCATAAAAACAAATACATCACTGTGCTCACAGTTGCAATACATTAAAACTATTTTTCAGGTAGCGTATTAATTTTTTTAAACACTATGTATGTGGCTATGTAATAAATATTTCAAAAACATTTATTCATTATTTATCGCCGATTTTAAAAGTTTTAGCCGGTCTCGTCAAAAGGGATAAATAAAGTTTTAAGCGCTCTTATTAAATGGAATGAAGTTAAAGGTGGTCTCGTCAAAAGGAATGAAATTTTAGGTGGTCTCGTAGATAGTTTTAGGTTGTCTTATAATAAGGGATAAGGTTTAAGTTGGTCTTGTTAAAAATGATAAAGTTTAAAACGTTTCCTTTAAAAAAGAATGTAGTTTAAGGTGGTCTCGTCAGAAGGAATGAATTTTCGTCCAAATTGATTAAGTTTTAGAGGGTCTCGTCAAAATTTTTAGGCAGTATCATCATAAGGGATTAAGTTTAAGGTGGTCTCGTCAAAAGTGGTAAAGTTTTATTTAATCTTGTACAAAGAAATAGTTAAAAGCGGTCTCGTCACAAGTTTTAAGAGGTCTCATTAAATGGAATGAAGTATTAGGTGGTCTCGTCAAAAGTGTTTGGCAATCTAGTCAAATGGGATAAAGTTAAAGGCAGTCTTATCACAAGCGATAAAGTTTAAGGCTGTTTTGTTAAAATTAATAAAATTTAAAGCGGTCTTGTTGAAAGGATTAATGTTTTAGGTGGTCTCATAAATAGTTTAAGGTGTTTTTTTTTAAAAGTGTTTAAAAAATGATGTAGTTTAAGATGATCTCGTCAAAATTTTTAGTCAGTCTCATTATAAAAGGTAAAGTTTAAGGATATCTTGTTTAGAATGTACATGCTAAAATAGTCTCGTCAAAATTGATAAGTTTTTGATAATCTCCTCATAGACAGTCTCATCACAAGGGATAAAGTTTAAGGCTTTTTTGTCTAGAGTGATAAATGTTAAAGCAGTATCATCGAGAAGTTTAAGGCAGTCCCGTCAAAGGGGATAAAGTTTTAGGCGGTCTCGTCAAAAATTTTAGGTTATCTAGTCAAATGTGATAAAGTTAAAGGCAGTCTCATCATAAGCGATAAAGTTTAAGGCTGATAAAATTAATAAAATTTAAAGCGGTCTCGTCAAAAGGATTAAAGTTTCAGGTGGTCTCATAAATAGTTTTGAGCAGGCTCATTATAAAAGGTAAAGTTTAAGGCTATCTTGTCTAGAGTGATAAATGTTAAAACAGTCTCGTCAAAAGGGATGAAGTTTAAGGCGTTCTTATCAAAAGTGGTAAAGTTTTAGGCGGTGTTTTCAAAATAAAAAAGTTTTAGGTGGTTATATCCAAAGGGATCCAGTTTAAGGCGGTCTCGTCTGAAGTTTTAGTTCGTTGTTGGCAAAGAGGACGAATTATTTACTCAAAATATCTACTAGTAGACTACCAAAGATGGTTAACTATTCTGTCGCTATTGGTTGTGACCACAATTCCAACGAGATTTCTAATTTGATAATAGTAGAAAATTTTCTGCTTTGATAATTTTCAAAATGGCACAAAACAATCACGCATTAGATGTTTAAGTTGTAATTTAATATTAAATGAATGGAATTTACTTCGTAATGCAAATATTTCCTCGTTCCTGAGAACTAATATCGCCATTCAATTCTCACAAAATGTGTTCGTATAATACTTCCTCCATTTTCATTCCTTTATGTAAGTACAATGACAATAAAAACGAAAATAAGTTTTTCAATGTTCACGACTCGATGAGGTTGGATTAGTCATGTTTGTTTACGTGTCGATGAGAGAAAATATGGGATTTGAAGAAATTACGTGGTAGATTTCATCCATTTTATGATATAAAAACCTCATTCTGATTCCGTTATATAAAATAAAAATATAATTACAAAAGTAAAGGAAGTTCTTAAATTCTGAGATTGTGTTTTAACAAACTACGGTTTTTGGTCACCAAGTGTTTATGTGTTATAAACTGAATGTTTTTTTTTTTAACCTTTTCCACCCAGAATTTTTTTCAGAAAAATAGAAAAAAAAATCCTAAAAAATCAGTTTTCCGGAAAATGAGCTCTCACGATCTTAAGACTTAGGAATAATTTGCAAGTTGCACCATCGTGAATTACGCATTTTTCTTTACATATGTGTGAATTAAACATCAAACTTACTTAAAAATATTTATTTATTTGCTTTCATTTTTATGGTTTTGGTGGTACAACATAAAAAAATTGTTACTGTGTGATAAACAAACACAAATATAAGTCGCATTTACTACTTTTAATTTTGGAACGACTGCTGCAATCTTCAAATAGACAAAATCTGGGTGCCTTTATCTCGTCAAAAATTGGCAAGTGGTCATAACCATCATACCTTTTACCTAAATATGGTTTTTTTGGCCTGTATTTTTTTTTATTGTTACCTGTTCAATTTCATCATTTTCGGAGTCGTTTCTACAACGCTTATTCTTCGAAAAATTGGTTAAAGAATCAGTAACACTTAGTCGAAAATCCAGTAGATCCTAAGTGTTCTTTCTTGAATAGAGCCATTCGCGATGCAATGATTTTTATACAATCTCTACGAATTTACCAAGGCTAGGTCTAAGAAATGGATAAGAACTTTTAGTGTCCACTTCTTTGTCTTTATGAATGTTCGGTAGTATTCTGTTTGTTGATCTAATATATCGACCCCACCCAGGGGTCATAAAGACGGACTTATTGGCGTTCCATTTGACGATCTGACGATACCTGACGTATTGTGGCTTTCTCCACGAATCATCTCAACATCCTTTTTAAATTTAATTGGAGTACTATCCGGAATACGTTTAAGCATTATCGTAACCGAGCTGTGTAAGCCTAATTTATCCATAGCTTTTACTAGTGGGACAGTGGTAAAATACCTATCATGACATATGCAGCTGCCTGGTGGAACACCAAATGTAGGATTACAGATGGATATAAACCCAATGAAGTTTCTTCAAACATTGTTTTTGCTCCTTTATAAATAGCAAAATCTAAAAAGAATGTAGTTTAAGGTGGTCTCGTCAAAAGGGATGAATTTTCGTCCAAATTGATTAAGTCTTAGAGGGTCTCGTTAAGAGGTATGAAATTTTAGGTGGTCTCGTAAATAGTTTTGGGTTGTCTCATAATAAGGAATAAGATTTAAGTTGGTCTTGTTAAAAATGATAAAGTTCAAAACGTTTCCTTTAAAAAATAATGTAGTATAAGGTGGTCTCGTCAGAAGGGATGAATTTTTGTCCAAATTGATTAAGTCTTAGAGGGTCTCGTTAAGAGGTATGAAATTTTAGGTGGTCTGGTAAATAGTTTTAGGTTGTCTCATAATAAGGGATAAGGTTTAAGTTGGTCTTGTTAAAAATGATAAAGTTTAAAACGTTTCCTTTAAAAAATAATGTAGTATAAGGTGGTCTCGTCAGAAGGGATGAATTTTTGTCCAAATTGATTAAGTTTTAGAGGGTCTCACGTTTAAGCATTATCGTAACCGAGCTGTGTAAGCCTAATTTATCCATAGCTTTTACTAGTGGGACAGTGGTAAAATACCTATCATGACATATGCAGCTGCCTGGTGGAACACCAAATGTAGGATTACAGATGGATATAAACCCAATGAAGTTTCCTCAAACATTGTTTTTGCTCCTTTATAAATAGCAAAATCTAAAAAGAATTTAGTTTAAGGTAGTCTCGTCAAAAGGGATGAATTTTCGTCCAAATTGATTAAGTCTTAGAGGGTCTCGTCAAGAGGTATGAAATTTTAGGTGGTCTCGTAAATAGTTTTAGGTTGTCTCATAATAAGGGTCTTGTTAAAAATGATAAAGTTCAAAACGTTTCCTTTAAAAAATAATGTAGTTTAAAGTGCTCCTTTATAAATAGCAAAATCTAGCCTGTTGCACGTCATTCGTTTTTTATTAATCATTGGCTGGACTTTCCTCAGTGGGTTGGATAGTTCATCTTCGGTTGGTGTATCGTGATCTACGACATTAAGAGCATTTCGCAAAGCAACGAATTGGTCATGGCTAATTTTCTCACATATTAACCCTAATTTTGTAATAGATCGCCAGTACATGGGCATCCTGGGATAGTAAATACATCCCATGACGATGTGAATACCAAACAATTTTGCTCTTTCAGCCTCGGTTTTTTAAGTTCTTCTTATTTGCGCACGTAGTAAAGATTTGTACATCTAGCGACCTCCTCATAAAATTTATTATCAAAATAATACCGAAAATAATCTGATGTAAAACGAACTGGTTTTTTTGGCAATACCCGATATCCATGTTCCTTGTCATAAAACGGAATTTGTAACCAGCGGTTTTTTTTTGCTTCTCTTTCCTCTTTTTTTTTTGTTTTCTCCATAATTCCTATTTTATTCTGATTGTTAATTTATTAAATAATAAAGAAAAATATATTTTTCTCGCTTCACCTTGTTTTAAAGATGTGTAAAGTAAAAGAATGATTGTCCGTCATTTAAGACCGTCTAATACATTGAATAAATTACTCATAACGAATACAAATTTGTTAATATAGTGTGGGAAATGGGACCATTGTTCCTCTTTACCTCACCCGCCGACTTAAAATTTTGCAACAATTGCATTCAAAATCCAGAAATCTTAAAATTATATCTCTGGGACGACGACGCATTGTTGCGTTGAAGAAATAACGAAAGCATATCCGAAAAAGCAATTATTTAAACCAACTTACTATTTTAATGGGTTGTTTTATGTAATTAGTTTGAACTTTGATAGGCTGAGAAAAATGTAACAGAATAATAATAATAATAGTTGAAGTCAGATTTAACTTTTTTCTTTTCATAATATTACATCTTCTTTTTAAGTACCATGTCCTTCTAGAACGTTGGTCACCAACAAGGCTTTCCTTACGCTGTCGACGGCAAGTCTGAACAGAGAGCTTGAGTTGAGTTTATACCAGTCACGTAGATTCTTAAGCCATGATGCTTTTCTGCGGCCCTGCTTTCTTTTACCATAAATTTTTCCCCGCCTCTCATAACATGCCCGAAATATTGCAGTTTCCTCCTTTTGATGGTGGTAAGAATTTCGGTGGATTTATTCAGACGTTGGAGTATTACCAAGTTGGATACTTTTTCCGTCCGTGAAACTTTTACTATTTTCCTGTAAGACCACATGTCAAAGGCTTCAAGTCGTCTTTCTTCGTACTTGTTTATAGTCCAGGCTTTCAGGGTGAAGACATAAAATCTGTGAAGTCGGATTCTTAGAGTTAACTTTAGATCTCTACAGCTCAAGACACTACTCATGTTTTTAAATGCTGCTCGAGCCTGCTCAGTCCATGATTGCTGCCTAGATATTTTATTTGGTTTACTTGCTTCAATAGTTCACCCCCAACTGTAATGTTAGCTATGATATTAGGTTGAATGGTTATTTACATGTATTTGCAGGTTACCAAAATTAGGTATTTATTTATAAAAACGGTATTTTATAACTGTCTAAATTAACACGTGATCACATGACAGAGAGATGTCAAAATTAAAAGTAGGTACGTTCAGAATTAAAATTTCAAGTTATTATCAAATATGTTTAATAATAAGCGTGTTAAAAATTAAAATTCAAAATGAATGTTACGTTAGTGTGTAGAATAAAAATCTGCAAGATATCCAGAAAACGGCCGTGCGATGTTGTCAGATTTTTATATTGCAAACATCTACACCGGTAGTGAGTTCGGAACGAATAATTTCATAAACTTCAAAACAAAATATCTCTCTGCAATTATCAGAAACCCCGTGCCTTTTTTGACACTTTCTGGCTGTTCATACAGCTACGCAATGCCCCATTTATTTGTTTTCCTGCCAATATCCTTCGCTCAATGTCACTGTCATACTTTCCATCTCTTGTAAACTTTAATCCAAAGTACACAAACTCATTTATTTGTTCCACTCTTTGTCCCTTAATCCGAACTTTACAGTTTGTCATGCTTTCTTCTCTTTCAAAAACCAGGTTTCGTTTTGCTTACATTTATTTTCATCCCTCTGATTTTCAGGGCATTATGCCTAACAATAACCATCGCCTGAAACTCCTCTTGAGATGACGCTAATATGACTTGATCATCGGCGTAAAGAAGGCATTTGACATTCAAATCATTAATTTTCAATCCATACGCACTCTCTTTCAAATCTTTTAAACAATCGTCTATGTATAAGTTAATCAGCCATAGCGAAGCCACACATCACTGTCTCATACTTTTTTCGATGTTAAACCAGTCCGTGTAAGCTCCGTTTATTCTGACACAAGTAGTAGAATCCTCGTAAAGTAATTTCAGTGCTCACCCCATACATAGACAAAGTCGACCACAATTCACTCCTTACCACTCTGTCATAGGCCTTTTCCAAGTCTATAAAAGCGCAATACACCTTCTGACTTCTAGCCAAGAATTTTTCGACTATACCTCGTAATGAAAAGACCATACATCCATACATCTCCTTCCTCTTCTGAATCCTGCGTGCACATCCCATATCATCTTCTCAGTTTCATTCGTCACTCTTTTAATCAATACAGTTTGCCAACTATGCTGAGTAAACTAATACCTCGGTAATTCTTACAGTCTTGCTGCGAACCTTTTCCCTTGTAAAGCGGCACGATGACGGCCTTGCACCAGTCGTCTGGTACACTACCACTCCTCCAACAAGGGTTAAAAAGGTGGTACAGCAGACTAGTTACCACGCTTTGTCCAGCCTTTAGCATTTCAACCGTTATCATGTCGTACCCAGCAGCTTTGCCCAATTTCCTACTGTTCAAAGCTTCCACAATTTCTGTCGTACCAACTCCACTTTACACCAAATTCTCGGGATGGTTCCTGACTTGCTAGTCACAAAAATACACGTAGAAAAGTCGTTCAAAGTCCTCTTTCCGTAGAAAGATGAATTGGTGAGGGGTGAAATCCTCTTCCCAGAGACTGAATACGTAATGTACACAGATCGCTCAAAAACCCGAGATGGAGTTGGGGCCGGTGTTTTCAGCAGGAAACCAAAGGTTGAAATATTTACCAGTCTTGGCAGGTATGCTACAATCTTTCAGGCTGAAGTATTCGCTATCGAATTGTGTGCAAGAGAGTTGACCAACAGACCTCTAGCAAACAAAAACATAAGTATAATATCAGACAGCTAGGCTGCTTTAAGAGCACTGAGCTCCAACAAGATAAATTCTAAACTTGTATGGAATTGCATCGAATCCCTAGAGTACCTTGGTGCGAACAACAGAGTGACCCTACTGTGGGTACCTGGGCACCAGGGGGTGGAGGGAAACGAAAAAGCCGACACCCTTGCAAAACAGGGGGCCGAATTTGC
Organism: Agelastica alni; assembly: GCA_950111635.1. Lineage (NCBI taxonomy): Eukaryota > Metazoa > Arthropoda > Insecta > Coleoptera > Chrysomelidae > Agelastica > Agelastica alni. The sequence continues at coordinate 4,773,256 of OX467719.1, read as the reverse complement.
GTTCACTGGACCAGAACCGGTTTTTGGAGTCACCACAAGTGCCGCCAAAACAATTATTTCGGACAGGGCAGAGCGGAAAATACTCACGTACTGGTCCGATATACCAGGGTTAAGTCACTCGAAGGCGTTTCTACGTAAACCCTTGAGAAACAGAGCAGAAATGACCTGCGTATTCTAACAGGACTGCTTACAGGACACTGTCGTCTAAGATACTACCTCAGAAAGATAGGTCTAAGCCAACAAACGGACTGTCGGTTTTGCTGCGTGGAAGACGAAACTGCTGAACATATACTATGTTCATGCTCCGGCTTGGGAAGAATAAGGTTCAACATATTTGGTAACACCAACCTAGAACCTACCGATTTTTAAAAAATCTCACCCTATACAACCATGAACTTCGTAAGAAGGGCTGGATTGTGCGGTGAACTGTGGCCTCTAGGGGTGAGCCACAATAGACCTACTACTACTGGAGGGGCGACCAGCCCTACTCACTTGATACCTAACCTAACCTAAATGCAACTTTCACACATTTCTCCGAATGGGGCCTGTACTTGTGTATCCACTTTCTCAAATAAACTTTTAAAGTATTTCTTCCATCTCTTTAAAACGAATTCCTCTTCTTTCATTCAAAATTGAAAAGAAAACCAATAATATCTACCCCACTTTTTGTAATAGGCGCCCAAAAGGTTTAAAAGAATTGGAGCACCATCAAATCCGGGGAAAAATTCAAATAAAAAAGAGGAAAACGAAGTTTCGTCGTTCGAAATTTTTCTCTGTTAAAATTAAATCATTCATGAATGGAGCCAAAGTTTATTCGTGCTAATTGTTGGTATTGTAAAACATGTGCAATGAGAAAAATGTTTTTGAAGGTCGTACCCCCAGAAATCCGCGAGCTTTGTATAGAATAATGGAGCAAAAGAATCGTACAATGTTATAAAGGAAAGACGATGTTCGTGGGTGTCAGAGTGTATTTGTAGTGAAAGTGATAGACATCACTGCGCTGCCGTCATGGCGGTCTCGAGACAGGTGAGTTCAAAATTGTTTGGTAATTAAAAAAAAAAGTCGAGAATATCTACTCGCCCTGTACACTAGCTTATTTATTTATTTTTTTCACGAATGTGTAGTGACATATTTTAATCAAAACAATTCATACATGCGCCAGAGTGTATAAAAATAGAAATCATTGCGCGCGCTTGTATTACAGACTGTATTTTTCTACGACTCAAAACAATCTTAATTATATTACCTAATAGTATTATTTGATCACCCTGTTTATGCCGAGGCGGAACGTGAGTGCAATCCGTCTTTGTTTTTATTAATTTGTCAACTGTCTTTAAAAATTAAAAATGGGTTTCTCTTATTACTTCCTTAATTAAGGTTATTTGTCAAGCGGTAAAGTTTTATAAAATTTACAACACATTCATTGTTTTCGCCTGCAAGTAAAATCTCGTGAGAAAGTGATATTTAACCTGAATTTGAGGATTTTTTCGTGTAAAAATGCATTAACTTGTAATTTGTTACATAAATATTCTTTTTATACCCAGTTGTAGTAATTTTTATAATATGTCCAGTTAGTTTTATTATTAAACACGTAGCTTTTTTTTAATATCATTTTTTTCTACAAACTGTTAACTTCGGCTTAAAATTAATTACCACTTGTCATAAAGCAAAGAATTATGTTGTGATGATCAACATTTAACACATACACACCAAGGTATTTTAACCATGTATATCTTGACTAGAGCAGTATAGCTCATTTCACCAATATACGACGGTATCGGATTAGTCACCTCTGCATTTTCGGATTTTGGGTTTATTAACACCAATTCTTCACAAAATATCGTTCAAATATAACACTTTTAATGCTTAAATGACTCCAAATAATATAAAAAGTTCACTTTTCACCCATATAAACAAATGAAGATAAGTTTGTTGTTTACATCTCGAAAAGTTCATACGATCAATAATAGATGTCGCTCACTCTATGTTTTATAATAGGGAAAAATCACGGAGTGGGCGACATCTATTATTGATCGTATTAACTTCTCGAGGTGTGAACAACAAACTAACCTCCGTTTGTCTATATGGGTAAAAAGTGAAATTTATATATTATTTTGAGCAATTTCAGCATTGAAAGTGTTATATTTGAACGATATTTTGTGAAGAAGTTTGATATTCTCCTAATATCCTCCTAAACCTGCTTTACAGGAACATTCACAAACCCATGTCTCATCTAGCTTAATGGTGATTTCATGAGGGGATTGTAGAATTGTAGAGGATCTCATGTATAAACTGTTGATGATTTTTTTCCGTCAGTTTCGCATAAAATTATGTGGCCAACTTTAAAAACCTCTTCACCTTCCTTAATTGGTGGAACACGTTCACCCACATAATACAAAATGTGTCCGAAATTGATATTTCGACTTTCATAGGCATTGCAACAAGAATTCCAGGGACACAACAGAACTAAAAAACTTCTAAAACAAACCAAAATTGACACACCTGGACACACCCAGTCTTTACTGGCATTCAAGAATCTAGCGACAATAAAACTGAAACGTCGAAAACAAACCTTAAATGCAGCTTCAATCTAATAGTTTAACACAAAAAAATCAACTCAAATCTCTGAGATAACTAAAATTCCCTTCTATAAAAACTTTGGTTTTACAAGTGATCAAATGAAAGAATATTTGTTGTTCACACCTCGATCCGACATTTTGTCATTGACAGCGCCACCTCGCGTTACGTGTTTTTTCCCTATTTTTTAGTAACTAAAATAATCATGTTCTAATGTCACTCATTATGAAAATTTTCCAAATTGAAATTTGACCCTTGTAACTGGCATTGCCTGCTAATCCTTACAAATGGAATATTTACAGTAAATACCTCTGAGTTTATAGGGTAAAGCAAGAAATAACAACCTCTGTGTTACAAAAATGTCTCTCAAAGTGTATCGTTTTTAAAAAAACCTTTTAAAAAGATAAAGGATGATGAGCATCTTTTAGTTCCTAATTACGTTTACTTGAGCAACTTTTTACCGCAAACTTCTTTTATTTAAACATTATTGCGTATCTATTTTTTGACATACTTCACTTCATCTAAAACAGCCAAGTTCAGATGTAACCTCACGTCTACCAGCGCCACCTTTATATACCTCATTTTGATGTGGACACTTTTTCCATTAAAGTTCCATACAAGATTGTTTTTCTTATCTCTACCCTCCATACCCTTAAGTTACGAACACAACTAAAAGGGACATTTTAGTTACAAAGTTTTTTAAACTATCTTTCCATTTTTAATATAAAAGTAAGTGCGAAACTCGTGTTCTAATTTCACTAAAATATTAAAGTTTCACGACTTGTCGTTTGACACTCGTGACAGGATGTGCCTACGAATCCATACAACCGGAATATTAACAGTGAATATTAGAGTTTGAAATCCCATGTAATAGGAAAAAATACTGGTAAAATAGTAACATATTAAAAGAATACAAAGAGAAAATTGTTTGTTCTTTCTCTTTAAATTATGAATGGGAATACCCTTTGTCTCAAACATATTTTGTTTTTAGAATGTTCTAAAAGAAATTACACATAGTTGTCACAATAGTCGTCTACAAAGAATTACATATTTTTGAAACATTTTCACGCATAACATATCAAAACGACAGCAAAATAAAAGTTATTCATAAATATAATTGTTTTAATATCTACAAATTTTAATAAAAACTAAATAGTTTGTTTTTGTTATTGACTTTTAATACTTTAAAGCATCAAAATTTAAATCGTATTATTTTCTATTATTTATACGTCCTTCGGAATATTAGCCACATCGTTTTTAAGTCCAATTTAGTGTTTGTTTTAACTAACGATGCACGACTTATTTTATTTGATACTAGTTATGTCGCACGAGTTAAAATTCAACCATTTAACTGTACAGTATGTTCAAAATAAACTTAAAATTACCATTTTCAAATAGTCATATACCTACCAGTTATTGACAGTGTTACAACTATGCATATCTTAACTCTTTTGAATTTTTGTCATGATTAACTCTTTAGCTAGTTTTATTATCTTTCCTGTGTTTTGCAGCTGAATAAATTGTATATTTTTTCAAACAGTCATTTTAAGCTAAGCATTTATAATTTCAAAGTAACTAAAATTTTTATGTTACAATTTCATTTTATTATTAAAGTGTCCTAAGCTGACATTTGACACTTGTGACAGGCTGTGCCTACGAATCCGCGTAACCGGAATGTTTCCAGTGAGCGGTAATTAGTTGAAAAAAATAAGATCAGCAGTATCTTTAAAACAAATGAGAATGGGTATGTTTTTTGTTTTAGATAAAAGTCATGTTACTCTACATGCTACTAATTGATACCGTGTGGCTGTGTTGGGCCAAATCAGAACCAAAGAATGAAAAAGAGGAGCTCACCGCTGAAGAAACCAAAAAGTTAGAAATAATCAAGAGAATAAAAAAAATCAACGAAGACGGATCATACACGATAGGCTACGAAGCCGATGACGGTTCATTCAAAATAGAAAGCAGAGACGTGCTAGGACACATCAAAGGAACGTACGGATTTGTCGATCAAGACGGCCAAATCAAACGGGTGTCATACAGCACCACCAATGCCACGGAAATTTTAACCAAACCTCCCGAAGAAGCGTCACCATCGGTGGTCCAGAGGATTCCCAGCAAAAAACAAGCTGCCACGTTTATTTTCACCTCGACCCAAATTACACCGACTGATTCGACGAAACGATATTCAACATCCAGTACCCAAAAACCAAATTATCAAAACGTCGTTAACGTTTCTAAAGCGACATCCTTACCCAAATTTTCAACCTACCCGACGGTATCTCCCAAAGTTCTTCTGCAAGGAACACCTTCACCAGCATCTGCGCCAGTTAAACCGACGGAATCGTCATCGTATACCAAATTTAATCCAGTGGACGAAAAACCGGTTACAGAGCAATTGGAGCCCGAGCCTCGTGGTAATATTTTAAGACGAGAGCTATCGCAAGATCCACAGTATGATATAAGAGAACATATATTTCGCCTGCAGCAATCGATGGGAAGCGATGCAGTCGATGTGTATAGTAGCTCCATGACCACAGGTACGCCAAGACCTCTATTCACGACGACACCACGACCTGTAAGACCTGTGCTATATTCCTCGGTATCTTCATCTCCTACACCCAGCCCCACCCCGCATCCTTACAATTATTTGAAAAATAGCCTTCAGGACGTCGAAAATGGCTCTCAAGATTATCGACAAATTGAAACAGATCCACCACAACCGACACCATTACCAGAAGCTCAAATACCTGCCAACAGACCCGAAGAAGTTCAAATACCAGCTGAAAGAACCGAAGTTCAAGAACCCTTGGTGGCTATCAGACAACCGGATCAGAAAAACGTTATTTTTGTACCGTTAAGTCAAGTTCAAAGCAGGATCGTTCCTGTTGAACAATTAAGACAAGTCGAGGAAGATCCTAGGCGTTACTACGTTCAGCAAAGTAGCAGAAGACATCCCGTCGTGGAAATCGATCAACAACAGGCTTTCGTCAGACGATTACCGCCATATCCCTTGAGACCAATGCCCGTGCAAGTGGACGAACGCGGTTATATCAGAGAGTTGCCAAGGCGCGTGGCTACACCGTACCCTGTGCCGGTTCCAGCGACTCCAGTGCCAAGATACGTCGATGCAGACAACGACATCGACAACATACAGCCACCGGTTAGTACCAAAGACTTCCAAAGATTATTGCAACTGCTAATTTTAAGACAGAGTAGGTTAGAGAAAATCAGCGCGTTGACGAGACAACCTTCTGAAGCGTTAATGCAACAGGAACAACCGAGATACAGACCAGCTTATCAGCAAGTACCGTTTTTTGTGCAAACACAACCACAAGCTCAGGAACAAAGACACAATTATGTAGAAGTGGAACAACAACAGCAACTGGTACCCTTAAACCACCAGCAACGTCCGAATTTTTACGAGGAATACGATCCCCAGTCGTACAAACCCAGTAGAAGAGTAGCGAGATTGTTACCTAGCGGATCGAACCATCAAGAAAACGAAGAATATCTACCGTCAGACGTCAGGGAGATGTTGCTGTTAAGGATGCTTCAGTTGGCCATCAATCCAGCGTTACCATTGGATGAGGATGACGCAGAACTTGCCAAAGCGATGACAGTAAAGAGAACGCCTGTTAGAAACGTGGAGATATTGGGAGAAGAAGAATCTAGCGAAAAAAGAAGCAAAGGCAGATTGAAACGATAAACATTATTTATTCAAATGGGCTGGTAAGTCGAGATTTTGTTGTTAATTTAACGGTTGAACGAAAAACAAATTTTAATTTTATTTCAGTTGTTTATATCAATCAATAAACTTTGAATATTTTGCATAATAAAGACAGTACCGGCTCATAAAAAACATATAAGGCGAAAATCAAAATATCAAGATTTTTATTTTTTTAAAATCGTTTTAATTCATTATTTATGTTTTATAGATATTGCATAACTTCTTATTTTGTAAATATATTTATTAAATATTTCATTCTAAACGAACTTGTTCTTACCCTATTTTTAGTCCCACTTTTCCTACTTTGATAAAAGAGGGTGGAAATAGCATAAGTCTTTTTAAACAGTTTTTTTTTGTACATAATCCAGTAGGGTGTGAAGTGTAGATAGTGAGTGTTACAAAATTCTGACACAAAGAGATGACGGTAAGTTTAAACCAGTTCAGAGGCAATTTTAGAACAAACCATGATGAGGCCACTCCCAGACATATTTTTTTTATAGCTGCAACTATTTAGCTATTCAGCTCTATTTTTTGAAGCTTTTTTTACTGTTTCCCAGCGCCACTCTGTAGAACGAGAATGTATTAATCACTTATTAACTTCTCATTGGAAGTAATAGTAATGGGTCCGATTTTGCGAATCCCGAATTTTGACATATCTCCACATTTCAAGGTCCCCAGAGTCGAAAACAATAGTTTTTAAGTGGACGCCTGCGTGTGTATGTACGTATTCGTATTCGTATTCGTTTGTGCGTTCGGAATTATTTTTCGTCTCAATTATCTCGAGAACAAAAATTGATATCGACTTGGGACCAATTGCACTCGACGCATAATTACGCAACTTAGAACTGATTAGATTTTCAGCAAAATCGGTCGAGTTGTTTTTTATGGAGAACCAAAAAAATGGTAAACTTTCGGAATTATTTTTCATCTCCATTATCTCGAGAACAAAAAATGATATCGACGTGGGACCAATTGCATTCGACGCATAATTACGCAACTTAGAACTGATTGGATTTTTAGCAAAATCGGTTAAGCTGTTTTTTTATGGAGAATAAAAAAACTGAAAAAAATGGTAAACTTTCGGAATTATTTTTCGTCTCGATTATCTGGAGAACAAAAAATTATATCGACGTAGGACCAATTATTGTATTCGACGCATAATTACGCCACTTAAAACTGATTAGATTTTTAGTAAAATTTGTCTTACTGTTTTTTATGGAGAATCAAAACACTAAAAAAAATGGTAAACTACCTGAATTTTGAAATTTATAAATTATACTATTTTTAATACAAAATTTTAAGATCTTTTGAATAATATGAATATTGCATGTTGAGAATATTTTTATGAAAAATATGATGACAATATTTTATAAAAAAAAATAGTATTAGAAAACAAAAAAAGGAATTGTAGAATTTTAAACTTGTGTCAATATTGAGAGAATAGCATTAAAGTGGCTATAACAGTGAAAAATTATAATTAATAAATTATAATTATAAATATTCAAGCATTGAATTGAATATTGTTACTAACAAATGATTATTATTCATAATAATAAAAAAAAAATGTTCAATTGTTATAAACAATTAAAAATAGCTCTCGCTTATGAAATGACAAGAAAAAGTTTGAAAGAATACGGTTGACATAAACAGAATATTGTTAATGACAATTATAATTTGTTATTAACAATTTAAAATCTTTGTTTATAATAATTTTAATAATAATAATAATTATAACAACAAAACATATGGTCTCTCGGCTCGCACCCAGACCACTGATATTTGTATTTTTGATGACTCATAGATTGTGTGTTCATAGTTTATGGACAAGGGTATGTGTCCTTAGCCTTGAAATTAAATGTCACCATTTTTAATCTAATCAATTTTATTTTTTCTATAGCTGTAACTATCTGGCTATTCAGCTCTATTTTTTGAAGCTTTTGTTACTGTTTTCTAGCGCCACTCTGTAGAACGAGAATGTTTATTAATCACTTATTTTTATTGAACTTTAGTAGGATTCGAACCCTCAACTAAAGCGTTGTGAACTCGTTTGAACGAACCACTCGCCCCCTAGCAATTAATTAGTGATGTAATAAATTAGAAATGGTGTGTTTCTAAAAAGTTTTAGAGATAAATAGCATGACATCGACTGGATAACTAATAGAACGATATCAAAACGGCAATATCAATTTATTATATTATGTATATAGTATAAAGGGAAATTGGAACATTTTGTAAATGGTATAGATATTATCTATTTTGTGTCATACCCCGGCAAAAATTATGAATACATAACTATATGAATGTCAAACGCAAACCACGAGATTGATGAATGTTACAGTTTTGTTGTATTTAATGGCAAATAAATATACGTAACAAATAAATTGGTCGATCAGTTGGATGAAAAATTGTGTGTACAGTGTGTTGGTGCTTTAAATAGAGTGAATTTGTTTATATCGACATTCTTGATGTTTTTTACTATGCATTTAAACGTAGCGAAAAGATGATAAAACATTTTTGGGCTTAAACACAATGTTAGAGCTTTTTCCTACCGTCTATGACCTTGAAAATATATGCGCGTAGCTGTTCTCTGTCCTGTTTTACGGGGTGGAAGCATGGACACTTACTAAAGCCACAACGAAGAAATTGGAAGCATTCGAGTTGTGGTTATATTTTCTTCGATCTTCCCACTGACCCTCCTGTAGGTTTCTTAAACTCATGGCTTATTTATTCCCTCGCTTCATGTTATTTTGGGTCTTCCTCCTTTCTTTTTGTGGTGGGGGATCCATTCCATTGCTTGTTTTGGTAATCTATAGTCCGCCATACGCTGCACATGTCCGTACCAAGAGAGTTGTCTTTGTTCGATATCCTTAATGATCGTATCCTCCAGTCCCATTCTTTGTCGGATGTCTTCGTTTCTCATTCTATCTGCACGGGAAATTCTTGCTGCTTAACTAAGCGCATTCATTTTTGTAGCTTCCAGCATTCTTTAATTCCTCTCGGTCATTCTCCATGTTTCTGAACCATAGAGTAGGCTACTTTTAATTATTGTGTTGTATATGTTGTATTTTCTCTGTCTGGTTTTTTGTTTACTCCATAGAGTTCCATTTAGGCATACAATTGCAGTGTTAAAATGTCATGTTCCGCTAGAAACGTGAAAAATATCTATTTTATAAGCTAGTTTATGCGTATTAAAGCATTGGCTTCATATAAAATACCTCGTTCTATTATTCATTGCTGCGTCGCTGCTTTTGCTCATAAAAATTTGGAAAGCGGTCAACCTGTAGATTGTGGTAAGACGCATTATCAATCACTAAAGCGCATTTTTTAATAGCATTAGAGATAAATTTGTGTTTGAACCATTGCGCAAAATTAGGTTCATTTTGTCGCGGTAGTCGCCTATTTTAATTTCCAACTCCACAAGCTTTAGCTACTCTTTCTTATAGATTGCTTAGAGAAATAGTTAGAGCTTGTTGTTCTTTTTTGATTTGCATAATTTATCGACCTTGACTGTGAATTATTTTCTAGGAACTGCTCATGTTTGCAGAATGGTATCTATAACTAAGAAATAACTAAGAAACCGTTCTCAAGTGGTAACATTTTTTTATTGTACATAAAGTGTATTTTGGTATCACACCATATAATATTATCTAACATGCGTTGCATACGATATCACGCCTTATTTAATACTTAATAATAAATTCTTTACTGTTTTGAAATAATATACTCATTTTGCGGAACAAGTGTTATTTGCTTAGACTAGGAATCTTTCCTTGAAATTATTTGCACATCCGTCCTAGTTCTTTTTCCGCGTTCTGTTGATTTCAAATTTACTATCGTTACTACTTCTAGAATCGGAATCTCAAGATCGTCAGGTTAGAACTGTTAAAAAGTAACAGCCTTTTGAAACCGAACGAAATGGAACTGTTACTTACAGCTTATATCACCCCTACAAATTACTGTAAGTCAACCATTGAAATATAATAAATATTAGAATGTAAATCCGATATTGAGTTGAAATTATCCCACGTAGTTCTCTGGAAAAACTGATTTTGGAAGCTTGTTCCATTCTGTAGCAGCGCTGTTAAAAAAGGATTGATGTGTTGAAGGACGTCAAGCTTACCTATCTTTTATTAATAGTTTTTGGGGTCGCTAAGTTTAATAGTGACATTCCCAATTTTGTTAGCACCCCTATGAAATGCGTGGGAAGGGCATAAAATATAAAAAACTATTAAAAATGCCGACTTAGTGTCGAATTCATAGTTTTTGGGGTCGCTGAGTTTTTATAGTGATATTTCCAAAGCAGGCAAGCTTACGTTCGGGCAGGACAACGTCTGCCGGGTTCCGCTAGTCTTTTTTTTTACTGAAAATAGTCGCAAAAAGGGTAGACCTATCGTGTGGGCCTCGGACTGCGATTATTAGAAGGGGGAGGGATTATAGAAAGGAAATGATTGTGGACCCGTTTTTTGAAAAGTTGCAGGTCATAGTTCTCTGGAAAAACTCTTCTTCTATGTTCTAGTGGGTGAAGGGTATCTGTGAGAGTTGAGCTGTTTATCAACCGAAGGGCCCTTTTCTGAATGGAATCTAGAAGACGAAGAGAATGTCTTGGTGCTGAACCCCAAATGTGCGAGCAATACTCCAGTAGAGGTCGGATTTGAGCCTTGTACGTCGTCAACAGTTGATCAGGAGTAAAAAACTTTCTAGCTTTCCACAAAAAACCTAGTCTCTGGCTTTTTGACTTTGCGATGTAAGCAACATGGTCATGCCAAGACATATTATTGGACACCGTGACTCCCAAAACTCGACGATTGCTTCAAGATCTTTATTAATGGGGTCAACCTATTCCTGCTGAGTCTATTTGTATTATTCACCGAAAGTGATCGATAGAATGTGAAAGTTGAAACAAGTGTGCTGCGAAACTGTAAATGGGGTTCGTGGTGGTTTTCAAGAGGTCGTTGATGTGTAAAAAAAATAGGGTGGGGGACAGGATGGAACCCTGGGGAACCCCGGCATTAGGTTTTAATGCATCAGAAGATATATCGTCAACTGCCACATGTAAGGAGCGATCTTGCATGAAGCTCAAGAGCCATTGGCGCAGTTTGGTTGGGAGACCGTAGGCAGATAATTTACTTAACAATGTCTGGTGCCAAACGCGGTCAATGGCTTTATATATATATATATATATATATATATATACTATGGACTTGTACAATCCATTCTATCCTATGGACTACCTTTCTGGGGAAACTCAGCCCATACAATAAAAGTTTTTAAACAACAAAAAAAAGTAATAAGATGTCTAGCTGGACTACATTATAAAGAATCATGTAAGAGTACATTCATTGAGTTAGCTATAATGACCTTAATGACGTACATCTACATAATCACCATGAATATTAAAAAAAATGAAACACACTATACCAAAAATAATTTGATTCACAACTACTATACCAGAAAAGGTAATGAACTACGGTTACCCTATTCCCGTCTGGCTCTGGGACAGGACTCTGCGAGTTATCAAGGTATCATCTGCTACAACCATGCACTCAAACTATTTGGATACACATGTAGCTTGAGAAGCTTCAAATCAGCTCTATATAATCATCTCATACAAAATGCTTTTTACTCTGTTGAGGAATTTCACTATCCCAATAATTTCTTAATATACCCATTTCCTGGAGTATTTTATCTGATCAATTTTATATTTTTATCTATATTTGGTATTATCAATAATCAAATTTTAAATATGTTTTAAACTGTTTGTGTGTTCTGACTAGTCTGATAAAATTTTAAAAATGTATGTACTACAGTTGTAGAATTTTCAATGATGAATAAATATTATTATATATATATATATATATATATATATATATATATATATATATTGTAGTATTTTAAACACAGCAAATACTTACATTTGCTAATACACAAAAAAGGTAATTTAAATCGTTACTGTGGCACACACTTTACTATTACAAGAGTTGAGAAAATGGTTCTGTTTGCTAACGTAAGTTGCAAAAATTAGCGCATTAACATAATTATTTCATTTATTTTTTTCTTCGCTATGCAATTACGAAAACGTTACGGAATATGTGAATTTTACAATTTGTGGGAACGACTTTAACCCAATATACAAGAAAAACAATCGAACGTTTCATTTCATAACAAAAGATAATGCAACGCATTCTCTGTATGTAAAGTGATTTTAAATCATAATAAAAAAAAATTCAAATAGTTAATGAGAGTAACAACAACAACGATGTGTCATTCGGATATTCAAATGAAAATACCAGCTCGACAATTCTTTGCTGTTCATATCCTGGATGTACTTACGAGGCGAGGCGCATTAATACTAATTCTAAGAATGCGTACGAAAGTAACTTAACTTGAAAATATTCTAAATAAAAATTCAGACTTTGTAAAACTACAAGCATTCCTTCAGGAGATACAAATATTAAACAAAATTTAAATAATTTAACCAGATCTTACAATGCCAATAACCCTTAGCGGTGGAGACATGATTTAATTAAAAAAAATATTTCTTTATTTTAGTTCATTATTTTAAAGTAATATTTTGGATTTTAATATAAAATAATATTCATCAATAAATCGAAACTCATTGATCGCACCTCGTACACACTTGAAGATGATAAACGTGACCATTCGACTTTTTGCACAAAAAACTTTCATTTTTTTTTCAATAATACTTACCAGCATATAACTACAATATTTATTCGCCGGCAACATTTATTTATTATACGGGGTACTTATTCAAAATAATTATTTTCTTCTGCTTTTGTTTCAAAGCAGAAATTTTTTAGACAGTTTGATGACACTGGCAACTTTTGTTTTTAAATAAATCATCAACATATGCTCTGGTGTTATTAATTCCAGCTAGGAATTTTGACAGTTTATGGTATTTCCAAAGGGATTCCCGACAGCTGACAGGTATACAGTGTGAACATAAAGTAACGTAACTTGCTAATATTTAGATTTCCGTTATGTTTACAAAAAAAATATTGAATACAAGTTTTTTCAAATAATTCAGGCCATCTGCATAAGTCGGTTAGAAGTATACAGGGTGCACCGCTACTCCAAAATAACTTTTGACATAATTTTTGAAATTAGATTTTCAAATGGTCTTCCTTTTTCTATTTGACAGTATCCAAGTCTATTATAAAAAGCTGATAAGGTATTACGCAATTGCTGATTTGTTATTTGACGGGCTGTTATCAGTATTTTATATTTGTCTTGTACACAATGTTTTTAGATATCCCAAGAGAAAAGGCGATAAATCGGGATATCTGGCTGGCCACTCAATTGTGCCCCTTTTTCCATTTTACCTGTCTTGGAAAACTGCATTTAAGTAATTTTAAACAGCAAAATTAAAGTGTGGTGATGCACCATCCTACTGAAACCAAATTTTCAACTCATTTTTGTTCGATTCTCCAGAAGTTCGCTGCTTGTAAAAAAAAACAAAACAAAAGAAGATTCAAACTTATCTGAAACAGTGTACCGAATGTTAAGAGTTCGTTAAAATAAAAAAATTTACGTACTGACAAGAGGTTCCTCTTTAAAAACTGTCCACTCACCTTTGTCTCGTTGATTCGGGAGCCGCATTGAGTTTGGGTAGCACGAGAGATATTATACGGAGCTTTTTATAAAAAAGAGCCTTTAAGAGCTCCATATCGAGTTTTTGTTGGACTCCATTTTTCTTCATCACTTAGGAAAGCCCAAAAAGAGAAATCTCTCATTATCGTATATGTTTTACATACCGAGTGATAATAACTTCTCGCGATAATTTTTTAATTAGAAAATTACAAACACTACTGATCAAGCTACTGCAATCGACGGTTCGACATTTTATTCTTCCCCAATCAAGTGAAGAGGAGTTACAGGCGATGGTTAATGTTATGCATGATGCCCTGAAAATCAAAGGGATGAAAATAATTGTAAGCAAAACGAAAGTAATGGTTTTTAAAAGGGAAGAAAGCATGACAAACTGTGTGTTGGCAGGAAAACAAATGAATGGAGCACTGCATAGCTTTATGAGCAGCCAGAAAGTGTCAAAAATGCACGTCTGGCTGTGCATAGAGGAGTGTCGGTTCCTACACTTATCAGTATGGTAGTGAATGTTGGGTTTGGCAGAAGAAGCATGAAAATAGGATTAATGCTGCGGAGATAAGTAGTCTAAGAAACATAGCCGGAGTGACTAGGTTGGATAAAGTAAAAAATAGTGAGATAAGAGAACAATGTGGTGTGAAAGAAGAATTGTTTACAAAGATAGATAAAGGAATGCTTAGATGGTTTGGAAACGTAGAAAGGATGGATGAAGGAAGATTGACGAAACAAATTTATAAGGCGAGTGTGAATGGACGGAAGTCGGTAGAGGTCGACCTCCTCAGACCAACATTGTTTTGAAAAAAGGCCAGTCAAGAGTACCAACAACCGAAGAGCATGTATGAGAGCACTGATGAAAGCAAAGGAAGCAAAATACGTGTGTAAGAACCGCATCAAGTGGAAGGAAGTGGTCTCTGCCTACCCCTACGGGAAAGAGGCGTGACTTTATGTATGTATGTATGTAATCAAGTCGCTTTTTGCAAACAATACGTTCCAGAATTACTTTTGTAAAAAAATTCGCACTTGTATCCACCCTAATGGATGTTGACAGAAAGTGTTAAGAGTTAGCTGGACTTTAATTTTGAGTTGAGTTATAATATAATTTGTAGTCTGCATTATTTGTTGATTTCGCTGCTACGTGTCGTTGTACTAGCAAAAAAATTAACACGTGGTTTTTTCCGAGCTGAGAGTAGAGCTTTTATGTTGCACCATCACGATGTTTCATCTAAAACGGGTGTAATCACTCTCTCGTGACCATGCGCAGTGGCCTACATCCCTTCCGGTGGACGCACTTTAAAGGGGTGAAGATATCTCTCGTACACCTACTTTCGAAGCAAATCTAAATTATGAAAAATATCCAAGAAAATTCTCGAATATATTATGAAATCGTAACAGAAAGCCACCCCGAAAAAGTACCGGGGGCGCAAGAAAATTTGACAACATTATCGACGATTAGGGAAGGGAGAATATAAGAAAGGTACAAGAAACAAAATATTCAATTTTAAGTAACATTTACTGTTTCTAACTTCGACTCTGCAAATGGATAAGTGTTTCTAAGGACTACGTAGCAAAAAGCAATTGCTCGAATAAATATTGCACACTTATTGACTATACATATAAAAGATAATTAACTAACAGCAGCTTATTATGGCGCAAACTTTAACGGATTGAAAAAAAGTAGCCCAACAACATCACGATGAGCATTGAACGTAACAATCGGTGGCATTATATGAAGATCTGTTCGTCGTCCGACGTCGTCTGATGGGGACTGTCGTTCGAGGTCGAAATCTTCTTGACAGGCGTCACTGGATACTTGACAGGCCCCCTCCACTTTCTACCGACGCCCAAGCTGCGCGGCAACGCTATCGGTACTCTGGTGATGTTTTCGCGCAGCGTTTTTCTGTCCAAGGAATTGAAATTCGATAGATCGACGTCACCTTTCGGTATCATTTCCACCACGACGGCCTTATCGTTGTCCGCGACGTTAAGGTGCGTGCAAGACTTCGACAGCGATCCATTCAATCGTCGTGGGAAATGTTCAATTTCGTATCGGATGTGTTTGTGATAGGGCACTTCGACGCGGCGTTTCAATACGCCGTATTTACTCACGTTGGACACATCCCTGCAGATTTCGGTGACGTGCTTTTCTACGGGACTGTCGCAGTGACAAATATTCGACGGCGATCGCGTTTCGGCCATACTCTCGGACGTCCTCGCCAGCGTAAACTCGGCAATATCGTCGGCGTTCTTCAGCAAATTCGACGCCTCGTCGTACTTCAATCCTAGCAAAGATCTTTTATTAACGGCGATGATTTGATCGCCGCGTCGGACGTTCGATTTGACGGCAGGACCGTCTTCGATGATCGATTGAATGTATATGTTTCCGTCCGAACCTTCCACGATCTCCAGGCCAAAACTGCCTTTTTCGTCTCTGCGTATCGTGACGTTCAGCAGAATTCTCTCTTCGACGAACGACAGATTGTTGAGTTTCTCTTGCAGCGATTCGCTTATCGACTCTTGGAAATTGGGCAGAAATATATTACTCGAATTCTTGATCGTGGAATCTGAAACGAAATGCAACATATAGTTCATTGAACTCTTTATCTCTTCGAGTAGCGCATGGCAACGTTTAAGGTTATTAACTTGTTGTGAAGATTTAAAGATCGGAGAAAGAGGACTACGCGTATGTCACGAAGGTAAGATTAATAGTCTGAATTACAAAGCGACTCTTTTGAAATATTTTATATGGTACAACTCTTTAAGTAACTGGAACAATTTGGTCTTGTTTGATCTTTGCTGAAAACGAAATGGGGTTTCTGGTTCTTCGTTATTTTAAAAATTCAAGTGCTGTGACTGGTTCATTGATGAACGTTTATCATTCGTTTTAAAACTGGAAATAAGTTTACAGGAATCAATTGAAGAGTATATTTAAGATATCTGAAGCTGTATGGTGGAATCTTCTCAAGGTTAGTATTGAATTATAAAGCATAGCTTTAGGAAGATTTTGTAGGAGAAGCTGTAAATACTATTGAATGAGATATAACTCTCCTAACACACTGCTCAAAACTAGTTACAACT
Source organism: Agelastica alni (assembly GCA_950111635.1). Lineage (NCBI taxonomy): Eukaryota > Metazoa > Arthropoda > Insecta > Coleoptera > Chrysomelidae > Agelastica > Agelastica alni. The sequence continues at coordinate 4,756,254 of OX467719.1, read as the reverse complement.
TTAAAATAATTAAGAATAAAATGAAGAGTATAAGATATCTGAAGCTGCATGAAGGGCAGCTCCTTATGATTCTTACTGGATTATAAAGCAAAACTTTTGAAAGATTTTGTAGAAGAAACTTTAAGGACCATTCAATAAGGCACAATTCTCTAAATATAAAAACCCACTTTGTTCTTGTGTGTCAAATGAAGAGTATTACCAAGATATATAAAAGGCTGTATGGTGGGCAGCTTCTCTAGGTGCTTACTGGATTATAAAGCAAAGCTTCTGGAAGATTTTGTAGAAAAAGCTGTTAATACTATTAAATAAGATATAACTCTCTTAATACGCTGGTCAAAACTAGTTACAAGTTTAAATGGATTAAGATCCAAATGATGAGTATATCTAAGAAATCCGAAGCTGTATGGTGGGCAGCTTCTCTAGGTGCTTACTGGATTATAAAGCAAAGCTTCTGGAAGATTTTGTAGAAAAAGCTGTTAATACTATTAAATAAGATATAACTCTCTTAATACGCTGGTCAAAACTAGTTACAAGTTTAAATGGATTAAGATCCAAATGATGAGTATATCTAAGAAATCCGAAGCTGTATGGTGGGCAGCTTCTCTAGGTGCTTACTGGATTATAAAGCAAAGCTTCTGGAAGATTTTGTAGAAAAAGCCTATTGAATGAGATATCTCTTAATATGCTGGTCAAAACTAGTTACGAGTTTAAATGGATTAAGATCCAAATGAAGAGTATATCTAAGATATCCGAAGCTGTATGGTGGGCAGCTTCTCTAGGTGCCTACTGAATTATAAAGCAAAGCTTCTGGAAGATTTTGTAGAAAAAGCCTATTGAATGAGATATCTCTTAATATGCTGGTCAAAACTAGTTACGAGTTTAAATGGATGAAGAGTATATCTAAGATATCCGAAGCTGTATGGTGGGCAGCTTCTCTAGGTGCCTACTGAATTATAAAGCAAAGCTTCTGGAAGATTTTGTAGAAAAAGCCTATTGAATGAGATATCTCTTAATATGCTGGTCAAAACTAGTTACGAGTTTAAATGGATTAAGATCCAAATGATGAGTATATCTAAGATATCCGAAGCTGTATGGTGGGCAGCTTCTCTAGGTGCCTACTGAATTATAAAGCAAAGCTTCTAGAAGATTTTGTTGAAAAAGCTGTTAAGACTATTGAATGAGATGTAACTCTTAATATGCTGGTCAAAACTAGTTACGAGTTTAAATGGATTAAGATCCAAATGAAGAGTATATCTAAGAAATCCGAAGCTGTATGGTGGGCAGCTTCTCTAGGTGCTTACTGGATTATAAAGCAAAGCATCTAGAAGATTTTGTAGAAAAAGCTGTTAAGACTATTGAATGAGATATAACTCTTAATATGCTGGTCAAAACTAGTTACGAGTTTAAATGGATTAAGATCCAAATGAAGAGTATATCTAAGATATCCGAAGCTGTATGGTGGGCAGCTTCTCTAGGTGCTTACTGAATTATAAAGTAAAGCATCTAGAAGATTTTGTAGAAAAAGCTGTTAAGACTATTGAATGAGATATAACTCTTAATATGCTGGTCAAAACTAGTTACGAGTTTAAATGGATTAAGATCCAAATGAAGAGTATATCTAAGATATCCGAAGCTGTATGGTGGGCAGCTTCTCTAGGTGCTTACTGAATTATAAAGTAAAGCTTCTAGAAGATTTTGTTGAAAAAGCTGTTAAGACTATTGAATGAGATGTAACTCTTAATATGCTGGTCAAAACTAGTTACGAGTTTAAATGGATTAAGATCCAAATGAAGAGTATATCTTAGATATCCGAAGCTGTATGGTAGACAGCTTCTCATGGATCCAGCTGGATTATAAAGCAAAGCTTCTGGAAGATTTTTGGAAGAAGCTGTTAAGACTAATGAATGAGATAAACTCTTTCAATACGCTGGTCGAAACTAGTTACAAGTTTAAATGAATTAAAATTAGATGAGCCAAGTGAAGTTACTTATAAGTATAAAAGATTTAAGATTGGAATGTGAGGGCACGTTAAAGCTTATTGAAACTTGTGTGGAAGTGTGAAACGATATTTTAGAATTATAATAATTCACTCACCCAACACGTACACTCCGTTCGGAGAAGATTTTCCCGTCGCTGGTCTGGAAATCGATGAGGAACTGCAATGAAGCGACACAGACTGCAAGGACATCTCTTCCAAATAATCGTTACTAACAATATCATTTACGGCTTCCACGGATCTCGAAAGACCCAATTTGCAATTCACGAACGCTCTGGTGCCCATTTTGACGCCTCGCCTTTTATCATTCGAGCCGACATTAAAACCAGACAAATGTTTGCTTTCCAAAATCAAACCGTTCTCCTTATTTTGATCGTCTTCGTCGATACATCCGATACTTTTGGCCTTTTTTAATTTGTTCACGTTGCGCCAACGGTGGCTCGAATCGCAGGACGATTTAAATTCGATTTTGAATGCCGTATCGCGATCGGGACGTATCAACGCGTCCAGTTTGCACATGGAGTTCGCCTCGTTCTTCATGTCCTTCAGGGGCACGCCGAACTGCTGAGACAAAGCGTGCGAGGAGATGTAGTCGCTGCGAAAACGGAGGAAGAACTGATGATGAAGCGAGGCCAGCCGAAACGTGAAATAACTCCTGGAAAAAAAAAACGATTTTTTTGTTAAAATTACTAGTACAACAAATGTGGAATGGGGGGTATTTACTCACTTCTTTTGTTCCATTTTTAACTTGTACTTCTTCAATTTGGAATCGGATCGAAAGCTGGCGTGAGGCAAGATACACAAGTATTGTTTGCTGTAGCACAACGTCTGTATGTTTTTCCATTCGAATTGTTCGTACAACTTCGGTCCTAGATTGCTGGTATTTTTACCCCTTTCGTACAAGTTCATCCCTTGCGCGCTGATGTACAACCATATCGGTTTGTGGTTGTTGTCTTTCATCATCTAAAAACGATTTTTTTTTGCTGCGTATTGATTATATTCAGTATAATTTTGTAAAGTATGTTCTCACCCAAGTAGCAGTGTAAAAATGACCTCCATAATGCGTCAAAGTCTGGGCAAACGATATAAAACTTTCTTCTGCCTTCTCGGTGTCCATTCCCTTTTTGGAGACGTGGGCTTTGATCAATTCTGATCGAAGTTTATCAGAATTTTCGACGACGGACGACATCGAGTCAGGAATATAATGCTCCATCAAAAAATAGTCTCTTTGACCGTGTTCCTACAAGAAAAATGTATCAAGGCTTATTGAATGTTGTTTCCCTCGAGAAACTGTTTTAAGTCCTCTACCTTTCTTGGCATATAAACGCAAAAAAATGGACTCAAAATTGAGCAGAAACAAAGAAAATTAGTGGAGGTGTACAGAAAAAGTCCAAAATTATGTAAACTTTTAATTAGGTGTCTCTTAAGGGTATGATTAGGTCCACTTTCCTCTCCAGTATATAAATACATAAGAGAGAGACTCAAAATTGAGCTGATACGCAGAAATCCAAATCAAAACAACTGAATGCAGTGTCTGTTATGGGTTTGCTATAGATCCACTACCCTCCGCAGAACATAATACAAGAAGAACGACCTAAATTGAGCTGATACGGAGAAATCCAATTGGGGTGTAAAAAAAATTCAAACTTATGAAAACAGGGAATAAAGCTTCTTTTAAGGGTAAACTTTAAGTCCACAGCTTTTCTAGCATATAAATGTAAATAGAATGACTCCAAGTTGAGCAGAAACAGAAGAAATAAGTAGAGGTTTACAAAAAAGTCAAAAATTACAAAAACATTGAATAAAGTATCGCTTATGGATATGCTTTAGGACCCCTTACCTGTCCACTATATAGACACAAAGAGAATGACTCAAAATTGAGCAGAAACAGCAGAAACCAATAGAGGTATAAAAAGGAGACCAAAACTAAACAAACAGTGAATGCAGTCAGATGCTCCACAGAATTTGAACTGCTTTAAAATCAAAGACATCCAAATATTTCTTTAGATCTGGAAAAGGGTCATCTATGAGGTCCAAAAAAGTATGCTTTAGGTACATAGCTTTCTTTAGCAAAAAAATGTAAAGAGATTGACTTAAATTGAGCAGAAATAAAGAAAAGCAGTAGAGGTTTAAAAAAAAACCAAAACAACTGAATGCAGTGTCTGTTATGGATTTGCTATAGGTCTACAGCTTTTCTAGCATATAAATGTAAAAAAAATGACTCCAAGTTGAGCAGAAACAGAAGAAATAAGTAGAGGTTTACAAAAAAGTCAAAAATTACAAAAACATTGAATAAAGTATCGCTTATGGATATGCTTTAGGACCCCTTACCTGTCCACTATAAAGATACAAAGAAAATGACTCAAAATTGAGCAGAAACAGCAGAAACCAATAGAGGTGTAAAAAGGAGACCAAAACTAAACAAACAGTGAATGCAGTATCTCTATAAGGTATGCTTTAGATACATAGCTTTCTTTAGCAAATAAACGTATTGAGATTGACTCAAATTGAGCAGAAATAAAGAAAAGCAATAGAGGCATACAAAAAAAAAGCCAAAACAACTGAATGCAGTGTCTGTTATGGGTTTGCTATAGGTCCACTATCCTCCGCAGTACATAATACAAGGAGAATGACCCAAATTGAGCTGATACATAGAAAATTGGTAGAGGTATGCAAAAAAGTCGAAACTTATAAAAAAATATAAGCAGGTGATCCCAAATGATACGCAGTGCTACTTCTTTTGCATGACGTTACGTTCTTCCGATCGATTTAATGGTAACCTATCGTCCCATTTTGACGTGTCATTGCAACTGCACATTTATCAGCATTGTTGCAAAATTACCAACTTCAAAGGTAACATATAAATTGCGGTATCCTTACAATCTCGAGTTCGGCATTGTTCTGCCGGCAAAGTTTCGAATGGAAACTATATCGGTTTTGAAATAAACTTTATAGGAAGGTCGAGGATCTGCAATATGTGCCCATTTACCGTCGTTTGTCAAAAAGTTACATTAGAAACAAAGACCTTAAAACGGAATGGGACGGGGTTTTTACCAACTCGCATTTGGAAATTGTTAAAAGTATACGAGGGAGACTCTTCTAAAACCGAGGACTTCTTTAAATCTGGAGGAACAAAATAATAAATACGAGGCGTCAAAAAAATGTTCCACAGAATCGAAACTGATTTGAAATTAGACTTTCAAAAATTTCTTTAGATCTAGAAAAAGGTCATCTGAGAAGTCCAAAAAAAGGAGTATCTAGGCATCAGAGATTCAAAGGGACGCCCCAAAACATAATAAATAAAAGCGGACAAAAAACAAATCCACAGAATCCAAACTGCTTTAAATTCAAAACATCCAAATATTTATTTAGATCTGGAGGAAGATCATCTGAGAGGTCCAAAAATAGGAGCAGGCATCCAAGATCTGATAGGACGCCCTAGAGCATGATAAAAAATACGAAAGGACAAAAAGAAGCTCCTCAGAATCCAAACTGCTTTAAAACTAAAGACATTTAAAGATTTCTTTAGATCTGGAGGAAGGTCATAAAAAAATAATAAATACGGAGGAAGCTCCACAGAATTTAAACTACTTTAAAATCAAAGACATCAAAAGATTTCGTTAGATCTGGGAACGGTCATCTATAAAGTTCAAAAAAAGGAGCATCCAGGATCCAATGGGATACCCAAAAACAAAAATAAAGGGGGGGGGGGGGGTAGAAAATAGTTCCACGAAATCCAAACTGCTTCAAAATCAAAGATATCTAAAGATTTCTTTGGATCTGGAAAGTCATTCGAGAGGTTCAAAAAAGGAGCATCCAGGATCCCATAAGAAGCCCCCAAATTACAATAATAAATACGATGGGACAAAAAGAAGCTCCACAGAATCCAAACTGCTTTAAAATCGAAGACATCAAAAGATTTATTTAGACCTGGAAGAAGGTCATATCAGAGGTTAAAAAAAATAAGTATCCAAGCATCCATCCAGGATCCGATAGGATGCTGCAGAACATAATTAATACGATAAGGAGTGAAATAATTTACACAGCCACAATCACTTTATAATAAAATAAACGCATGCAATTTTTTTAGGTATTCATCAAAACAATATGCTCACTGATTAAATATGTTTACCCTGGGATTATAGTTGCCGAATTCCGCTTGCAGAGCTAATCCATTAAGTTCGACAATTTGCTTGAACGAACACGGTAATTGGTGTTCAATGATCGACCTCCTTAATTGCAAATACAGCAAATGTCTGGACTCGTTTCCTCGGAATCCTCTTAGGGTCGGCAGGAAGAATCTCACCTGGAACGATACACAATCAACACGCATTTTCCATTTAACTTGATCGATTATTTTTAAACGATAATCAAATGTGGTAGTGTCGGTTGGCAAGAAAAAATGTACTCACTCTCACAAACAAAGTCACCGACGAATCTGGATGAGTATTTTCTTGAAAAATTTTCGAAATTTTCGTGTCCGATGGAAGAAATACAAAATCGCCAGATATCAATGCCGACAGGCCGAACATAAAGTTCTCTTCTATGTGCTCTTTTTGAATTATCACCTACAAACAAGAAATACTGTTACCAAAACCACTTTGTGTCCTTAAAGACATAATATTGTCTATTGACAGCTTGGGACATACTCTTATGGAACCAAGTGTTCTGATCACTTTGTGTCTTGTACTGTCCAAGAAGTAATAATATAGTCTATTGGCTGCTTGTGATAACATCGTATGGAACCAACTACTTTCATTAACCATTTTGTGTCCTTGTTTAACCCGGGGAGACACAGTATGATCTATTGGCTACTTAAAATAATCTCGTATGGAACCAAATGCTCTTATAAATCACTTAGTGACCTCGTACTGTGCTAGAAGTCATAATATTATCTATTGGTTGTTTGAAATTGCCTCGTAGGGAACCAGTTTATGTGCTTGTATTGCTTTGGGAGTCGCACTATGGTCTACTGGCTGCTTGGGATAACTTTGTATGTAACCAAATGCTTTTATTAATCACTTCGTGTCCTTGTACTGTGCTAGAAGTCATATTATCTTTTGGTTGCATGAGATAGCCCCTCGTAGTGAACCTCTTTATGTACTTGTATTGCTTTGGGAGTCACACTATGGTCTACTGGCTGCTTGGGATAACTTTGAATGGAACCAAGTGCTTTTATTAATCACTTTAGGTTCTTGTATTGCTCAGGGAGTGATAATGTTGTTCATTGGCTTCTATTAACCACTTTGTGTCCTTGTAGCGTCCTGAGAGTTATAATTTTGTCTATTGATTGCTTGAGACAACCTCATATGGAACCAAGTGCTCTTATTAATCACTTTGTGTTCTTGTTCTATCCTAAATCCTGAAAGTCATAATCTCATCTATTGGCTGCTTGGGATAATCTCGTAGAGAACTAAGTACTTTTATAATTAACTTTATGTTCTCCTATTGCCTTGGGAGTCACAGTATAGTCTACTGGCTTCTTGGGATAACTTCGTACGGAACCAAATGCTTTTATTAACCACTTAATCTCCTTGTATTATCCTGGGAGTCATACTATGACCTATTGGCTGCTTGGGATTACCTCGCGTATGAAACCAAGAGCTGTTTGTCTGGGTATATTAATTTTTACAGTCTATGGATCATTAACCTTTTTTTTTTAATTAATAAATTTATCATTGTTACCTCAAACAGTTGACCGGCAGTTGTAGAGCTGGGATTACAGAGGACATCTACTTTCTGCCCATTTAGCAGAATCACAGTAACGATTCTGCCTGTGTTGCCTTTCATCTCGGCCATCATAAGTTGTTTGCTGGGAAGAGTGGCTCTCACTACGAATTCTGGTCCGACGCAATCTCTGGGAGCGTCACCGATATTCCGCTCGCTTTTTACCCTGTAGAGGCGGGAGGCGGCCCTTTGAACGGGATTCCGCCTTACTTTCAGTCTTCTGGTGTTGATACCCTACAAAGAAACGGAGCGGGATAATGAAAATTGTCGAAATGGAGATATTTCTATACTCACTTTATCATTGGTGGTCCCACTACCTAATTCTCTACTAACAGTCCCGTTGAACAGATTTTGTTCGCGCAATTGTCTATTAAAAATAACATTATCACTATCGACATTAATTTCACTATTAAGTCTATCACTGTTAACTACGTACATAGATTTAGGTCTAACTACTGTACCGGGCGTTTGAAAAACATCCCTATTGACGAACAAGTCTTCCATGCTGGTACTAGCTTCTTTTGTTAATTTCGGAAGACAGGTGTCAGAGTTTCGAGTCAGATCCATCCATCTTCGGGGTATCCTACCGAAGATTTTGGAATTGGTGTCTGTCCTGGAACGAAAAGTTCATTTTAATTACAGTTATTCAGCAATCGTTTTCGAAACAATCATAATAAAAGAAATTAACTTTAAATCCTAACTAATTGGAACCCTTGTAGAAGGAAGTAGACTGATGGCTTTATCCTGGATATCAACACAATAGCTTAAAGAGACCGAAACCGTGATGAGATAAAATAAAAGCAATTTATCTCAAAATTTTATTAAAAATTATTGAAAAGGTGCAGCTAGCACCACAATAACCTCTATAGTACTACTTCATAACACTTGCAGCTTTAGACACCATGATTTCAACCAAAAATCTATAATTTAAGACTCACTTTATGCAGCAAAGTTACTTTAGGCTAAAGTACTGATAAAAACCTCCACAGACCCATACTTATTGCAGCTTCAGACAACTTGGACTTATCACTTAAAGCAGCACTTTCTGTAGTACTTTTTCCCTAGCTTGTAACCTCAATGAACTCTCCACAGTACTACTCCATACTACTTGCAGCTTTAGAAACCATTATTTTAACCAAGAATAAAGAATTTAAAACTTAATTTCTGCAGTAAAGTTTCTTTAGACTATAGCACTGATAAAAACCTCCACAGACCCATACTTATTGCAGCTTCAAACACCTTGGGCTTATTACTTAAAGCAGCACTTTCTGTAGTACTTTTTCTTTAGCCTGTAACCTTAATAAACTATTCACAGTACTATTCCATACTACTTGCAGCTTTAGAAACATTATTTTGACCAAGAATTTAAGAATCAAATTTCTGCAGCAAAGTTGCTTTAGACTCTATAGCACAGATAAAACCTCCACAGATCCATACTTATTGCAGCTTTAGACGCCTTTGCTTCATGCTACTTAGAAAGCTGCTCTGCGACTCACGACTCAACCTGGGCCTGCGCTTGAGACTCTCGAAGTGCTACGTTTGGCCTACCCTCTTATATGGAGCAGAAGCATGGACACTTAAAGCACAAACCATCAATAAATTAGAAGCCTTTGAGATGTGGACGTACCGTAGAATGCTCAAAATAACATGGACATCGCACACCACAAATGAAGAGGTTCTTCGCAGGCTGGGGATAGAGCGTGAGCTGTTTAAATTCGTAAAGATACGGAAAACAGCGTATCTAGGTCACATTCTGAGAAACCCTAAATACCAGTAACGCTCAACTTATTGTTAAGGGAAAAATCGAAGGCAATCGTGGCCTCGGAAGAAAGAAAATGTCATGGCTGAGAAACATACGTCAATGGACTGGCCTGGACTTATAAGAGCAGCCGAATATCTGTAGTACTTTTTCCTTATTTAGAAAGTAAAACTCACTTTGTTTTGAATTTAAAACGGAGATTTTTTCACCCATACTTCAAGTGGGGATTTTTCTTTCTTATTTAACTTTAATTTTGTTAAAAGCCGCTTTAACAAACTACTATACTCGCACGGAACTTTTGTGTACTCGTAGTCATCGAATTCGCCAACGAAAACAAATTTAATTTAATCCAATTAACTCTATGACGTAAACTTTCGGTCGAAACCGTGACTTTATATGGAAAAAACACTCGCGTCAAATTTAACCGCATAGTAAACAACTCCAACGTCGAAGCGAAGCTAATTTCGTTCCAGCAAACTCGCGAGATATATGCAAAGTTGATACTCCCCGACTTAAGCTAACAAAATGCAACAAGCGGATGAGAGAAATACAAATTTAAAGTCAACATTCGCGATATCGTTACTCACCAATTTATTGTCCTAGGTTGCAGCTCTGGCATGGCGGGTGGACCCCAAGCGGCGTCCATCGCCGCTTCTAAGGCAGACACAGTCTCGTGGTACAAATCCATCACAATGTGAGAAAATGGTCGGTGTTGCTTCTTCTTGCAATAAATAGATATCACCTGCAACCAAGTAGCTTCATTAGAATTGATCTAATAAGCCAAACATATATTATAATAGGATTAAGCTGTGCAGCCTTTGGAAAATTAAATTAAATATTTAAGCCGCACTTGCCAGTATGCCTCAAAAGGAAAACCTTTAATCAATGTGTGCTGTTCGTTCTTACTTATGGCGCCGGATGTTGGGCGTCTCTCTTAGAGACCGGATCCCAAACGAAGAAATACGTCATAGAACAGGGACAATCGACGCTATAGAAACAATTGCTACTTTAAAATGGAACTGGGCAGGACACGTTGCCAGATTATCTGACAACCGATGGAGAAGACGTATCTTCGAGTGGAGGCCAAGGCAAGAAGCGTTCCGCAGTAAAGGCCGCCCACCTACCAGACGGACTGACGACCTGAAACGTGTTAGTAGCAATTGGATGCAGGACGCACAGAATAGGGGCAGATGGAAAAGACTGAGGGAGACCTATGTCCAGCAGTGGACGCGTATGGGTTGACGATGATGATATTATAAAGACCCATATTCATCAATGGCACCGGAACTAAAGAACGCTAATACTCGATGTAAAATCATGAACGTCGGCTCAGAAGAAATCCCTGACATAAACTCCATCGAAGTTGAAAGGGTGTATTCTTTTCCCCCTACTGTTCAATATATACTCCGAACAAACCTTAAAATAAGCACTGGAGGAGATCGAAGCAGGAATACTCGTTAATGGGGACAGAGTGAATAACATTAGATATGCCGACGACACTGTAGTTTTCGCAGATAATCTAGAAGACCTTCAATCTCATGACGCGAATAACTAGTTACCAATATGGGCTTGATCTTAACATCCATAAAACTAAATATCCCCTATTGCGCACATAGAACTTCAAGTATATAATAAAAATGTACTCGACTTTTTTAACTACTAAATGTAAAGATTCAACTGACGATGGTTCTTTTAATATTTCATTCTTATCAGCGCTAGTACAGAACACTTGGTAGGGCGGCTTAGTACAAGGACCAGCGTTGAAAAATTCTCTATAAAAAAAATTCCCGTTGCAGCCTTCTTGAACTTTTCTTCCCGATAAATTAACCGAAAAAAGTGTAAGAGATTTTCCATGTGTCTCAAAAAAATATTGTCGTCCATATTCATAGACGTTTTGAATCTAAAGAACCAAAAGATAAAATCGACGATTACAACATCACTACTCTATAAAGAGCTCAAAATTAGCTCCCGCCGTACGAAAAAACGGTTGCATCATCGTAGCGACCTGCTTCATCCGATTCATCAATCAAAAACCGCGTAAACATTTCCATAATGTCGGAGAAACGTTTTAGAAATTCGCAGGTTAGGATAATGGGCATTAAGTTTGGCGCAAAATGAGGGGCAAAAGGAAATGACAGAATAACTAATTGCTTTCGAATGTAATTACTGCCGATTCCGAGTTGAAAATGGCGCAGCAGCTGAGGTACACGGTGATCCCTGCCAATTTTTCGAGCGTATGTATACTTGTTTAAAATATTTCGTGAAAGATTTTACTAAAATTGATTCCAAACCATTTTTTTACATACATACAGGGGGTGGCGCGAAACGTTTTGATTAAAACTAATGGCGGATACAGTTATGTTAAAAATCTGAAATTACGAAGATGTAGGTTTTGGATGACGCTTAGTTCAAATATAATGTTGTCCTGAATGTGGCACTTTCGGTTATACCGGAAGTAGACGTCAACTTTTTTATTTTAAATATAACCTTATATATATTTTATTTTCGAATTTTACATGAAATTTTAGATAAAATTTGTGTACAATGTCCTATACCAAAAATATTCCAAACATTTCGATTTTTTTTAAAATTTTGAAAAAATTCTAGTCCACATTAAATAACGATATATCCATTAATAACAAAGCTAGTGACGTAAAATGCTAACCAATAAACAATAAGCGCTTGCCCGTTAATGCCATATGTCCAACTCATTGATATTTCATACAGAGTATTTTAAACTTAGCCGCCAACATGCACAATTTAAATCATTTGTACGTTGCTTACTTTAAATAGAACACCCTGTATTTTATTACGTTTTCCGCTGTATTTTTTTAAGCCAATTCGTTTGGTATCGGTATTCCCTATACCTAAATCCAACCACTTTTGAAACATTTTATTATCTTAGTTAAAACATAACAACACTTAATTATTTTAACATTGGTAAAGGGTAGGCATTGGCTGTCAAAGATTTGATAGTTAGAACGTTAATTGTTTATGTTGTTTTGACAGTTTTCTTTACCAGTTTGTATTTCATAGCAAATAATGGCTGGTTGCCGTGTTTTCGCAGAAAGGTATTCAAATCGACCAAATGCAACTGGTGATATCGTAAGAAGATTGCATAAAAACTGCCGTCAGTTTGGTCAGTTTAAGACAAAAATTAATAAAAATAAACCACTAGCGGACAGTGACATAAACGAAATTAATGTTTTGGGTTATTTTACGGCCTGTCGAAAATAAAATAAAAAATATTAGGTTCAATTTAAAATAACAAAGTTGACGTCCACTTCCGGTATAACCACTCGGGATGTCTTTCAGTAGTAATTTAGTATTGTGTACCTACAATTCTTGGCGAAATTTTACTGTAAGAAGATAAATTTGTACCCCCTTCCTTCGGACGACTTCATCAAAAGAAAAGAATAAGTAATGAGCTGGAGAGGGAAATTTTACAGGAGGCAAATTTAAAATTCATAGTGATTACCGAGTTTTTGGGAAGCGAGACTGACGAACAAAGGTTGAAAAAAATAGATACCCCGTTTCACAAAAAGTATAAGCGTATACTCTGATTAGTGGATGGCGGAAACATTTATACGACTTCCTTCGTAAAATAAGTAAAATTATTTTTTAAATAAATGGTTTCCTAAAAGGTCGGCTTAATTTTTATTTTGGTAATATTTTTAAAAATGTCATCTGCCAATTATCAAGGAAAACTAAATCTGTCTGGATTTAAAAAAATTTATAAGTACAAAATCTGATTTTTAAAATACTAGCTACATTCACTGAATGATACCTACACAATATACATATACAGTGGGTCAACTATTTATCAGAAAACAACTACTTTCCTGACAACGTGCCTCGACGAACATTAAATTATGTCTGATAGATAATCGTGCATAATATCTTTCGAGCACTGTGCAGATGCTTGTTAAGTAAAAGAGAGAAATATTAATTTATTTCCTCGAAATGACCACTTGTCTGCATTCGGCACTTCATATATACCTGGTAAAACTGAGAAATATTGATTTGTCTCGTCTATGCTGATGAGAGGCAACATTACGAAACCGGTTCATAGGTAGTCATTTCGAGGAAATACAAGATCGCTCCTTACATGTGGCAGTTGACGGTATTATTTCAGATGCGTTTAAAACTAATGCCGGGTTCCCCCAGGGTTCCATCCTGTCCCCCACCTTATTTCTTTTACACATCAACGACCTCTTGAAAACCACCACGAACCCCATTTACAGTTTCGCAGACGATAGCACACTTGTCTCAACTTTCACATCCTATCGATTACTTTTGGTGAATGATACAAATAGACTCAGGCAGGAACAGGTTGATTCCATCAATAAAGATCTTAAAGCAATCGTCGAGTGGGGAACCAACAATCTTGTTCAGTTCAACGCCCAAACAACACAAAGTGCCACGTTTTCCAAGAAAGTGAATTCCTCAAATCATCCCATCACAATGTCCGGAAATACCCTTGAACCAAGTCCCTCCATCTTGATTTTGGGAGTCACGGTGTACAATAATATGTCTTGGCATAACCATGTTGCTAACATCCGCAAAGTCGGCAAGCCAGAGGCTAGGTTTTCTGTGGAAAGCCAGAAAGTTTTTACTCCTGATCAACTGTTGACGACGTACAAGGCTCAAATCCGACCTCTACTGAGTATTGCTCGCACATTTGGGGTTCAGCACCAAGGCATTCTCTTCGTCTTCTACATTCCATTCAGAAAAGAGCCATTCGCTTAATAAACAGCTCAACTCTCACAGATACCCTTCATCCTCTAGAACATAGAAGAAGAGTTGCAGACCAGTCATTGCTCTACAGATATTTCCATGGCAGATGCTCCAGAGAAATACTCTTGTACCACCATTGGCCACATTCGGCCGAAGAACTAGGCACGCTGATCAGTCTCACACATTTACTCTCAAGCTTGACACTACAAGGACCAATCTTCATCAAGAATCCTTCTTTTACAGGGCTGCTACGGAATGGAATAAGCTTCCAAAATCAGTTTTTCCAGAGAACTATGACCTGCAACTTTTTAAAAAGCGTGTCCACAATCATTTCCTTTCTATAATCCCTTCCCCTTCTAATAGTCGCAGTGCGGGCCGTCCGCGGCCCACACGATAGGTCTACCCTTTTTGCGACTATTTTTATAAAAAAAAAATAAGTTAATATTTATCTCTTTTACTTAACAAGCATCTGCACCACAGTGCAGTGGGGAAATTCCCCTGAAAGGAAAGGAAGGAAAGGGGAAGGAACAGAAACTACCTAATATAGGAAGCTTTTTTTTAGAAAAATCGTAGGTATTTTAAATAGTACAATAATGATTATAAGCTTCTTACCGCAATTCTTTTGCATTTTCACTTATACTAGGGCTTAATTTTGTTTAGGATATTATGTAGAGGAATATTTTACCCTTGGGATATTTTGTCCGGGGATCAAAACACTGTCACCGGTGAAGACAATGTGGAACGTTTCGTGCAAACTATTGCAAGAAAAGTACTATAATGACTATAATATTATGATTGACCCGTTTAACAATATAGTATTTAAACCAGCCCGATATGCCCGCGATGCCATCAGGAAGAAACTACAAGCAGATCCATGTAAACGTAATTCCAGTTCAGTTTTGTTAAATTTGCCTGAAGTTAACAAAATAATATTGCTATGGGATGAATATACTCCTGAAGGTCTCATTCGTAAATTTTACCATATTGCTGCGTGGCGAGGAGGAGAGGCAGTTACTTGTTTGGTGGATTTTTTTCAAATCGAGAAAAATAACGATGACTCTCCAACAAATCGCATTGAATGCAATACGGTGATCAGTAAAAAGTGTCAAGGTGGTTCTAAAAGCTGTACAAGTAGTTAATGATTGGTTTCCAATAGTTAAAGACAAAGCTACCCTGTACGTCTTTTTCACAAACTGATATCAAAAAGAGGCGACAATATTACCACACCACGACTGTTCTTAAAACCAAATCGACACTGGAAAAATAAAACCGATATTGTACCTGTTGGAAAAAATACAATAAATGGATGGACTAAATCTGCTGCAGAGGCAATTTGCTTGAATGTAGAGGACAAAAAGAACAAATCACTCGAATAGATCAACTGCTGTTAGTGAATTGGCAAAAAGTGGTGTAGAAGAACAACAAGTGCTGAAAATTACTGGTCATAGCAATCAAAATTCTATAAAACCATACTTAAATCTCGATCAAGAACACCACAACAAGATTATAAATATTACGCGTGGTAATAGATCTTCTATAGTAGAGAACAGCAACGAATCTAATGTTAAGTTAAATTTTAATAATTGTACTTTCACTAACTGTACTTTTAATAAATAAATAAATGTTTCGTTGTGTTGAGTTATAAATTTTGTTGTCAAAAATTTTTCCGCCGAATATCCTTCGGACACTGACAAATGCCTTATAATTTTATGACAAATTTCTCAAGCTTGTCGCTTGGCAACAGCCCGAGGACGAAGGCTGAGGAACGAGCTTTCGATTGTCATAAACTTATCTCGTCCATTATTAATGTCCTAGGGATATTACTACTGATAATGAAAGCACAAATATTTTGTCTAGATTCAAATGCTTTTCATCTAATGTTTTACTAATTACTTTTAAACCTGTCAACTGTTGCATGGAACTTATACGCGCCCCTGGAGCGAGGAGAATTTAGTAAAAACAAAAAAAAATAAAGCTTAAAGCAACCAACATAAGCGAGGTCAGCCATGAATGACGTGAATACGCCCACTAGCATTATTAGCTTTTTTTCTGATCCTGAAAAATGCAATTTCGTCACCAGACTATATGCTAGTCGGCATGTGATATTCAAGTATCACTTTTAACATACGTACATTCTAAAACAAAAATAAAATATACGACGAATCTTCTTTCGCAATCGATAAATAATATATTGCATAAACCACCAATAGGGTAATCCAATATGTTTGAAAAAGTACTTCAAAATGTTGATTTTCCTAATACAAATCCACAAAAAAATATATTTCGGCATAATAAACCCGCTTTCCTGCCATAAAATTAAATTAAATTTTAAACCTTTTTTATTCCCGCGAAAACGCTGTCAGCCATTTTGGTGACGTAATATTGATAAAAACAACAGTCGTGTATGTACGACCGTCACTCATTCAACGTTAACAGCTATATGCAACCATCATTAAATCAATTCTTGGTAGATTCATTCTATCTGCTTTTACAAAACCGGTTTGGATTTTAATAAATAAATAGGGGTACAAATGAAATGCACTGACGAAAGAACACAATTATAACTCCTTGAAGTTAAAGTTGATAGATATGTACCTAGCTGTTTACACTGAACTGACAGTTTTTGCCTATATGACGTCACACTATATCAACTGGTGTTTTAGGTCACGTGATATACAGATTAAAATTGGAAAAAAATCACAGAACCCACACAATCCAAAATTTGTAAAAATCGTGCCACTCGTTTCCGTAATAAACGTGGCGATCCATACTGCATCTGCTGTTGTGCCAGGTTAGAGAACTTTTCAATCTGTCCCGGTATCAAAAAAATAAAATATAGAAGTTTTTAGATAAGTTCTAAATAACCCAAGTAGAGATATACTTACATCCAATAAATGCATCAACGAAGCCCTTGAAGCCGCCTGGAAACGTGTCATATCCATCAGGACTTGACAAAATTCGGTGCTCAGGCGAGAAGTGGCGACGTGGCTGGTCAGCGTCGCCCTCTTAAGTGTCTCGCCCATGGCGAAGATCCACATCTGAAACATAACACGAGCTCGTTAGGAAAATATACCGACTTTCAAAAAAATCCGAAAGCCCATCAGAGATAAATTACTAATGAAAGGGACACGTCAATTAATTTCTTGATTTGTACTAAAAAAGATCTAATCCGGTCAATTTAGACATCCGAGGGTACAAAAATTCGCACCCAGCTCAAATGTGGTAAGATTGTTAAAAACACCATAATAAAAGAAATCTAAAAAATCCTCATTGATCCGATACCTGGAAAAAAATTTACTCTGGGTCAAAGGTCACAAAAACAGGTTTTTCGCGATTTTCAGCAAAACGGTAGGTTTTATCATAAAATTAGTGTTAACAAAAATTGTACATCAGATAATTATCTATAAAAAATGTCTTAATACTTTTTTCCTAAGAAGCACCGTTTCTGAGGTATAACGATTCAAAAAGTTGAAAGAGTTGTACCACGTATATACATCACTAAAGCAGTAAAAATATTATCCTATCGGTCAGTGTAACTTACACATATAAAATACAATAAATATGAGAATGTCAGGTGACAGTAGAATTTTTCCGGCCTGGTCCGGGAAGTACGTACTTCCCGTACTAGGCCGGGAAGAATCACATCGTTGTTGTCATTATAAATATGAAAATCTTGGTAGATATGGTTTTGATAAATAAAGTTGATCATTACCATAGCAGCGAAATAACGATTGACAGCTATTTGACATGACCCAGTACTTCAATTTGTGCAGCTTCGTCGAGAACTGTGGGATATTATTATTTTTTTATTACAAACGGATCCAGTTTCTCCAAATTTCCGTACTAACTCTATGATGGCCTATATTTCTATCAGAATGCCTTTCATTAAAAATTCGAGCTGTTTCTCGAGCGCACTTGTTTTGATGACCGTAAATAAAAATTATTTCTATTCGTTCTATTCGTTCTTGCAGAAAATACACCATTTAAAAGATGCTACAGCGGTAGACCGAAGTTGTCGAAACCCATATTGTCTGTCATGGATTATCTCAAATTTTTTCAGATATTTGATGAGTTCTATGTTAATCGCTTTTTCCATAACTTTGGATATGACTGAGAGCAATGCAATAGGGCGATTATTCGCAGGAATAGTCTTCTTTCCTTTTTTCGGAATCGGCTGGACTTTAGTGTTTTTCCACATGGACGGAAATACTCCTTTGCTGTATGATAACTTGAAGAGTCTACAGAGAACTGGGGTGAGCTCTTGAGCACAGGTCTTCAGGACAATTGTCGGAATTCCATCTGGTCCTACTGCCTTATTAGAGTCAAGATTTCGTAGGATTTTTTACAAATAATGGTTACTTCAACGTGTCGAATAACTAACTAAATATACTATTAATATTTTTAAAACAAAGTAACAAAATGACAAAAAATGTCATTTATTCAGAAGTTAATTGATCCCTAATTAGACATCTACGTATCCAACAGTGGCGTAGGTCGTTTTTGTTATGGTCTCATGTTATTTAACAAAATTTGATGTTATATAATAGAGATCTTAAAGCAATCGTCGAGTGGGAAACCAACAATCTTGTTCAGTTCAACGCTCAAAAAACACAAAGTGCCACGTTTTCCAAGAAAGTGAATTCCTTAAATCATCCCATCACAATGTCCGGAAATACCCTTGAACCAAGTCCCTCCATCTCGATTTTGAGAGTCACGGTGTCCAATAATATGTCTTGGCATGACCATGTTGCTAACATCGCAAAGTCGGCAAGCCAGAGGCTAGGTTTTCTGTGGAAAGCCAGAAAGTTTTTTACTCCTGATCAACTGTTGACGACGTACAAGGCTCAAATCTGACCTCTACTGGAGTATTGCTCGCACATTTGGGGTTCAGCACCAAGGCATTCTTTTCGTCTTCTAGACTCCATTCAGAAAAGAGCCATTCGCTTGATAAACAGCTCAACTCTCACAGATACCCTTTACCCTCTAGAACATAGAAGAAGAATTGCAGACCAGTCATTACTCTTCAGATATTTCCATGGCAGATGCTCCAGAAAAATAAAAACTCTTGTACCACCATTGGCCACATTCGGCCGAAGAACTTGGCACGCTGATCAGTCTCACCCATTTACTCTCAAGATTGACACTACTAGGACCAATCTTCATCAAGAATCCTTCTTTTACAGGGCTGCTACGGAATGGAATAAGCTTCCAAAATCAGTTTTTACAGAGAACTATGACCTGCAACTTTTTAAAAAGCGTGTCCACAATCATCTCCTTTCCATAATCCCTTCCCCTTTTAATAGTCGCAGTGCGGGCCGTCCGCGGCCCACACGGTAGGTCTACCCTTTTTGCGACTATTTTCATAAAAAAAAAAAAGAAAAAATATTTCTTCAGGTAGCTGCCGTATTAAGTGATCCTCAAATTTACCGCATTAACTTCAGAAGAAGAGCTAGGGCGCTGAAACTTATTTCAGGTTTTTTTTTTGTCTTTTTTACTTTTCCGAACCGGAGGTTAACAATAAATAGAAAAGAGCCTTCGGTTTGGAAAAGTTAGTGTTGCTACGGCAATACTGTTTATTAGTTGTGAATTGAGCTCCACAAGGGGAGTTTTTAGTTTTGAGTAACAAATTTTTAAAATATATTTTCGTTTTATTTTTTTTTAAAAGCAAAACATAAAAATGGTTTTGAACCTATCAAAATGAGTTCGACGCTGGTCCATTTTGTTGCGATTCAGTGAAAAATTAAAATGAAAATTAAACGCTGTTATGTTTTAATTAAAAAATTCCTTCGGCTCGCACAAAACGATCGACAAAATGCGTCCGTTCAAAGCAAAAACTATTTTGATTGTTACCTACTTTCGAACGCTTCGATGCCCGTGCATCAGCAAAATGCCCAATTAAATTGTGTCGAATATTGTTTTCGAAAAACTCCAAATGACGTGTCAAAACAATTAATTCAAATTTTTCATCGTGGTGAAAAATCTTTTAGCTAGCAAATTATCGAGAAACTAGCGAACCCGGCACACGTTGTCCTGCCCGAACGTTGGCTTGTCTGCTTTGAAAATATCGCTATCAATTTTAGCGACCCCGATAACTATAAATTCGACACTAATATCGGCGTTTCTCCATAGTTTTTATATTTCATCCCCCTCCCACCACTTTTGTATAAGTGCTAACATAACATATTTTGATAGATAATTTTGCAAAAATCCATCACCCCTTTTGGGATTTTATATTTTTAGCTTTTATTTAGGATATTTCATTTGCGTTGTATGGGTGGTACCATTACCATTTCCTACACCAAAGATTTTTTCACTAAAACCACCCCTGGTATGTATAAAACAACTTCTGAAAATTTCATCAAAATTGGTCCAGCCGTTTGAGAGTTTTTGAAGGACATATATACAAACATTTTTTCATTTATATATATATATATATAAACGGGGTCCCCCCAGGGTTCCATCCTGTCCCCCACCCTATTTCTTTTACACATCAACGACCTCTTGAAAACCACCACGAACCCCATTTACAGTTTCGCAGACGACACCACACTTGTCTCAACTTTCACATCCTATCGATCACTTTCGGTGATAGATACAATTACACTCAGACAGGAACAGGTTGATTCCATCAATAGAGATTTTAAAGCAATCGTCGAGTGGGGAACCAACAATCTTGTTCAGTTCAACGCCCAGAAAACACAAAGTGCCACGTTTTCCAAGAAAGTGAATTCCTCAAATCATCCCATCACAATGTCCGGAAATACCCTTGAATCAAGTCCCTCCATCTCGATTTTGGGAGTCGGTGTCTAATAATATGTCTTGGCATGACCATGTTGCTAACATCGCAAAGTCAGCATGCCAGAGGATAGGTTTTCTGTGGAAAGCTAGAAAGTTTTTTACTCCTGATCAACTGTTGACGACGTACAAGGCTCAAATCCGACCTCAACTGGAGTATTGCTCGTACATTTGGGGATCAGCACCAAGACATTCTCTTCGTCTTCTAGATTCCATTCAGAAAAGGGCCATTCGGTTGATAAACAGCTCAACTCTCACAGATACCCTTCACCCACTAGAACATAAAAGAAGAGTTTTTCCATAGAACTATGACCTGCAACTTTTCAAAAAGCGGGTCCACAATCATTTTCTTTCTTTAATTCCTCCCCCTTCTAATAATCGCAGTGCGGGCCGTCCGAGGCCCACACGATAGGTCTAACCTTTTTGCGACTATTTTCAGTAAAAAAAAAAGACTAGCGGAACCCGGCAGACGTTGTCCTGCCCGAACGTTGGCTTGCCTGCTTTGAAAATATCGCTATTAATTTTAGCGACCCCGATAACTATAAATTCGACACTAATATAGGAATTTTTTCATAGTATTTATATTTTATCCTCTTCCACTTTTGTATAAGTGCTTACATAATTACATATCTCTGATAGATAAATTTGCAAAAATCCATCACCCCTTGGGATTTTTTAGCTTTTATTTAGAATATTTCATTTGCTTTGTATGGGAGGTACCATAACCACTTCCTACACAAAAGTTTTTTTTACGTAAACCACCCCTGGTATGTATAAAACAACTTCTGAAAATTTTATCCCAATCGGTCCAGCTGTTTGGGAGTTTTTAAAGGACATATATACAAACATTTTATATATATATATATATATATATATATATATATATATATATATATATAAAATGTTTGTATATATGTCCTTTATATATATATATATATATATATATATATATAGATAGACTAGCGGAACCCGGCAGACGTTGTCCTGCCCGAACGTAAGCTTGCCTGCTTTGAGAATATCACTATAAAAAACTCAGCGACCCCAAAAACTATTAATAAAAGATAGGTTAGCTTGACGTCTTTCGACACAATAAATTTTATTTTATTTGCTCATAAAATTTTTCGCAAATCACTCGCGAAAAACTCCTTCGATGAAAGATAGGTTAGCTTGACGTCCTTCAAAAATGTGTACACTTTTTTGCGAACAAAATTTACACTGTCTCTTTGACAGTCTTTGAAAGTTTTAACATTCAATCTCCTTATCCCCCATCGTAGTGGTGCTAACAACACTAAAACCACCCCTGGTATGTATAAAACAACTTCTGAAAATTTAATCCCAATCGGTCCAGCCGTTTGGAGGTTTTTGAAGGACAGTAGGCGTTTCCACACTTCTGTTTTATTTATTTAAGACCTTCTAGACTACATAGAATCATAAGTGTTACCTATGGCTAAACTCGTATTGAAGAGAAGACTCCAATAATGACTGAATATACAGTGTGATGTATTTAAAAAACCAAAGTGACTAATAATATCAGAGGAACGGCAAATCTGACATTGCAGATGCCAAATCTGGAATCTCCGTATCTCAAAATAAGCTTATCCCAAATTTTGTACAATTCGGACAAGCAATTTACGAGATAATTGTCCGTTTCCAGACTTTTGGTCCACTCTGTATACATATATAGATTAAAACGTATGCGTAGGCTGTATATGAAACTAATCGTACGACCCTCGTATGGTCTTGAAAAAAAAATCGTCGCTGGAAAGATTAACGTTTTATGACACACTATTTCATCAATTCGTTTTGTCTATCATTGTACAAAAATCCATTGTATTTTTTGTTATAAATATGTACAATAATGAAACGTATACGGGGGGTTTTCCTACGAGTTTTGCATGCTGACGCATATTGCACAATGCTCATAAAACATTTGTCGCTTTCACGTTTAATTGCCAAATTAGACACTACTAAAGTTTCATCGATAGTTGTTTATGTAATTGGGTCAATCCGTTTTGTCATTAGAATAATACAAATGCAGGAAATGGTTAATCTATTTATAAAAGCAGGGCTTCTTGAAACTTCTTCGTTCACTACCCCATTTATAATGGTTATTTTTTTTACTACCCAAAAAAAATAAAATAAAGATATATTAATATTTTGTGATGATACATATAGGGTGTTAGTATATAAGTGCGACAAACTGCGGGGGAGTGATTCTGCATGAAAAAATAATGACAGTTTGCTATATAAACGTATGTCGTTGATTGAATTAGTAGGATGAGCTTCAAAGTAAGCTAAGACATCGATTTCAGTTGCTGCACTTATTATTAATTGTTTCTTGGTTCTAGTTTTTTTAAACGTATTTCATTCGATCTAAACTTGCGATGCAAAAGCAAAAAGTATCAGAATAGAGAAATAACTTATCCATTATGTTTCAGACATTTTGTCGTTGTAGCTTAATTTAACTAATGTAATATAGCTTAGAAATACTTTTTTGTAATTTATCAATATTTTGCTTGAAATGAAAAAGCAGCTATCAGGTAAGTATGTCAGCCCCTAAATAGCATTCTCAAGGTTCTATTGCAATGTCGTAGACTAATTAATGGTTAAGTATGTTAATTAAATGATCAACAACATAACCTTATTATTACCTCAATGTCCGTACTACTGTCAAAAGTCTGGCAACTTTGTTCAATTGTGACCTCATACTTTAGGTATATTTCCTGCCATTTTCTCCCACTAACCTTTTCAAAATCAGTAAAATTTATTTTTAACAAAAGACATCACGTGTCGAAACGTTACCTCCAAGATTCAATGAAATTGTACCTAATTTTTCTCAAACAAAATTCATTCAAAAAACATTCTCCTGTATAATTTTTGTTTGCTAGAAATTGTTATTGGACAATCAATGTTTGCGGTTGGCAGATGGGATAAAGCAATCATAATGCGATATGTAAACATTGCACGCGTAAACAATAAATTTTAATCTAAACATTTGACGTTTTATGGTTTTCATAAATCTTTCGTTGTATGTTGTTAAATTGGGCAAAGTTTTCGGTAAAAGATCAACTTTAACTATTCAAATACTACTGGAGGATTTTTTTTTTAAATTTATCACCCTCCCTAGGGTGAGGACAGTCAAGGAAAAAATCAGGAAGATTGCAAGGAGTTGAGGGGTGGCCATCAGTTGTGGGACAGTACCAAGTGCTTCTTCTTCTCTTGGTGCCGTCTCCGCTTCGAAGGTTGGCAATCATCAGGGCGATTCTTATTTTTGAAACCGCAGCTTTAAATAGTTCGTTGTTCTTGCATCCAAACCACTCCCTAAGGTTTAAGCCATGAATCTCTTTCCTTGGATTTTTCCCTGCATAATAATTTGTAGCATTCGATACTTTCCTCCCCTCATGACATACACAGCAGTTTTCTTCTCTTAATTGTCGGAATCACTTCTCTCTCCTTATGCATACGTCTCATCACTTCCACGTTGGTGATTCTCTCTACCCATGAGATCCTTAATATTCTCCGGTATATCCACATCTCAAATGCCTCTAATCTCCTCACGTCGGTTACCTTCGTCAGCGATACATCGTGCTAATAAACATTATCAATGCTCATCGTCATGTTTGAAGCTTCTGGTGAAGCCAGTCAAAGAAGAACTCCTGAAGACTGCAAAGAGTTGAATAATTGCTTTCAGCTGTGGAGCAGTACCAAGTGAAAAGAACCGTCATCAATGCTCCTTGGCATGTTTGAAGCGTCTGGTGAAGCCGGTCAAAAAAGAACTCCTGAAGACTGCAAAGAGTTGAATGATTGCCTTCAGCTGTGGAGCGGTACCAAGTGCAAGGAACCGTCATCAATGCTCCTTGGCATGTTTGAAGCTTCTGGTGAAACCGGTCAAAAGAGAACTCCTGAAGACTGCAAAGAGTTGAATGATTGCTTTCAGCTGTGGAGCAGTACCAAGTGAAAAGAAACATTATCAATGCTCCTTGGCATGTTTAAAGCTCCGGTTGAAGCCGATCAAAGAACTCAAGAAGACTGCAAAGAGTTGAATGATTGCCTTTAGCTGTGGAGCAGTACCAAGTGCAAAGAACCGTCATCAATGCTCCTTGGCATGTTTGAAACTCCAGATTAAGCCGGTCAAAGAAGACACTCAAGAAAAATGCAAAGAGTGGGGTGGCCTTCAGCTGTGGCGCTGTACGGAAGATGGCAATTACGATTGGTTTTAAGTAATTCAGAGCCCACTGGCGAAAAACAAAAAATAAAGAACAAACTACATATTGTACTTAATATACCCAAATAAAATAAATAGTCCTACAACACTGAGTGTATAAGAAGTATGTTAACTTACCTTTTCTATTTCTGCTTCTGTTGCTCGCTTGGTAGGTGTATATTCGGGTGCCAAGTATCCCGTGAGGTGAGCGGGTGGTTTTCCATCAAAACCAAGGTGTT
The DNA here is from genome assembly GCA_950111635.1 of Agelastica alni. Lineage (NCBI taxonomy): Eukaryota > Metazoa > Arthropoda > Insecta > Coleoptera > Chrysomelidae > Agelastica > Agelastica alni. The sequence continues at coordinate 4,730,797 of OX467719.1, read as the reverse complement.
GAGGACGTAATCTTACTCTTCCTCTAGATGAAATGAGAAGCGATTGCGGCGTGACCAACGGAATGCAAGAGCTGCCGAAGGCAGCGTCTGGAAGGAAAAAGTTGCTTTATTCATTTTTTTTTTATTGTTTCTGATTGTCTTTTTGTTAACACTGTTAACATTTGTAACCAGTATCTTTGTCTTTGTTGCTCGACGGCAAAGCTTTGTACGAGCAGGGTCCATACTATGGTACACTGCTACGAAGTGGACATACCCTGATAGTCAATACGATAATCTTTGTCTATAAAATGATTTACCAAAGCACAAGATCGTATGCACCTTCTGCAATCACTTTTATGGCCTGTGATTCGATTTTTGAGCATATCTTTGATTTAACCAATGTATACTTAGTCACAATCTTGACGGGGTATTTCATAAATAATATTAGATTAAAATTATGTTGGTGTTGGTGTTTTTAATTGGGAATAATAATTAAATGGTTTTTATATTTGTTTTGCTATTATAATTTCCTTTTTTAGCACGTATATTCGATTGTCTCATCATTCATATACAAGACACACACTGGCCCATTATAAAATAACCTGTCCTTAATGTTATGCCTTATCTACCCTTATTACATCATCCCTGTCCCGCCGGGATTATTTCGCTGTCATAAAGGGTTGATTTCAGGTCTTAATTTTGTAACAATCTTGGGCGCGTGATTATATAACTGCTTCGACTATTTTATTAATATTTGTATACCTACACTTCATTATAGCATATTTCACGAATATACGGTGGTTTCGGATTATCGTTAAAAACTCGATAATAAACCAGTATTCAACTGTATATTTAAGAAGTACGAAAGTAAATTCCCCTAATATTTTAAACAAATTTCGTAATTTTTATTTTTATTTTATAAGGGACTTCTTGCTTGCTTGTTAGCACGGTTAATTCGCAACCAAATCAGTTCTTAATGACTATTTATTGTACATAATAAGGGTAAGGTAATCCAAAGAAATTTTTCTAATTAACTAAGCTATTAAGCATTAATTTGGCTTGTTAATTTATTTTTGTTAGATTTCTAGAAAATTAATTAGTAATCCTGGATTATCGTTGTAGTGGGTACCGACATTAAAATCGTATAGTACAGATTTTAGAGAAATTATACTCACTGTAAAAAATATTGCTCTTTATTTGTATATCTGTACGAAACTTGGACTTTTGCTAAAGGTGAAGCAAAAAGAATTTGGCAGGTCGATAACATAAAGTCTATAAAACATACCGACGGTGAAGAAAAAAGACATTATTGTGCATGCATGTGATAGGCATGGTTTTGTTGATGGGGAAAATCTTTTATTTTCGTCAAAATCAATCAATATGGATACAGGGATGTTTGTAAAATGGTTAAAAGAGAAACTATTACCATCGTTACATGAACCATCTGTCATTGTATTAGATAATGCTCCGTACCATCCGGAAATTTTAAATAAGCAACCAACAAACTCCTGGAAGGTACAGAAAATAAAATAATGGATAACGAATGAAAATATTTCATTTCCACAGTATTGCTTCAAGTCGGAATTATTATCGATAGCTAAAAGGCACGAAAGAGAAAAAATTTAAAAAGTGGATCAAAGTATACTCCGTTATGGACATCGTGTGATAATACTTCCGCCTTATCATTGCCAATTTAATCCCATTGAGTATATTTGGAGAATATGCAAAACTTATTATGACAATCACATTGGATTTAATGATTACAGTGATAAGGCTAGGCTGTTTTGGAAACCTAGCAACGAGCACTTAATACTACCACTCATGAAATTTAAGCAAAATGTGTCACAAAATGTAAAAATGTAATAGAGGAATGGTGGGTTCGTGAAAACTGCATCAAAGCAGTTAATCCTGCTATCATTTACAATCCGAATAAGGATAGCGACGACAGTGATTTCGATTATGATGACTATAAATCTAATGCTTGAAATACCTGGAGTACTACATGATTAAACATATTTATTAAATTTGTACCGATAATTTATTTTTGTTGCATTCTCTTTTAACATATGAGTCAATTTCTAACCACAAAACTCATCGAGAGCTACATCAACGATTTATGGTTAAGAATAAAGCAAAAAATAAAAATAAAACCTCTCAACAAAAGCCTAATAATAAACAAAAAAATTTCGGGTTTAAATCTTAGAGGGATTTACTAATGAACCTCCCAACACAGTGTGCCTGTTAAGTCGATGCCTCGGTGACTAATCCGATACTGTCGTATATTGGTGAAATGAGCTATATAATGTGAATTTACAGATATTCTATAAAATATAATATTGAAGCAAAACAACATCGCAAACGTCTAAATAATATTATTTTTTTAATTCGATTCACAGTTTAAGATATCGTTTTCAATATTTGCCAAATACTGTGGGAATAACAACCTTTTACTTCAAAATAGGAAAGACCTAAAACTGATAGAAGTATAGAAGAAAAAGAAGCTATGATGAAAGTTCAATGTGTGTGTACTGTGCATTTTTAGAGAATAGAGACGTAAATAGAAGTTTATTTGTAATGAGTCACTGTCGTCGGAAAATTTAGTACGACTCGTTGTCGTTAGATGGCAGGACAGTTGTTGGGCGGAGCTCGAGAGTTCGTAATATAAAGGTGGGGAATGTATACTGCCAAGTCCCTTTTCTTTCATTGGCTGATTGCACTGATTGCACGTGTCGCCACCCGTTGGTTGGGGTACGGAAGCTTGCATCCACGGTGACGCCACCTGATAGTTGGAGTGGGAACTTTGGGGTGATCGCCAAATACAACGCAGCATTGTACAGTGCAACAGAAGTAGCTTGGCGGGCGACTAGCCTATAAAATAACAAATATTCGGCTGAATAAACTTCACATTCGTAAATTTCTTCCTCCGATTGTACTCGAGACTCACGATTACTGAAAATTTCGTCGTCACCGATCGGATCGTTATTCGAATGTTTTCGTTGTGCGCAGATTTTGTGATCTCTCGCCCGCCGAGCTACTTCTGTTGCACTGTACTTCTATTTACGTCTCTATTCTCTGGAATTGTTTAAATTAAGTCTTAGTTAAATTATTATTTTAATCATAGGATCACTGTGCAATACAACAATGAGTCGGTACTAAATATGCTGATATTTTTACATAGTGTTACGATATTTACTTCTTTCTTATGTTCGGTGATTTTAAACTCTCGATGCAGTAACAAAACAATTTTTATTCCAATACTTTTACACAATAAATTTTACTTTTATAAATCTCTTAGATATTCAACTAATTACAACTTTTACAACTATTTAAATTTTATAATTTATAAACACTTTTTAAAACTGACTTTTTTTCACGACCGCTGTCCTTTTTATATTTCTTAATCATAATTCCAGATTATTTCACCTTTTTCTCGACAATCGTTTTAACTTCGCGACGAGGTGTTCGAGACCTTGCTAGACTGAGGCACCCACCCTAGTTGTGGTCGATGCTCGGATGCCGATAAATAAACAGGGCCGGATTGTAACGATAGAAAGATTAAAAAAAACAAAGCAATTTTTAATATTATTTTGACCACTGCTAACAGCCGCTGTCACCTTCTACATCGAAAACACCCTTCTGTCGCTGATGTCATCAAGGTGACACAAGACTATAAATTTTTCCCCTACCAAAAATCGATCGACGCGTCTAAAAAAGTTTTCTCTTCAATAATAATAATAATACGTATATCGTTTGGCGAAGAGACCAGAACACCCTCACTCTCTCTCTTTCTCTCGATGGGATGTGCAACATATCATTTCGAGTAAAAGACGTTTTGTGTAATGTAAATAAAATATGCCGCACGATTTGTATTCACGGTCTCGAACAAAAATACCCCAAGCGACGATCCGAGATTTAAAAGTCTCCATTAGCCCTGCATAAATTCCCGAGGGACGTTATAACGTACGGGACTTGTTGAGGAAGTGACATGTACGCAAGAGGATTTGTGATGCTTATTTTACGCCCCCTTTTTGATTTACCAGTAAATTATCGTTGCGGTTCTCAGAGAGACGCAGGTTGACTTTGTAAACAAACGATTAAAATAAAAAAAAAGTCCAGTAATCTAAACGGTCATATGATACGACTTCTCTTCTTCTTCATGTGTCATATCCGGTTACCCGGACGTTGGCTATTACTGTGGAGAGTGCCTGTTTGGGCCATGTACGATCGATGGTTAGATTTCCAATGGTATTTTCTCTTCTCGATTTGATGAACTAAATGTGGACTGTATAAACTAATTTCGATGTGCATTAAGTTTTCACTTTAAATAACACTAAAAAATGTGTTGCGATTTGTAAAAGAATAAGTAAGTTAGTACCTTTAAGAATAAAAAAACAAAGTTAGATAACTTAGAAGAAATTCCGGCAGAAGCAAGGTCAGCCATCGCCAGCTAATTTTTTGCAACTCTCTTAAAAAATACAGTCTACTAAATTTGCATCTCGTCCAATTTTTATTTTATTTTAAAACCCTACGCCTCTGTCCAAACGGAAGCAGTAGTCGGCCATATGTAACCTCCATTCCGATCAACACTTATCTAAGACAATACTCCTTTCCGATGTTTTATATTCAAACATTTATTTCAACATTTATCGTACGCAGGATGTTAATGCCGAGAATAAAAATGCTTTCACATCCACCATATTCTCTTGATCTAGTCCCCAGTGAATATTACACGTTAAAAATAATGCTCCAAGAAAGAGATTTGGTACCTAACCTAACCGACATTACTCCCGATTCTCCGTGGTTTTTATCGCACATACAAAGTGTTTGAAAAATGGGAACCGTCATTAATTTAAAAAAAACAGCCGCAGGCATCATTAAATCTGAAAAAGTATCGGGAAACACCCATGCTTTGTGCGTTGGAAAAAAGTTCAAGAAAACCAGCCCTTATTAGTGAAATAAATCAAAGGATTCGAAATCAAAGAGCGCCAGCAACAGCATCGCTAATAATTACGAGCCGTAATAAAAAAAAATTAATAAGTGAATATAATCGAGTACGAGGGTCGTCAGTAATTTTATTTTGATTTGACGATGTAGTAAATTGTTTATTTTCTGAATTAAGTACTACACTAATCAAAAAATTTTCTTCCAGTGTTGGTAACAACATCAGTTGTCCCATTCTGTAAACAAAATATATTGACAGACATGCTACTTTCAGCAATACGACGAAGACAATGCCCTTTATACCTTTCCTATGCAGTCAAGTAGCTTCTTTTTTTTTACAGAAAATAGTCGCAAAAAGGGTAGACCTATCGAGTGGGCCGCGGACGGCCCGCACTGCGACTTTTAGAAGGGGGAGGGATTATAGAAGATGATTTTGAACCCACTTTTTGAAAAGTTGATTTTGGAAGCTTGTTCCATACTGTAGCAGCCCTGTAAAAGAAAGATTCTTGATGGAGATTGGTCCTTATCATGTCAATCTTGAAAGTACATGGGTGAGACTGATCAGCGTGTCAAGTTCTTCGGCCGAATGTGGCCAGTGGTGGTATAAGAGTTTTTATTTCTCTGGAGCATCTGCCATAGAAATATTTGTAGAGTAATGTCTGGTCTGCAACTCTTCTTCTATGTTCTAGTGGGTGAAGGGTATCTGTGAGATTTGAGCTGTTTATCAACCAAATGGCCCTTTTCTGAATGGAATCTAGAAGACGAAGAGAATGCCTTGGTGCTGAACCCCAAATGTGCGAGCAATACTTCAGTAGAGGTCGGATTTGAGCCTTGTACGTCGTTAATAGTTGATCAGGAGTAAAAACGTTTCTAGCTTTCAAAAAACCTAGCCTCTGGCTTGCTGACTTTGCGATGTTAGCAACATGGTCATGCCAAGACATATTATTAGACACCGTGACTCCCAAAATCGAAATGGGGGGACTTGATTCAAGGGTATTTCCGGACATTGTAATGGAATGATTTGAGGAATTCACTTTCTTGGAAAACGTGGCGATTTGTGTTTTCTGGGCATTGAACTTGACAAGATTGTTGGTTCCCCGCTTGACGATTGCTTCAAGATCTCTATTGATGAAGTCAACCTTATTCTGCCTAAGTCTATTTGTATCATTCACCGAAAGTCTGGCCTTTCTTTAAAACAATTTGGATCTGATCGAACGACATAATTCTTTTTCATTTATCTTAAACTGGATGATAGAGAGATACTTAGGAGCGTGCGTTGTATTTGATCTCGTATTAATGACGCTCCGGTAAAGAATGCAACAATTCAACTATACGCAACGAAGCTACGATTTCGACCTAAACTAATAGAACAATATCAAACGGTCGTTCGTCATTCGAATCAACAAAGCTCCGACCCTTTTGGCTTTCGTCCTTTTCAGTTTTAATTCCGTCAGTTAAACGGGACACGAAATTATTTAGACCCGACTCATTATCTTTTTTTATCGGTCTCAGAAATTCATTGGTCTCAGAAATTTCCAACTGGCGCGGTCATGGGGCATAATTATTGTGCACACACTATCGTCCAAAATCCGACCGGCCAATAATTTTCAATCGCTACTGCGGGATTTGAAGTGCTAACTTTCCAAAAGGGATACGAACGCCCTTTTAGAGAGATAAATAAACAGTGGTTTGCCTTTTTTGACCCATGATCACATAACTTGTAATGAAAACATTTTACTCGATTTTATTTCAAACCTCTTAGATTTTCCACTCATGCTAAAATAACCCTGAATATTTCTGCAGATTTCTTTAATTTCAAGTACATACATACATATAGTCACGCCTTTTTCCCGTAGAGGTAGGCAGAGACGACCACTTCCTTCCACTTGCTACGGTTCTTACACACATCTTTGGTTTTCTCTACTTTCATCAGTACTCTCGTAAGCCTTATAAATTTGTTTCGTCAATCTTTCTTCAACCATCCTTTCTACGTGTCCGAACTATCTAAGCATTCCTTTATCTATCTTTGTAACCACATCTACTTTTACACCACAGCGCGTTCTCTTATCTCACTACTTTTTACTATATCCAACCGAGTCACTTCGGCTATACTTCTTAGACTACTCATCTCCGCAGCATTAATCCTATTTTCATGCTTCTTCTGCCAAGCCCAACACTCCTTTATGCACTTTCTGGCTGCTCATAAAGCTATGCAGTGCCCCAATTATTTTTTTCCTGTCCACACCCTTCGCTAAATGTCACTGTCATACTTTCCATCTCTCGTAAACTTTGAACCCAAGTACACAAATTCATTTACCTGTTCCACTCTTTCTCCCTTAGTCAGAGAAGTTATTGAGAAGTTTAAAGCTGGAATATTCGATGGCCCTCAAATTCGGACATTAATAAAAGATAACTATACCTTAAGCACTAAATTATGGAGAAATTGTACAAAACTTATTGGAAACCTTCAATATTTTAGGAATTAATATGAGCGCACTTTCTTTGATTGATTGTTGAAAATTCCGTATTTTTCAACTGTAGAATGTCCTTTCATCCATTCCTTGATTTAAAACCCTCATTATAAACGAGTGCAACCAATCATACATTAAGTCACAAGCTAAACCAATTAGAAAAGCTGACATCAGCGCTGCTATTACTAAACTATTTTGACCACTTCCGTGTGGTGAGTTCGTCCATCGTCTTTATAGAGAGGAGAACAAGCAAGCTTCGTTTTAAAACACCACGCGGTAAAAAATTTACAAGCAATATAATTAGATAAAATCAGTTAAGTTAAGAAGCCATCAACCAGTGAAAATTTTCTAAAGAGACAAATATTCTCAACTGTAAGCTCATTGTACATATTTTTACAATATAGTATCAAACAAGAAAAGTGTTTAATTTACTTCATCAAGAAATTCACAGCGGTAAAGCCAGAAAAAACTGACAGCAAACAAAATTACGAACCAGCAAACCCAACAAGCTATCGAAGATTTAACATTGAATCAAGTCACGGCGAGATTCAACAGAGGCAGAGACATACAACATCCTACAACTTCTACAACCCTGGGAGCTTAAAACGGTTACGGCGCTGTTTTACATCTATGTAAATTAAATCATTAAAACAAAACAATATTTTATACTTGTTTTTTCTTTCTTATACTTACTGCCTTTTTATAGTGTAGTATGAAAATGAAGATTTAAAGAAAACCAGAGCCAGTACTCCAAAATCAATCATAGTTTCATAAATTGTTGGCATAAATTTACTAGAAATTTTTATATCAAGGGCAACAAAACCACTGTTAATCACTGTAATATTTCAAAAGACTAAGTAAGTTTCCGTGGTGTAGTGGTTATCACATCCGCCTAACACGCGGAAGGTCCCCGGTTCGATCCCGGGCGGAAACAATTTTTTTTTTATTTTAATGTACTTTTGGCGTCGTGCCCAAAATAACACAGTAATTTATTTTTAAACTTTTTACTCTGAACGAGATCAACGTTAACGGGAAGCTTTAAAGGTAGCGTGGCCGAGCGGTCTAAGGCGCTGGTTTAAGGCACCAGTCTCTTCGGAGGCGTGGGTTCGAATCCCACCGCTGCCAGTCACTTTTTTTTTAAAATATTAAGCCAAATGGTATTTTCAACCAACCAGCACGTCGAATTTCCAATTTTTCTCTTTATTCTACTTTATTTTTTGCTTTTTTCAGCCAAAATTTATTTAAAGATGCACATATTTAAAAATGACATGACTGTATTAACCCTGTGAAGGGTATTTGATTAAAAAAACCTTTCATCAACATCATTATTTACAGTTTCTGGAATAGAATTGAAGACCCGATGGACACTCACACTTATATCTTTTAAGTAATGAGAAAACTTTAAAGGACTTTTTT